>JAVLVB010000003.1:2075299-2086081 GCA_032876305.1 Orestias chungarensis
ATATATATATATATATATATATATATATATATATATATATATATATATATATATATATATATATATATATATATATATATATATATATATATATATATATATATATATATATATATATATATATATATATATATATATATATACACACACACCAGTGGATTCTAAATGAGTTTGGATTCTAAATGAGTTTATTAACTGTCCGAAAGCTGATTTCTTGTTGACGCTACGAATGTTAAATTCCGTTGTTAGCTTTGTTAGCTATGTTCTATGTGATATCGTCATGTATGTTTGTGTATGTTTGTGAGCTAAACTGAAATAATAATCACTGGAGCAGAAGCACCGTGTCCGGCTCTTTTATGAAAATACTCCCCTTTTTAGGGCATTTACATTTGGAAGCACTGCTGGGATGTTGATGGTGAGGCGCCAGAATCCTACACCAGAGGAGAACGCCCCATATCAACCACCCTATTATCAAAACCAGGTAGTGGAGAGTGCAGCTACAACAAGGTGACGCCCAAACTAGAAGACTGTGTATTCTGAGGTGCAGACAAGCGGTAACTGGCAAACACTATTCTTCAGCACACTTTACCACTGACCAATGAAAAAAAAATGGATTCAGAAATGGAAAATGTACAGTTTGAGATTAAAGGAGTCGTCTTCCAACTTACTAGGGACCCGCAGGTCGAATTATGTGATTTTCTGGGGATTTCAGGAACAAGCAAAGATAATATTACAGGCAAAAGTCGTAATATTCTTGTTTCATTGATCAGCAAGTATATTGAAAGTGACAAACTGAGACAATTAGAGGATGAAAGAATGTCAGCTTTGCTGAGTTTAATGGACATGATAAAATTAGTGCAGACAGTTGCCAAAACAGCACAACAGAAAAAGAAATCGAGGAGAAGAAATTAAGCAGAGAAGAGGAGCAACTAAAACTCATAGTTCTACAGAAAGAAACTGAAATGAAAACCCTGGCAAGCAAAAATACAAAGGACATTAGAGAATGTTTGCCCAGGCTTCCCATGCCCATGAAAATAACCCCCAATGGAGAAAAGCATTTAAGATCTCAGGTCAAATTGGTGACCCTGGACAAAAGGACAGGTTAACATTTTCCAATTTTGTGATTAGAGCAATGGACTTACTGCAAAAAATCGTATTCGCTTCACAAGAGGCTGAGTCTGGCCTTAAGTACAATCCTGCATTAGTGCAAAGCATGTTCATGCACGCGGTTCTCACAGGCCTTCAGAGTGATAACATAAAAACTGATCTCCAACCTCATTTGTCGAAATCAAGTACTTCAGATGAGCTGCTCCTTGAGGTTCTAAATATTGCCTCTGCTAATGACAAAGAGAGACAGGATAAGAAGGGAAACACAACACAAATGTCCACCGCATGCAGTTCAGTCTAATGATACAAATAATGAAAGGAGGCATGGGGGACACCTAAATGTTACTGCACTTCCCCCAGATGGGCTGTCTGACCTTAAAGAAATCAAAGCAGATATGGTTTTGCTCAAAGATCTCAAAACTGTAGTTTCATCATAGAATCCATTTACAACAAAGAAGATAAAACTAACTTGCAACCTGCTGTGTGTCGAGAAGCAGAATATGGTTTCCCCCACCACATGGCTTATGCTACTCCACAGCTTGCTCCCTGGGGCACAGAGGGTGCAGCTGTTCATCATCAAAGAGGACCTCTGCAGGAATATCAAGGTACCTATGATCCAAGGTCAATTAGAGGAACTACTCAATTCCAACAGAGATTTGCACCACAAAGATACCCAGTATGACGCCCACAACCAAGGTGCATTGCATATCAGCAGCATTGAGAATTTTTTTGCCACCACCGCTACAGGTGTGGAAGCAGCGAACATTTCCAGGCTGCATGTAGACGATATCGACGCACGCCTACCACTGCAAGAGAACACCCTTTAAACGAAGAAAGGTTGCCCCCGAGGGACAGGGAGTTACCATATGCACCAAACCGTCTCAAAAATGTGCCAATTCAGTGTGTAAAAGAGTACTTTATTGTTCCAAGGAGTGCCAGGAGAGTCATTGGCCAGAACATAAAGAGACCTGTAAGCCACCCACAAACACTGAAGCAACTTCTGAAAACATACGTCTATACACAACTATGATGGGTAAAAAGAAAAACACACTATCAAAGAAAGACTCTACTTTATTTGAACTTGTTGGAAAGAAGTGCTATCTACAGCAGAAGAAAACACAGGCCCTCTGGGATACTGGTTCGCAGGTTTCTGCAGTTGATGAAGCATGGAAAGCGGAGAACATACAGGATGCAAAACTTCGAGACATAGCAAAAATTATTAACTCAGATGATCCCCTACAACTTGAGACTGCTAATGGCACAAAAATGCCATACTTAGGGTGGGTAGAAGTAATGTTTAAACTAGAAGCTGATCCTGAAGTGTTCTATGTTCCAATGCTTGTTGTGAGAGGCAGCCATTTTCCCCGTACCATAATAGGCTTTAATGTTATTGAACGCATTATTATTGACAGACAGAAACAATTGAACTATTTCGGGTACACAGAGGTGTACAGCCCAATGTACAAAACCCTACTGGTCGGGAAATTACACTAAGAAACAGGTCTGTTATAGGCATGGCACAGCCAGTTACATCTGTGTATCCATTCAGCTTAACCGACGATTCACATTTGTCTGCTTCTGTAAATCAGATTCAGACCCACCATACCAAAGATGACGCTCCCACAGAACCCTGGGATCCGCAGATTGATTTCAGTCACCCGAATGAGATTCAAAGATAGGTCGTACGTGAGATGCTAAGGGAGGAGTAAGATTCTTTCTCCCGATCAGACAGTGATATTGGCTGTATAGAGAATCTACAGTTAAAAATTAAAGTGAAAGATTCTGAACCGGTTGCTCTTACCTACATATCTGTTCCTAAACCATTGTACGATGAAATTAAAAACCACCTAACTGATTTTATTGCGCAAGGATGGATTGAGAAGTCTCACTCATCCTATTCTTCACCCATTGTTTGTGTTAGGAAAAAGTATGGTTGGTTGCTCTTGTGCATCGACTACAGAGAACTAAATCGGAAAACCTACACTGATCGACAGCCAATCCCAAGAGTTCAGGATATTATGGATAGACTTGGTGGAAATACCATGTTCTCACTGCTTGACCAGGGAAAGGCTTACCACCAGGGTTTCATGGCGAAAGACAGTAAGCAGTTGACAGCTTTTGTCACGCCCTGGGGCTCATATCGATGGGCTAGGATTGCATTTGGACCTATGAATGCCCCAGCAGCCTTCCAATGCTGCATGGAAGAGTGCCTAGAAGGGCTGCTTGACAGAATATGTGTACCATATTTAGATGATTCACTAGTTTTTTGTAAAACATTTGAAAGTCATGTTAATAATGTTCAAAAAGTTTTGCAAAAGCTCAGACAACATGGAATAAAACTAAAACCCAGCAAATGTGAGCTGTTTAAGACTGAAATCCGTTACCTCGGGAGGATCGTATCAGCAGAGGGAAATAAGATAGATCCTTCTGACACCGCAGCTGTCCAGGTTTTAAAAGAGTAAGAACCAAAAACAGTCGGCGAGTTAGGGCAAATTTTGGGACTGTTAAGTTACTACCGTCAGTACATCAAAGATTTCTCCTGCAATGCTGCCGCTCTGTATGATCTAACCAAGGGACTAATTAAAGCGCAGAACCAGTTATGCTGTAAGGGGAGGAAGTCACAAAACTGCATGAATGCAAAAGTAGTGCCATCCCCCCTCCACTTGAATGGACACCCACCCATTTTGGCATTTCCAGATTTTTCTCTCCCATTCGTTCTTCATACAGACGCATCCAGTAAGGGCCTTGGAGCCACACTATATCAAAAACAAAACTGAATTTTGCGGGTTATTGAATATGGATCGAGAACACTGTCAGCACCAGAAAAAAATTATAATCTCCATTCAGGCAAATTAGAATTTCTTGCTCTTAAATGGGCTATCACAGAAAATACATATATATATATATATATATATATATATATATATATATATATATATATATATATATATATATATATATATATATATATATATATAAAGCAAATGAAAACTGATTAAATATAGAATAAAAAGCAAGAGAGAGCTAATAGTTAGGTTAATAGTTAGTTAACACAGTAATAACTACAGGCTTTTTTTATTGTTGGTATAGTCATTGACATTTGGGACCAGTCTCGCAGAGGGTCAAATGAAATAGTGAAAAAATATGAAAATTTCCTATTTTTGGGAATGTCACAAAGCAGTTTTCATAAAATTGAGCAAAAAATGTCGCGTTTAATGACAATTTCAAGATATCATGACCTTTATCTTTAGAAATGTACGGCTGTGTAACAAATGCTTTGTGCACCAACCTAACCTGGAAAACATCTTTTACTTAATTGAGCCAAGCCATTTTTCCCCAAAAGCAAAAAGTGTAGGCCTATTTAGAAATATGTTACTAGCAAAAAAGTGTAATATATAACTTTTTCTGCATCATAATTCGATTTTTGATCGTGTAAAATGTATAGAATTTTCAAAGAAACCTATTCATTATTAACATTTTCAACACCTCCTTATTGAAGCCAACATCCATCAAAACATAAGTTCAGATGATAATGTAACCTCACTTGTGATCCTGATTAAGTCCTCAAGTTTTAAGAAGCTTTGTACCAATGGGCCCAGATTTTCTGTGCTGCCTAAATCCCACTTGGTCTCTCAGTATTAAACAGAATCTTAAGGATTTGGCTGTGAAGCCCAAAAACTTAGAATTACTGATGTGAATCTGTACCATCTGGATAATTTGGGTCACATAGTTAGCAGATATAGTATAGACTGTTCTGGAAGAAAGGCTCACACTAAATTATAGATACCCACAAGTACATAAAAAAAAACAAAGGCTAACCCATACAATTATCCCTAGAACATCTATCCATCCATTATCCAACCCGCTTATCCTTGTGGGGTCACAGGGGTCTAATGGCGCCTATCTCCAGCTTGCAATGGGAAAGAGGCAGGGGTAGCACCACAGCTTTTTAGGACATCCCAGAGGTCCCATATAACTCTCTCGAAAAGTTCCTATTACAAAAGTGAAAAAAACAACAGACAGACAGGCAGAGTTTATCAACTGAACTTGTAAATCATCTAATCAAAATGCAAAAATTACATCTATTTAGGCATCTTTGCTTCGTGACAACAAACACTTGGTGAAGTTAAAGGCAATTAGTAGAATAGTCAATTAAATATTTTTTCTGCATCTTTGAACATTCTGCCATCTGGACTTGCTAACAAGATCACGGAAAATTGTGAAGATAAAACATTCTAATTCAAATAAGAATGGGCAGATCATTTTGATTCATTAAAAAGGCCTTACCAAAATTTTCTAAGGATTACAAGGTATTTGGAATAATATCTCAGGACAATAATATTCAGTAATGTTAAATATAGAAAGCAAAAAAAAAGTAATAAAAATGGTTTATTTAAAATGTACATAAGATAGAAAATAAACTGTACAAGGTATGATTTTGTGAATTTGTGTAAAAATGTATTACTAGAATACTGATACATCTGCAAAAATAGCAGTTATTTAAAAATCCTGTTTGGTTGGTTGGTGCCAGGCATGGTTATTGTCTAAATGCTGCTTGGAACATGGACCTATAACATTGCTCCTTTGTGCTTTCTGGATTTTGCCATTTGTAACAGTGTTAACTTTACAAACAAAAATATTCTCATTGTAACTGATCAATTGTAATTACCTATCAATTACCTTGGGTGATTGACTGGTAATTACTGGTAAGTACCCATCTAGCTCCACCACTACTTCCATCAATGCAGCAATACGGTTAATAAGGCTAAATCATGAAACTTGAACATGTTGATAAGACTGTACTCAAATGACCTTCACGTTAACCGGATATCAACCAAAGGGAATTACTGAAAGGTGGTGTGAAAAGAGAGACTTACATCACTGATGTATATCCAACAAATCTGCAGCAACTGCATGTCCCTATCTCATCAATATCATTCAAAATGTCTCAGAAATGCTTGTGAGACCTCATTGAATCAATGCCACATAGAACAGAGATGATTCTAAAGAAAATATTTGGTAAATAAAACATGCATTAGTGTGGAGGCTGATTCTAATTTCTATCAGCTCCGGGTTCTTTCACACACTGCTAAGGAGACGAGGTAACTTTTAAACACCAAAGTTTATCAAAACATTTGCAAATGGAGAACACATAGAGCACGACGTCTGAGGGAGTTCTGAGTAGCTAAGTTCAAAGTCTGATTTTATACTGGTCACCTCGCAGGGTACAATTAGAAACAGCATACACTCATATAAGCACAAGAACGAAAAATAAAAAAGGATCAACGTGTTCTAAATTATATCTGCCTGTTTCTCACAATTTTGTGCATAATCAGAGCTTGTCAACCTTAAATATTTGCACTGTACGTACTTCTGCTAATTTTGTTCTTTGTTTTGTTTCGGATGCGATGAGATGAGTAACCCCTTTAAGCTGCATGTCTTATCAGTCAGGAAATGCAGTCACTTTACAAGTGACAATAAGTTGTCATGCTTTTCAGGTATCTGACACACATAAACAGAGGACTCTCAGGAACGATAATAATAACAAACTTTTTTGAGGAATGTGGATGTGTCTTGAGGATGGAAGCAATGGTCACAGCAGGGAACGGAAGGGATATCCAGGAAACAGAGAGCGAGGTGAGGAACCGGAGACTTCTGGAGGTGAGACGGAGAAGATGAGTAGATGAAACGAGAGCGCAGATGATAGAGATGAGGCTTACTGTTGTTGATTGGTGTTGAAGCCAGGGAGGGTTGAGTGGAGAGACTTTCCAGCAGAGTCCTAGGTGGTTGTTGTCCAGAGGGGCGTAAGGCAGATGGTGAATGGCTGGAGCGGGCAGATCGAGCTAAGTCTTGAAAGCAGGAACCAGAGTGGTGAGAATACAGGAGATCTTGAACGCAGCAGGTTTGAGCACAAGTGAGACTGAACTTGAAGAGGTGAGCACAGAAAGGGATTACTGGTGGCATTGGTGGAACAAAGTAAAACATAAAACAGCAAGAGCTTCTAGAGACTAGAGATCTGGCGCTGAGAACAGGTAACGTTTACCAGGGGTAACAAAACACTCAGGCGATGAGTAGCTGGATCCCTACTCATTATAAGCAGCTCCACTCAATCACCCCAAATGACCCGGAGAAAGAGCCCAGGTGAGGAGCTGCTCCAGCCAATGATGCTCTGGCGCCCCCTCGTGGACAACCTGTGAATGTGCTAGAAAGTCTCAACTATGACATAAGTGACAAAACATAAGTGACAATAAAAGTATTTAAACCCTTAAAATGTAGTGATCTTAATTATTATTAATGATTTTATTTCACATTAGTAAGATGTAACAATCAAAGTGGTCTGTAGGTGTTTGTGTATCTCTGCTAATTATGCACATTATTTAACACATTGGGAATAGACAAAGTAATTGATCTAAGAAAACTTTTTCCTGTAAAACACTCCAACAATAATTTCAAATGAAAACTAAATCCAAATGGAAGTTATTTATGTTCAATATTTACGGTGCAGATTTCTAGGGAGATTTGTAGAGCATAATTGTAATAACTGACTTGTATAGTACAACTTAGCCATAATTTTGCCTTGAAGATAAACAAGGTCTTACTACTTACTGAGAACACTGTTCATAATTTAATTGATGTCTGGTATCAGGGTAAAATTTATTTGAATGAAAAAAAAATCTACTGTCAGGAGTTGCATAACAAGCTTAAACAAAGATTGATGCTGCAGTTTTCAGAAATCATATTTTCTTACATAGTGGAAATATCGTTTTAGTCTGGGATTGATGATGGTTATGATTTTTCTTTGTGAAAACAATAGAACAATAGTGGCTTTATTAACTTAACTGCCTTTATGAACTTAACTGCCTTATGGTCTTAACTTGTTGTCCTGAGTAGCTTATTAATAGATCTTCCTGTACTACATTTTCAACTGATATTGAAATAGGAGCAATGAGGGATGTTATGCAAAGGAATGCAAGAAGGGACAGAGGAGACTGCTCCACAACCAGGAAAAGAAGGCTGATTTTGTTCTAGGGACAAATGTGGATCTCTGGAGAGGATGATGCAAAGAAGGATTTTACATAAAATCAAGAAAATAATGGAAAACTGTGTACATCCTCTTCATGACCTTGATATTGGAAAACAGTGTCTCTTCAGTCAGAGGCTTCTTAAGCTTTTTTGTAAAACAGAAGATCTTTTCTGCCCACAGCCATCACCATCTATAACAACTCCTTAGTTAAATGAGTAACTTTGACAACATTTAATTTCCCTTTGAGATAGATCAAGTATTTCTGATTTATTTGATAGATGGATTACCTACGCAATGGCCTTACCCAATGATTCTATGGATACCTTACAGGTATCCATAGAACTGCTGTGCTTATCATTCCTCACCAGATGTTTTGGCTTGGACTGCACCGCATTGCTGTCCTACAACAGATATGAGTTTCTGGACCTTTGGAGCTACAATTCTGATGCGTTTTATTGCCGATCTCCGACTCATGCCAGAGACCTCCAGATCACCGGAGGCTTTTTCTCGGCCGGTTGGAAGTGCACGAAGACGGCGCCAAAAATATAAACAAAGGTGGGGTAAGCTGGGAAGGCTGCAAACAAGGCTAAAGCTAACACCACACCAGTTTCCTTTCCTCAGCATTTTCCTTGCCAAGGTCCATTTTCTGGCTAATAAAATGGACAACTTACGACTATACATCACAAACGACAAACGAATTATGGACTCAAATTTCATGTTTTTCACTGAAACATTGCTAAACAGCTCAACAACCTTTATGGTCGTTGAAATTGGGAACTCCACAGCTGCAACCAAGGCAGCTATTACCTCAGACCACCAGCCACTGTCTCTCCTCTCCACTGATGTAGGAGCGGTTCTGAGCAGGACTAAAGCCCACAAGGCAGCGGGTCCTGATGGCATCCCCGGACGTGTCCTCAGAGTGTGGTCTGGGGAGCTGGCACGGGTGCTGATTGACATTTTTAACCTGTCCCTGGCCCGCGCTGTGGTACCGAACCTCCATCGTCCGGATGCCCAAGAACTCCAACCCATTCTGACTCAATGACTACTATCCAGTAGCCCTCAGCCCCATCATCACAAAGTGCTTTGAGCGGTTGGTTCTAGCACACCTCAGATCCTCTCTACCCACATACTGGACCCCCATAATTGTATACAGGCACAACAGGAGCACAGAGGATGCAGTCTCCACAGCGTTGTGCTATGACCTTTAGAACTTGGACAATAAGAACACTTACGTTAGAATGCTGTTCATAGACTTTAGTTCAGCTTTTAACACTCTGCCCTGCCTCAGACCAGAAGGCATTGCAGATAGTGGTGAAAACTTCACAGCGCACCACTGGTGTACCACTTCCTGTGACATCTACATCAAGGACATCTACAAGAAGCACTGTCTCAAAAGGGCTGGGAAAATGATCAAAGACTCCATACACCCTGCACACACACTCCCTCCTACCCTCTGGGAGGTGTTACAGAAGCTTAAAGACTGGAACCACCAGGCACCGGAACAGTTTCTTCCCCCAGCTGTCACACTCCTCCCCCAAACTATATTTTATTGCTTGTACTTGTGACAATGCAATAAAGTTGAATTCTATTCTATTCTATTCTATTTAATCCTTCATCTCTTTGGGAAATATGTCTAAAAAAAAAGAAGTAATTTAATAGACAAACACTGTAATATAAAAAGACTAAGTTTTCTTGGTCTGCTGTTGGCCTTTCAATATTGCTGTGCTGTGTTTTTGTTGGATTCCTTTGCAAGACATCCCTCAGTGCTCCTATTTCAATATCAGTTGTCCTCCTGTCTTGAAGTTAGATTAGAAAAATGTAGAACAGGAACTCAAACTAAAAAGAACAATGTCAATCACAGCTAAATTGATCCAAAAGGGATATTACAGGTTAGAAAAATGGCAGTAATTCTAAGGCACACAGTATAATAGGCAAAGGACTTGTGTCAGTCACACTTTGAAGTTTCTTCTGCGACTATCACAAGCTGTAAATGGTGCATTTTTCTTGATGGGGCCACTCCCCCCAAAAGGAAGGGAAAGGTCAACATGCTTTTTTACTTCTCTCTCAAAAGCCATGTTTTTCTATTCCCTATTGGGGTCGGGTGGGTCTACTGGTGTCTATCTCCAGCTTACAACGGGCAATGGACAGGTCGCCAGTCCATTGCAGGGAAACACAGCGACATACAGGACAAACAACCACTCACGCACACACTCACACCTAATACAATTTAGCCTAAAAGACATGTTTTTGGATTGTGGGAGGCAACAGTGCTACCCACTGCGCCACTGTGCAGCTCCACATCTGAACTCAACAATTTAAAATAATAAAATTACGTTTTTATGCCACATACAACTGAGATGAAGGTTGGGTGTTATTAAATACTTGTATTGTGTGAGGACATGATGGACGGCTTAAGTAACATCTGAAAAAATAGAATGGACAATGTTATGGGATAACTAGAAAAAGCTGTTCCTGCGAAACAGCAGTTGAGAATGCCAAAAGCTTAAAGGAATTGGCAGA
The DNA here is from genome assembly GCA_032876305.1 of Orestias chungarensis. Classification (NCBI taxonomy): domain Eukaryota; kingdom Metazoa; phylum Chordata; class Actinopteri; order Cyprinodontiformes; family Cyprinodontidae; genus Orestias; species Orestias chungarensis. The sequence continues at coordinate 2,085,951 of JAVLVB010000003.1, forward strand.
AGATGCCCAAGGAAGCGAAAAAACATGAAAACATAGTATCAATTAGCTGAAGAAAACGCTGAAGAAAACTCTGAAATGTGGAAATTATGCTGAAGTTAAATTATGCTGAAGTGGTAAAAGCTGAAAAAAGT
>JAVLVB010000003.1:2086181-2101723 GCA_032876305.1 Orestias chungarensis
TAATAAAGAGAAACAGGAAAACAATAGTTGAGAATGCCATAATGCATTCTCAACAATAAAGAGAAACAGGAAAACAATAGTTGAGAATGCCATAATGCATTCTCAACAATAATAATAAAGAGAAACAGGAAAACAATAGTTGAGAATGCCATAATGCATTCTCAACAATAAAGAGAAACAGGAAAACAATAGTTGAGAAATCCATAATGCATTCTCAACAATAAAGAGAAACAGGAAAACAATAGTTGAGAATGCTATAATGCATTCTCAACAAATAATGTGTTCAGTAAGAAAACAAGGGGAAAGATATTTAAAAAATTATTAAACTTCTTACCTTTGCCTCTCAAAATTGAAAGTGATTTTAATGTTCTGTCGCACCGAAGAGAGCTAATGAAAAAGAAAAATCTATTTTGCTCCTCAAATGTTGACAAAGACATACTTGTTGAACAGTGCAACTGTTTTTCAATTATGTATATATTGTTGAATGTTATAGTTTTTATTTTCTTACAGCACCTAAAGTATGGGGTATTGATGCAAGTGAACATCTTGTAAAAGAAAATTTTATTTTAAAAAGTTCTAATGTACAATCAATGTATTTTTACATCTGTTCTTCCAAAATTGGTGTTTTCCGTCAAATGGCTATTAGTTTTAGCCTAACATTGTATTTACTTTTTAAGGATCACATACAATTATTTATTTATAATTTTTGAATGGTTGGCACAAAAACTAGCATGCAGGGAAAATAGTAGTTTGCAACCTGTCATGGTCTGTGTTTTGATCTGTCTGGTTTGCTGTAGTTTAGTTTATTAAGTTATTTTTTTTCTCTGGTCCTGTTTTCCCCTCCAGTTCCCCTACTCTTATTCTCTCTGTCCCACTCTCTCTCTGTCTCTCTGTGTGTTTTCCCTCAGCCTGAGTCTCTTTATAACTTTCACCTGTTTCTAATTATTTGATTATCTTCTCCACTGCTCCACCTCCTTCTTCTCAGTACTTAAGCCTGGTTCTCTGGTACTCACTGGATTGTACTTTGGCTTACCTGTCGTTGTTCCCCTATTCTCCTTCTGGTTCCAGTCCTCCTTGCTTCCCAGTAAGTTTACTCTTCTGCTTGCATGGTTCTCTCTGCTGGTATCTCTTCCCTGTTTATTCATCCGTTATTGGTTTCTTTGTTGCCTTTAGTTTTTCTCACGCCCCTCACAGTTGTTTATGTTTTGGTTTGATCGCTATTTTCATTCCAGCTCCCACCCTGCGTTTTCCTCGGTTTGTTTTCCACCTCCTTCTGCGTTATTCATATATTTCAGTTCGTGTTCTGTTCATTCATTCCTCACAATAAATCATAATTTTTTCCCACATTCCACCTCTGCTGTAGTCATTTACCAGTTCGTGACACAACCATTTGACAAGACATCTGTCTGTACAAGACATTTTATGTAAATAAAAAACTTTACCCTAATTTACTTCCTTTTCTCAGAAATTCCTTATTATAATCAATAACTAAAGCTTAGGTAAACAAATATGGTTAAAATACTACTGTACATCACAGTAGCCTTATTAAGAATTTATCTCATCCTGTAATCTAAATAAATATAATATATTTTTTCAGTTTTTCAGGGAACTATTTACATTCAATTTACCGTGCACATTTTAATAATAGGCAAAAATGTTATTTATTAATTTTCTCTTCAATCAACGAGGAACAGGTTAAAATGGGTTATCTGCCACAATTTTATTTTCAAAGTTCCCAAATAACCTAAGTTTTTTATCTTATATTCAAAATTATGCTTCGGTAAATCAGTTAAAAACTTTTACATTTCTATTTTTTGTCCCTTGTCGTATAAGTTTGCATACTTATTATTACATATTTTGACCTTATTGAAGAAACTAAGAGTCAGCCAAACCTGGCTTTGGTAGAATTTGTCAATAACTTCCAAAGTTTCCTGAAGTTTATCAGTGTCAGGAAACGATTTGTTCTTGGCTGGTGTGTTGCTGTTTTATTCCTGCCTTGGTCTCAGCAAAAGTTTTTTTTAACCATTGAGAGACATTTCAAGGGCTTAGCTTGTTTCATGGATAAATGAAGAGCCATGGTTGCACCATAATTGAGGAGATTTTTCTTAAAGCTAAGAACTTTTAAAAATTCAACTTTTTATTAGAGAGATAGAAATTTTATTTCTTTATTTACTGATTTATTTGGAATAAAATAAAATATGTGATAGATGCGCTAAGGGCAACCAGTGTAGTTTGACCTCATTGTCTAGTAGTATTGCAAACTGTATAGCTTTAGCTACAAAATTAGCTCTCTCAGGGTTTTATCCCACTCTCTTTGTGACGGTACAGATCACAATAATGTTAGTGGTGACACTTCCTTCCATGGTCATTCATCTGAAACAGAATTACATAAGCCATTTACCACCCGGTCTCCATGATGGATGGCAGGTCCCCCAGCCAAAAGCATCCAGGCCTGATCACTGCTTTTGTCAGTGACAAATGTCACAAGAAAGACATATCTTGATTTCCTGTAACTTTGCCATAATAGTATATAGTGTATTCATATATTTTTTATTTTTTACAATAGTTCTTTCTTTGATTCAGTGTATAAGTTAAAATTGTTTTAAAATAATTGGGAAGAATGCGCTAACATGGTGTTTTGTTTCAGTTCCCATGTTTATAGAATGTTTGCTACAGAATGAGTCAGCAAGTTTTTCTTCCTGATGTTACAATGGAAACAAATTAGTAATTGTAGCTCCCTTGCTGTAAATGAAGGAGTTACTTTGTCACATTCAGCCACTAAAGGTAAATATTTCATGACATGAAATGTAAAAGGGATTTACAATATTCTCAGTTTCCCCCATTTCAACACAAGTAATGGATTTAAATTAATGACTTTATTTTGACAAGATAATTTTAATAGTAGATAATATTAATAAATAGTATTAATTAACAAAATTGTTTTAAAACGAATCTTTTTAGGAGTTTTCATACATAAAATAATAGTAAACCTTAAAATTATAAAAGCATGAAACATTAAAGGACCATTACACTGATTTTCAAGTATGTTTTAAAGCTTTTTTTGTGGAACTAAAACAAGCATTTTGAATGTCTGAATGATTTATACATAATAATAAACTTTTGTATACATAAATATATACAGTGAACCCCTCGTTTTTCACGGGGGTTATGTTCCAAAAAGAACCTGTGATAGGCGAAATCCGTGAAGTAGTAAACTTTTTTTTTTTTTTTACAATTGTTATACAATGAAATACTCCATAATACACTGAAATCAAAGAAAAATTTTTTTTTTTCAGGCCCAAGCATTTGTTTAACAAATAAAAGTACTGTATAAATGATTTTTTAACAAATAACTACTGTACAGTAAAATATAATTTTAATCATCAAAACGAACTGAAGGCTTCAAATTGCGGAGATCAGCACCGCCCCACCGTGACCAGAGTCATTTGATTAGAACTGGAGAAAATGAAAAATGATTATGAAAAAAAATACAAAGTACAGTAGGACAAATAAGGACTCATGTGTATTTCACTGAGAGGCTGCATCCTGATATGCTCTGTAGCATTTTTTTCTTCTAAAGCCCGCGGTGCAGGTGTGTTTTTTCGAGAGAAGAGCATAGTTATCGGTAATTGTTGTCGCTCTTTTTTCTTCTGGGCAAAAAGATTCTTATTAACCAACATCAGCTTTGGCAAGCTGTTTTACATACGTTTACATATTAAACCGCAACGTTATTGACACACAGGTAGAGAAGAAGCGGAGAGACTATTTAGCCAATCAGAATGCAGAACACAGTGCACGATGCAAATGTGTGAAGCACCGAGACCATGAAAGGTGAACCGCGTTATAGCGAGGGTTCACTGTATTTGTAGATATAAATATACATATATGTATATATAAATATTTACATATATAAAAAAATATACATGCTGGCGCATCTGTGACCAAGACAGTAAGTCTTTGTGACGTATCAAGAGCCACGGTATCCAGGGTAATGTCAGCATACCACCAAGAAAGAGGAACCACATCCAAAAGGATGTTTGAGTGGTAACCCGGATTGTATCCAAAATGCATAAAACCACGGCTGCCCAAATCACAGCAGAATTTAATGTGCACCTTAACTCTCCTGTTTCCAGCAAAATTGTGTGTTGGGAGCTCTACAGGCTCAACATACACGGCCGGGCTGCTATACCCAAACCTTTAGTCACGCGTGACAATGCCAAACGGCGGTTTCAATGGTGCAAGGAGTGCAAATCTTGGGCTGTGGACAATGTTAAAAATGTACTTTTCTCTAATGAGTCCACCTTTACTTTTTTCCCCACATCCAGGAGAGTTACAGTGTGGAGAAGCCCTAAAGAAGCTTACTACCCAGAATGTTGCATGCCTAGAGAAAAGCATGGGGTTGGATCAGTGATGGTTTGGGCTGCCATATCTTGGCATTCCCTTGGCCCAATACTTGTGGTAGATGGGCTAGTCACTGCCAAGGATCACCGAACCATTCTGAAAGATCATGTACATCCAATGATTCAAACATTGTATCCTAAAGCTGGTGCCGTGTATCAGGATAACAATGCACCAATATATACAGCAAGACTGGTGAAAGATTGGTTTGATGAACATGAGAGTGAAGTTGAACATCTCTCATGGCCAGCATAGTCACCAGATCTAAATATCATTGAGCCACTTTGGGGTGTTTTGGAGGAGCGAGTTAGGAAACGTTTTCGTCCACTAGCATCACGTCGTGACCTGGCCTCTCTCCTACAAATAGAATAGCCTATAAAATCCCTCTGAGCACTGTGCCGGACTTTTATATATATCATTCCCAAGACGAATTGACACCGCAAATGGAAGCCCTACCCCATACTACTTAATTATTGTGGTCTAAAAACAGGTGTTTCAGTGTTATTCTCCAATCCCTTTAGATGAATGAACAAAACAACAACAAAATTGAAATGGAATTTAATGGAATTTTAAACAAAGACTATGCTGATACTTCACAATAAAAAAGGTTTAAATTACTTTAAAGTTATTTCAATATGTCGGAAATCCAGTGTGCCAGATTGACTTTAATGCAATACCAGTATGTTGTTACATGTCATATGGCAAACGGCCTATCCTCTGTAGCACTTTATCAGGCCTAGAAGACCTTAAAGCGCCTCACTACATTCAGTCATTCACACAGATGTTGACATGCTGATGGTGGTAAGCTAGGTTGTAGCCACAGCTCTGATTATGTTTAAAGTCAGCTTGCTGGGACCTAAATGCATTATTGTTGATGAAAGATGCAGAAGTCAAGTTACAGCTAGGAGATTCAACATAGAATGTTGCATTCCACATGTAAACCTTCTGCATGTGGTCAAATAAAACAAAAAAAAATGTATTTCTTTGGTACATATGCATAACGAGATGACAGGGTTGTACTGGATATTTTTAATATGAACATGTGTACTATTACATTCTTTAGATGTCTGCATTCGGTTGCAAAGGTAATATTAAAAACATGATGTTACATGTAATCCCTCTCCACTCAGTGCTGTCTGTATTTATTTTACACATGCATATGTTGTCTTTGATAACATATTCATAAAATGTAACTGCCATGACAGTTTTCATCTATATCTGTGAGATTTTCTCAGTTTCACTTTGTCTACAGGAAAACCTTAAACACAATTAAAACTGTGATGGTCATGTGATGCTAATGAATTACTGGTCAGACATGCTCCTGCAGGCTTTGGGAGAACAGACAGAGGTTTTAATGAAAACTAGACATTTTATCAAACATTGTGTGACGTTTGTCAAGTTTGTCCTGGTGACAAGGAAGAAGTCTATTCAACTTTGAATTGTTTTTACTGAAAAAACTAAAAAAACAAAATATTTACTGATATTGTCGTGGTTTTGTGTGTATTGGGAATTAAGAAAACCAATTAATGCAATCCATATTTTATTCAAATTTATAGCTGCTCATATTAACACCAGGCAGTGAAGAAAAATAATTGTTGCAGTTCGACAATGCAGCAGGAGGGAGGAGGGAGAATGTGTCAGTGCTATAAGTCTTACATCCCAGACAGAGCTATCCAAGAATTAATGTGTTTTTGTACTTGTATAGACCGTATATAGAGTACCAACATAAGTGTTCTATCAACAAACAAATGCATTTTTTTGAAAGTGAGGGCATTTTGCTGGTCCTCATATTCAGTTGTACTGTTTTGAGGGATTCTGTGGAAAATATCTGGGTTATACATAAATGCAAACGTTAAAATTTATGGGAGTCAATACAAAGTGCTTTGTTTGACTAAAGTACAAGGATTTGTGTGTGAGAGGCATTTTTGAATACATAGTGAAGACCCACTTACTACTGTTTATTTTGTTAGGAGTTTGGTTTAGGACTAAGCTGTGAATTGAGTTTAGGTTAGATTTAGGAATAGACATGTACTGGTAATGATTAGGTTTAGGTAAGGGTTATATTTAGGCAATAAAAATAAATAAGAAATAAATGGAAGTTAGTGCAAGGTCCTTTTCAAGATACAAAGACAACATGTGTGTTTGTGTGGGTGTGTGTTTCTGTATGGCTTTGGGAACAGATGTGAATGCCCGTATGGATAGCAGACAGAATTTAGAGTAGCCTGACAAATGATTTATAGGAGCAATTTTACCAAGCTGTCTTTGCATGTTATTTGTCTTGATATGATGCTTGTGTGGGGCACATATGTGTGTACATTCAAATAGAACTGTACTTATCTCCAAATAAAGTTATGTGTACTGTGTGTATATGACAGTGATGTAGGAAATCTTGATGGTTACCGCAACAGGAGATGAAGCACATTTACAAAACCAGTCGCTGCTTTGCTTTAATAGACACAAATGGCGCATATCATGTGTGGCATGTCTCTATTGTAAATCACACATTTTTCATTCATCATTCAACTTAGGGGTTAAGTGATACGCCAAGATGTATTGTAACATGTTATTTTCTACACTGATGTATGACAATCTTGATTATGATTTGGATTGCAATAATGCTGTCAATATGCAAATTCCTTGTCTGCTGTTAGACTGCTGCATACACTGAAAAGAGGATGATCATGTCAGTTTTAATTTATACTTGGTTACCATGCAAATAAATATATGGGAGCGATACAGAGTAAAAGTGGTCTGAATTGTGCCACTGCATGCAGCTCTAATGTTAAATATTAAATAAAATATATTTAAATAAAAAATGTATAAATAGCAGGGTATTCTGCATTAGTGTAGATGTAGAACGGGCACCCCATATACAGAGGAAATGGTATTGTCAGAGTGAGTTCCTTTTTTAGCACTTCTCCAGTTGTCCACAGGGGGTCACCCGTGCTCGTCCTCTGCTGGAGCGTTTGCCACCCTAGGTGCTCCCTGTTGGCGTTGATGAGCTGGGACAGTATAAGAAAAGTGGTGGACCAGCTACTCGATGGCTGAGTGTTTGTTACTACTGGTAATCTTAGTCTAAGCGCCTTCTCTAGTTCTCGTGTGCTTTTGTAGTTCTCTTGTGCTCTAGGTTTGCCTTCAGTTGGCTCTCCAGTTTTTTATGATCCTTATTTGTTACTTTGTTGTTCTTTTTCCCACCCTTCTAACAACCGTTGTACTCACATCAGGTTCCCGTCATCTCCAGTGCTTCTTCCTCACAAGAACTCTCTCTGCTCCACCGCATCCATCTGGTCTCCTCGCTCCACTTGGCTCGGCTCGATCTGCCCGCTCCAGCATCACTCTATCTGGCGTGCACGCTCCCCTGGACAACTTCTCCACTCTCCACCGCAGAATTGGAACACACCTCTCACCTTCCCCCCTGCCGTCAACATCCATCAACCACAAAGTAAGATCTGCCCAAAATTATCCTATTCATCACATCACGACAACTCAACTGTTCTGTCCTCCACTTCAGTGGCCCACTTCGCCATTCACTCCGAATCTCCTGCAGTTCCCTGCTGTCCCACTGTCCTTGCTGACCTGCCAAACATCACCGTCACCCGCTGTCTCCTGTTGCCGGATCTCACTCCATTCCCCTACAATAAAATTCATTATAACTGTTCTCTGTTTATGTGGGTCAGAAGCCTAAAAATCATGACAGGTATTCGACACAGCAGCTCGAGGTTTGACTCCCAATCCTGTTATTTTTTTTAAAGCTGCACATTCTGACAAGTGGTCAACACTACTGACACTATATCAGATGTAATGTAACCAAGTTCTTGTCAGAGTGAGTTCTTTTCAGCTTCTTCTGCAGGTTGTCCACAGGGGGTCGCCACTGCTCTCTCTCTGCTGGAGCGCCTTCCACTCCAGGTGGGCCCTGTTGGCGTTGATGAGCTGAGCCAGTATAAGAGGAGTGGTGGATGAGCTACTCGACGCCTGAGTGTTTGTTTACTCCCGGTAATCTCAAGTCCTCAGTGCCAGTATCTTCACTGTTTTTCCCGGTTTTTCCTCCAGTTGCCTTTTCTAGTTTTTGGAGGTAATATTATTTTGATACTTTGTTGCTGCCTTCCCATGCCCTAAACAACCCTTGTGGTCACCTCAAGTTCCCGTCATCTCCATAGCTCAATCCCTTTCAAGATCTCTCTCTGGTTTGCCGCATCCATTTGGTCTCTCCGCTCCTTTTGACTCAACTCGGTCTGCCCGCTCCAGCATTGCTCCATCTGCCCCACACACCCCCTGGACAACTTCTCCACCGGATCACTGCTGAAAAGGACTCACCACTCACTCCTCCCTGGTGTCAACCACTCATCCTCCCGAAGTAAGACCGTTTCACCATTATACTCTATCCATAATTCATCTACTCACCTCCCCTGTCCTCACCCTCAGAAGTCTCAGGTCTCCCACGTCGTCTTGTGCTCTGAGTCTCCTGCCGTTTCCCGCTGCCCCGCTGTTCCTGTTGCCCCACCGTACATATCCGTTGCCCACTGCTTCCTGTTGCCGGATCCCCCTCCTCACCTTTTCAATAAATTCATTATAATTGATCTCCTGAGAGTCCTCTGTTTATGCCGGTCAGAAGCCTAAACACTATGACAGTTCTGGCTCGATCAATGAATCCCTTAAGAATGTGCCTTATTTATTAAATGTGTGTAAGGGGAAAAATAAGTGGAGAGTAATTTTTCTCTTATTTTAGGACCTTTCAGTATGAAGGTAAGTACAGGGTAAGCTCAAAGCCCCAAACCAGGTTTCTGACGGAGTTGACAGGTTTAAATGGATACCTGTGATGTAGCAGGTAAAAAAATCTAGCTGTGTCTGACAAGTAATACTCCATACTGGAATAGAATACCATAAGACTGCAGAGTGTTTTATTGTAGGTTATTGGTTATACACAATAAATCTCAGGGTGGGAAATGTACTTCAAACAATCTTGCTAAATGAATCTGTAATATAATTGCTGACGATTGTCAGAAAACATTACACACCACATGCTAAAAATCAGCACATAAGGATTTTAAACTAATCCCTCATGAATTAGACAAGGCATGAATTTCCTTATCCTTATGGAGAGTGCTGTAAACTTGATTCTTCATTATACAGTTGTCTAGAGCTTCAAAGTCTAGAGATTAAAGGCCATAACAGTTCCTTAAATTCAGTTTATTTATGAAACGTCAATTCATTGCACTTGTATCTTAAGGCACTTGACAAGACAATACAGTTACCAAAAGCTATTTTTGGATTTCTTCATGGGAAGAATGCACACATTCAAGTGCAAGGTCCTGAGGAGTTGTACGCTAAGTTATTATTTTAAAAGTAATATGTCTGTTTAGGATTTGCTGGATGAAAACTGTTGTATACCAATGAAAAAGTTTGTGCCATGATTTTGACCTGCGCAGTTCTGCACACGTCTCAAAATACAAAATAAATTAAGTGCATGTCTGATTGAAGGTACCATTTAAATCTTTAAAATATCTATTGCCTGAGTTAAAAAAACAAATGATTTCAGAACGCCCCAGAGAAACTTGGCCTAACTATGTTTTCGGCTGTTAGTTCTGTCTTCAGTTATTTAGGTACTTGCAAATTATTTTATTTAGCTTTTTGAAAAAAACGAAAACCTGTTTTTCTGAAACCAGAACAAAGAAATCAAAGTGTATCCATGTTTTTTTATTAAGTCAGTGAGTAAAACCTGTGTTTGTGGTTTACTGGTTGTTCTAATCCATTTCTGTCAGTTTTTGATATATATAGAAACACATATGTTTAAGAAACATGGGATTCAATTTTATTTAATTGGCTCACCCATTTTATTATGTGGCCCGGTTGAAAAGCAACTGCTGGCTAAGCTTCTTTTTCTAACAGGTGAGCGTTTAATGCGTTTTATTTTATTCATAATAGAAATTTTTAGGAGATACCTCTGAATCTTTAAAAAAAACAGATGCATGTTTTTTATATCCTGCCTGTTTCTGTCAGGGACTAACCCTGGTATATAATGCATAAGTCACACAATTATCGGTTTAATAATAGAAGTAACAAACACACATGACTCATAAAAGTACATATTCCTATTTTATGTTTGTGTACAATAATTTGAATAAAAGTTGTTTTGGAATGTATTTAAGATAGTTTTATCTCTAAGTGGATATTCCACATTTGATGGACACTTGTTCAAGTGGTTTGCAGTTGGCTTCAAGAGTGCTTTTCCACATCCCCATCGAGTTTGCAATCTTTTAAATGTCCAGTTTGGACTTTTTTACACTTTCCTGTCTTCAGGCACTTCAGGTTCTACAGCAGTATCTTCAATTTCTCTCCAGTCACAAATCCTGTGCAAAGGTACAATAGTGAAAGCAGGCCTGGTAGTAACGTCAGTCCAGAGAAAGTTTAACACTGAAGCCATAAATAATTACCGGCGTCAAAACTGTAACTATCAGACTAAATCCAATTTCCATGAGCAAAGATAACACAAAGTCTCAAAAACAGCTTGGGTTCTTTGCAACATTAGAACAGAGGGTAACAAGGGTGAGCTATAGCTACAGCTTGAGGTGTGTTGTCCAGTTGCCAAAAAAGGTTTTATTTCTTTATAAAAAAGATTCTAGGTCAAAAATTATCAGTGAATAAAACCCTCTTCGTGTGTGGGGTGGAGTTCTTGACCACTGTTGGAAGGACAATTAGAAAAATTAATATTTAAGATAACCTGAACTGTTGGCTTGATTTTTGTTTGTACACACAGGCCTATTTTTAAAAAATGTGTCTCCACCATCACCCTGGTTTTCTTGCAAAATGCTGAGTAGGTAAACTACTGTCCTTTTTTGCAACAGTTTTCATAGGTAATGACCAATGAAGATTGAAAACAGGCAACTGCAGTTTTGGAGACACTCCGACCTGGTTGTTTTCGTCAAACTCACTTAAATCCTTACACTGACAGTTTTTTCTGTTTCTTGCATTCTGCTTGAAAAAACAACAAAAAATGTTTAGGAAGAGTTTTTGTTTTTGTTGTTGTTTGTGTTAAAAAAGAACACATGGCCAGTCTGTATCTAACACAGGTACTACACAGCTATTAAAAAGGTACTAAACAGTTATTTAACAGGTATTACACAATTATTACACAGGTTTTACACAGTACAACAAAGCTATTACAGTTATTATACAAGTACTACACAGTTATTACACAGGTATTACACAGGTATTACACAGTTATTACACATGTATTACACAGTTATTACAAATAAACTACACAGCTTTTACATAGGTACTACCCAAGTATTACATAGTTACTACACAGTTATTACACAGGTACTGCACAGAACTACAAAGGTATTACGCAGGTATTACATAGTTACTACACAGTTCTTACACAGGTAAAACACAGAACTACAAAGGTATTACACATGGCTTACACAGTGCAACACAGCCATTACATAGTTACTACACAGGTATTACACAGTTATTACACAGATTTTGCACAGGTACAACACAGCTAATAAAAAGGTACTAAACAGTTATTTAACACGTATTACACAATTATTACACAGGTTTTACACAGTACAACAAAGCTATTACACAGTTATTACAGAGTTATAACACAGGTATTACAGATATTACACAGTTATTACATAGTTACTACACAGGTATTACGCAGTTATAACACAGGTGTTACTCAGTTAATACAGTTATTACATTGCTATTACACAGATATTACACAGGTATTACACAGTTATTACATGGTTACTACACAGGTATTACGCAGTTATAAAACAGGTGTTACTCAGTTATGACAGTTATTACATTGCTATTACACAGATATTACACAGGTACCACAGCGCTATTACTTGTATAAAAGCTGTATAATAGTTGTGTTACCTGTGTAATACATGTGTAATAACAATATAATAACTGTAACAACCGTGTAATACCTGCGTTATCACTGTGCAATACCTATGTAGTAACGTAACTATGTAATAGCTGTGTTGCACTGTGTAATCCCTGTGTAGTAACTATTTAATAACTGTGTAATAATTGTTTGATACATGTGTTATAACTGTGTAATAAATGTGTAATAGCTGTGTTGTACTGTGTAAAACCTGTGTAATAACTGTGTAATACCTGTTCAATTGCTGTGTAGTACCTGTTTAATAGCTGTGCAGTACCTGTGTAATAACTGTGTAATACCTGTGTAGTAATTTTGTAATAGCTGTGTTGCACAGTGTAATACATGTGTAATACCTTTGTAGTTCTTTGTAGTACCTGTGCACTGTTTTCTATCTGATTTGGAGTCACAAGAAACAGAGTAAGCTTAAATAATCATTTACTCCGAAAGCATCATCCAACTGTGGTCCAAATTTTCATTTTATGAGGTCTTACTACTGAATTGTGACACGGATTTCTATTTTTCGACAAACTAAAAATTAATAATTTTGCAAAACAAAAAAATAAACAAAATACAAAATAGCAACAAACCTTATCTCTAACTGGAGAGAATAGTCAGGAATCGCCCATTCTTTAGATTTTAAAATGTACTTCTAAGTTACTACCATGTATCTTTCAAACTATTAAATCCTATGCAAGCAGAACCTTATGTGAAGTTCTTTGGACATTTATATTTTGGTCCAAAGTTTTTCGTATTTCAGTTTGTGCTATGATTTTATCACAGAATTTATGAAACAAAATCATATCTCCATTATCACAAGATTTTGATAGGGGGTAATATGGGAATCCAGCTTCTTCAAGCAAGCATACATTGTGAAACCTCCCCATAAGTAAAATACATTTAGGTCTTTAATTTGTTTTCAAGAGTCTATATGCTACTCTTATTTAGAAGTGTCGAGCTTGTGTTGGTTAACTTAAATTGTGAATAAAACTATTACTCGTTCGACCATTTTATAAAACAACAGTGTTTAAGCAGTATATTAAAATTTTATTTTTGTCCTTTATGTATAAAAGAAAAAAAACATTCTCTGTTAGGTTTAGCTTGTTTTCTTATGTTTACTGAGAGGATTCTAAGTCAGCAGGGCCACCATTGCTGGCTCTGGTTAAAATGGCCCCCCACGAGAGAGTCGGGCAGCCTGAAACCTTATATCTGCCACACTGTTAGTTCAGCTCTCCCATCGAGTGTCTGCCCAGGCTTTCAATGTTGTCTCAACATGATTTTTAAAAATGAACCCCCTTTGGGTGGAAGCAGAAAACAATGCATAAAGTTTTTGCAGGTAGCCAAAATAGCCTGATGCATCTGTGGAGCTCTTTCCTGCATCTGAAATAACCAAATTAACAGTGTGCTCTCAGCATGGCACAAATAATGCTCTTGGATTTTTTTTGCAGTAATCTGGCTTGGACTCCCTTCTTCTTCCCCTTCATATTTGTCCCATTATCATATGACTGCCTCCTACAGTCTTCAAATGGAATATGTAGCTCTTAGAGTCTCCCTAAAATAAGGGCTTCTGCCTCAAGGAACCCCATGAAATGCCATTTTATTTGTGGAGTCTCTTCAACTGGAACAATTCTAATTATTATTGATAACTGCTCAATATGGCTAAATCTGGAGTGCAGTCCAAAATAAGTGAAAAGTACTTAGAATGTCTGATTTCAAGTACAATAGACTCCACAGTCCTTTGCCTCATGCAATCAATGAGTTCATTTCTTTTTTTCCTCCAGGGGGTCTTTATGTGGACTCTAGTGGCCCTTATATGAAAGCAGGATGACATGAAAAGGGAAAGGAGAGGGGGGACAACATGCAGCAAATGTCGTCGGGTCCGGGAGTCAAACCCGCGGCGGCCGTGTTGAGGACTCAAGGCCTCCAAATGTGGTTCGGGCTAACCCCTACACCACCAAACCACACCCAATGAGTTCATTTTGAATGTATTTTCACAGGCTCATCTTTCCATCTTGGCAAAATGCTCCTTTAGGACAAGGTCAAACTTAGTCCTGAGCTCCACTTCTTTAAGTAAATTACCATTACTGGGTTCATTCAGTTTGTCATTGGTCCCCCTGAAAGCAATGTTTCTCTTCTCCAGTGACTAAATGATTGCTACCAACCTGGTGAGCACTTCATGCCACCTTCTCCTTTCTGCATCTATAACTGCCATCTCAACTCTATCTATTTTTACCCTGTTTTTACACGACTCTCCTTCCTTTTTAGGGAATGCAAAGTCTGTTTTCACTTCAAAAGTTCCTTGGCATCCCAATTGAGTCTTCACTGCATCAAAAACGTGGTGTGGCTAGTCACTAGGATCAACAGGGGCAGCTTGAAAGATTCAATGAAGTGTTTAAACTGATGGTTTGTCTTCAGGCTTTTGGACTGCCCTGCTGCTGGTTCCTTCTCCTGTAAGAGTATGAAACAGCCACATAGCACTTTAGAAAATATGTAGATGGAACAATGAGAATAATTTCAGTTCAATTACAAGACCGAATACATTTTGAATGTGCTTTGAGTGATTAAACTGAGTAAGATGCAAAGCATAACATATAACCTACAAGGATATTCAAGTCATAGAGGTATAATCACTAAACCTTACTACTGAATAACGCCAAAAGATGCCATTTAATTAATAATATTTTTGAACAAGTCTATAAACTAATGCCCCTTATTTTCAATGGAAAGAGACTGAAGCTGTCTCCCCCTCCCCTATCGGGTGTCTTGGTGGACGAGGTTGTTGCCATAGACCACCAAAGCATAAAACTTATTAGCTACACTGTAATCTGTAGCACTTGGCTTTTGCTTGTTAACCAATGATCAGGGTATAAAGAAAATGAATTTACATAAATGATTTAATATAATATAAAAGCATAACAGCATAAAAGCAGATCATCATATATTTGTTATTTCCCACTATATTTATATATATATATATATATATATATATATATATATATATATATATATATATATATATATATATATATATATATATATATATATATAGCGGCACGCGGTAGTGCAGCGGCTTCTCACGCTCCTAGTGAACACCCTGATTTAAGTAGTTTTTACGTCGGTTCCGAGCCCAAACTTATGCGCCTCATGCGTATGAGTTATGGACGGACTGAACTTTTTAGGTTTAAGGACAGTTTGGTCAGCAAAAACTTAGAAAATAACATCCAAGCAAAACTGGGCAGACTACGGCTCCTCC
>JAVLVB010000003.1:2101823-2161164 GCA_032876305.1 Orestias chungarensis
TTGTGTTATTCTGTGTCCATATTGTAGATTTTGTGTAGCTCAAATCCTATTTCTCGCATAGTTATTATATTCTTATATTTTATTACATTATTTAAAATTGCTATCAGGGTGAAAACTGGACCGGGGGATTAGAATTTTCGTCCCACCTCATGTACCACATGTGATGTGATGACAAATAAAGATTCCTTGATTCCTTGATATATATATATATATATATATATATATATATATACATATATATATATATACATATATATATATATATATTACTGGCTAATAAAAATTCACTGCTCTCCATGAGCGAATGGCAGCCCAACCGAACCAGCTGCTAAAGAAAGGGAATCACACTGAATGGTTAACATAGTGGCATACAATGCTCATCCAGAAGGATCCCTCAAAGGGTTCCATCCCATCCAACTATTGGACAATAACCTGTTTGTTTACAACATGGAAGCTTAGGTCCGGCATCATTGTGACTAAGATAAGTGGGCACATGGATCAATACATAAGCATGGCACAGAGAGGCATCGGCTTAAAAAACAGAGGAGCCACACACCTAGTAGACCGAACAGTCGCCCAGGACTGTAAAAGCCTGACATACCAACTTCTGCACAGCCTGAAATGATTACAAAAAAGCCTATAACTCAATGGCACACACTTGGATCATTGAATGCTTGGAGAGGTACAACATCAACAGGACTCTAAGAATCTTCATTTCAAACTCGATGGGGATGTGGAAAACCACCTTTGAAGCCAACCGCAAACCACTTGCACAAGTGTCCATCAAATGTGGAACATCCAAGGAGATGCTATGTCCTCACTGCTGTTTTTATAGGTCTGAACCCTCTCAACCAAAACATCAACAAGACTGGCTACGGATACCGACTCGGGAATGGGGCCACCATCACTCACCTCCTCTAAATGGATGACATCAAGCTGTATGCCAAGAGTGAGCGAGACATCGACTCACTGATCCATACCACCAGGATTTACAGCACTGACATTGGGATGTCATTCAGAATAGAGAAGTATAGCAGTATGGTAACAAAGAGAGGGAAGGTCATCCACACTGAAGGAGTCTCACTCCCAGAAGGAACAATAGCAGACATTGAGGACAGCTACAAGTACCTGGGAATACCACATGCAAATGGAAACCTTGATGAGGCCACAAGGAAAGAGGCCACAGCAAAATACCTACAACGAAAAAGGTAAGTCCTGAGAAGCCAGCTCAGGCAAGAACAAGATCTGAGCGATAAACAGCTACGCCTTACCAGTAATAAGGCCCCCCATGGGAATAATAAGCTGGCCAAAGGAGGAGATACAGAACACTGATGTCAAGACTCTGAAGCTACTAACCATGCATGGAGGGTTCCACCCCTAATCCAACAGGACTAGTGAGATCTATAAATACAGCAAGGACAAAGCGCCAACAGTAAATGCCCTGGACATTTGGAACAGGAATTTATATATATATATATATATATATATATATATGTCAAGAATCAGTTTATTTATATAACGGCAATTTGCAAGAGATTTCGTCTCAAGGCACTTTACAAGAAAATCTATTAAAATCAAAGATACATCATAAACAAATCCATTTGAAAATGTTTACAATCTAAATAACCCCAGCAGATTGCATCGAGTCATTGACTTGCAGCATTCACTCCTCTGGAATCAGCAGACAGAAACAATGGCTTGTGTTGTCGTTGACCTTACCGCAATCCCTCATACTGAACATGCATGTAGCGAAAGTGGAGAGGAAAAACTCCCCTTTAACAGGAAGAAACCTCCAGCAGAACCAGGCTCAGTACAAGCAGCCATCTGCCATGACCGACTGGGGGTTTGAAAAGACATTAAACTAAATTAGATGCACAAAATACTGAAGAAAAGAGTTTATAGTAACAGTTGTAGAGCGTCACTGGAAGCATCTCAGCACATGTTCTCATCCAAGAAGCTGTCTCAGCTAACAGAACGCCAGACCAGGTGTCGTTACTATAGAGAGAAGAACACTAAGAAAAAACAAAAGGTTAACAAGGTTGAAATAACGGTAACTAAGCAGATTGGACAAAGGAAGAAAGTAGCAGAGAGATAAGTGGTCAGATTGTGCTCCAGCAGTCTAAGCCTATAGAAGCATAACTATAGAAAAACTTAAATAACCTAACCCTATAGAGTGAGGCATCAAGAAGGTAGAGTAAAGGAGAACTGTCTGTCAAGACTGAGTTACTCCCCCAACCGGATTAGGCTGTCTTCTCTACCTCTTCCCAAGTATAAACTTTACCAAACAAGAAGGTTTTAAGCCTAGATTTGAAACTAGACAGAGTGTCTGCCTCACGGACTACAGCTGGAAGCTGGTTCCACAGGAGAGGAGCCTGATAACTAAAAGATTTGCCTTGTTCTTTTAGAGATTCTAGGAACCACCATTAAACGTGCCATCTGAGAGCGAAGTGCTCTGTTAGGGACATAAGGAGTAATCAGATCTCTGATATACGATGGAGCTTGATTAGTGAAGGCTTTATATGTCAACAGAAGAATATTGAAATCTATTCTTAGTTTGACAGGGAGCCAATGAAGGGAAGCTAAACTTGGGGAGACATGATCTCCCTTTTTGAGTTTCATCAGAACTCTTGTTGCCGCATTTTCGACCAACTGTAGACTTCTAATTGCATATTGTGAACTTCCTGCTAATAAAGAGTTGCAATATAACAAATGCATGGAAAAATGCATCTGTCCCGGAGAGAATATTTCTATTTTTTAATATATTCTTAAGGTGAAAGAAGGAAATCTTACAGACCTGTTTTATATGGGACTTGAAAGACATTGCCTGATCTAAAATAACCCCAAGGTTCTTTACATTGTCACCAGACGCCAACCTGATGCTATCCAGGTCAAGTGGCTGACTAATCAATTTCGTTTTTAGAGGTTCTGGTCCAAAGATAACAACTTCTGTCTTTTCAGAGTTCAAGAGCAAAAAGTTTAAAGTCATCCACATTTTTATGTTATCTAGACTTGCCTGTAATCTACCAAACTAACTGGATTCATCAGGATTTATAGATAAATACAGTTGTGTATCATCAGCATAACAGTGGAAATTAACACCATGCTGTCTGATGATTTTACCAATAGGGAGCATGTATATAGTAAATAGACTTGGGCCAAGTACAGAACCCTGCGGTACTCCACAAGTAACCTTTCAATGCAGAGAAGATTTGTCATTTAGATGAACAAACTGGGATCTATCAGACAAATACGATTTAACCAGCCTAGTGCGGTTCCCTTGATCCCCAGAGTGTGTTTGAGCCTTTCAATGAGCATATTGTGATTAACTGTGTCAAAAGCAGCACTGAGATCTAACAGAACTAGAATAGACACAAATCCATTGTCTGAGGCCATGAGAATATCATTTGTGACTTTAAGGAGAGGTGTCTCAGTGCTATGATGAGCTCTGAAACTTGACTGAAATTCTTCAAATAGGTCATTATTCCTCAAATGCTCTCTCAGTTGATTAGCAACAATTTTTCAAGGATTTCAGATAAAAAAGGAAGATTAGATATGGGTCTGTAATTTATTAAGTCTTGTTGATCAAGATAAGCTTTCTTAAGTAGGGGTTTTATTACAGCTACCTTAAGAGCGTCTGATACATAACCATTCACTAATGACAAATTAATCATATCCGATACCATGACATCGATACCACCCGCGGCGCTACTATTGGGCCTGGGTGGGCCTTATGGCGTGATCTCGGTGCCACCAGGTCCGTGGGCACAGAGCCACCTGAAGGACCAACAACCGTAAGCGTGTGCGCACGAATAGCAGGTAAGCGCGCCCACTCAAAGGTGCCCGGACACGTGCTCAAGTCCGACAAACCGCCCGCTCGCGCAGCTGACTCCGCTCGCTCTTCTCTGCTTCCGCGCCCGCAACTCTACATTATATTCAAATGAGCTGCGCTCCCAGCTAATCAAAGACTGACCTTTTTCATCCAATGAAATAATTCCTTCCAAATAAACAAATCTGAATTCATACTCTCAGACTCACTAACATTTCAGCAGCGCCCGAGGAACCCATGAGCGAGCGCGCCTGAGATACCGCAAACCTGGCAGCACAAAAACCACGCCATACTGAGTCGCTGTCCTCATTACCGCAAAAAAGCATTTCAGTATATGACCATTTTTTTTAATTGGTGTTTGTACTGTATGTTTGCACATAATAGGGAATGTTGTTCAAATAAGAATATCTGTGAAAAAAAAAAATTATTCCAAAGTAACTATATGTGTATTGGCATAAGTACTCAGTATCGGTATCGGTGAGAACTCAAATGCAAGTACTCGTGCACTACTCATTTTAGAAAAAAGTGTTATCGCTGCATCCGTAACTACAACTATCCCTAAGCATGAAAAAGGTCATCAGACCAAAGGGTGTTTTGTTTGGAAAATACAGCAGGGAAATTAAAGAGGGTGGAAAAAAAAGCAATTTTTAATAAATTAAGATAAGACACCACTGGAAAATACATGCCTGGGGTGAGTAGATGATTCTGCTGGGGATGGAGAAACATGATTACTATACAGTTTGGAAGTGAAGAGAGAGTAGGGTAATGTCCACAAGGGTGGAATAAATGTTGGCCAAAAACTCTTAATCAACTCGGTAGTTAACGATGAAACAACGAAAAGACAAGAAGATACTTGGAATTAAGCTCCTTTAAGCATGAACAAGACAAGGCTCAACCACTGTCAGCCCAGGATACATATAATCTACCATGTAGCAGACTATGCAGAGAGTATTTAAATGATAGCCAGCAGGTGTGGGCAATGAACTAATCAACTGAAGAACTGTAGAGGCAATCAGTAAACTGGACGCTCTTGACGCTCCAGACGCTTTTAGTGTGAACACAGAGTTAGAATAATTCAGTCTATGACCCTTACAGCGTCAGTCTATCCATCTTGGATCTAGTAAGCAAAATTAGGTAGCAAAATCTCTTTCCTTGCATCTATTAACATTACACTGTGAAGCTGTATGCACACAAGTGTGTTAGAGTGGGCGTATAATGAATATTTCATGTCAGTGTGTTTGTGCATGTCTGAAAATGGGTCTGGCCTTTGTGTTTAGCTCTGCTGCTTGAGTGGACGCTGTCCAGGATGATTAATTGAAAGTTCAGAAAAAATCTCTGTTAGAATTTCAGAACCATCAAAGGGGAAAATTGGCAACATTGTCTAAGGCAGGATCTATCATAGCCAAGATTCATCTAGAGATAAAAGGTTAGATGGGTAGCTCAAGCTTTGTGTGTGTGTGTGTGTGTGTGTTTGATAAACATGCCAAACTGGGTATATAGTGAATGATGTCTGTTTACTTTAGATTAATCTTTGTTCCATGATAAGTGTAAAAACATTTTTCCTCTTAAAGCTGCCACAAAGACAATTGCAAGATGTTTCTTTTTTATTTGTTTTATCCTTAATATTTAAAAAGAGGCTCCACTGTAAGACAAAGTATGTCATTATTAATGGTGATGCTGGCCAAAATGTGCTACTAACAGCTTAAGGCAGGGGTCTTCAATGTTTTCCAGGCCAAGGACCCCAAAATTGATGGCGAAATGGGACCCCCTAATTATATATATATATTTAAAATTAGTTTTTTTCAAGAAAATATAAAATTTTGATATCAAGATTTCAAAAGGCTATAACTTTAAAGTGGTTTGAGATAAATTTATACCTGCAATGAGAAAATTGTTCAATATGACTTTAAGTCTGTAATGGGAGTGAAAATTTTAGTCTAATTTGCATATTATGATGTCACAAGGTGGCAGCCATATTGGAAAATGTTCAATTTTGATATCAAGGTGTCCAAAGGCTATAACTAAGCCACTGCTTTGACGGCGCGACTCTCTGCGCGGGAGGGTGTTTTACAAACAGTTTTTACTCAAAAACTTTGAATGGAACCATGGCCACAAATGGTGCTCAGATTACAGCCACATATGTCCCCTAACTCCTGGTGAAAAGTAGTAACAAGATTTGACCCCACATTTATAGTTACAGCCTGTTTTATTCAGCAATTTTTCAACTTTGGCGCTTAGAGGTCTTATGTGATGTCTATTACATATAGAGTAATGTAACTAAAGTAATTTTGCCCTGGGATTATTAAAGTATTTCTGATTCGGATTCCTCGTTGATGGGACAGGTGTTGTGAATTTCATTCACAAAACCCAATAAAAAACAAAGCTTTTTAACTTTAGGGTTACTTTTCCAGTTGACACAACAAATGTATTGCCACAAAATCTTCTTAGGATTATGCTAGTTTCAGAAATGTAGTTGCAACTCAGCTGCAGCTCCAATGGCGGGTTGTATAAATTAAACACTGCTCTTTTGCTGACTGTTAAACTGCAAAAATGGCTTGTAGACTGATTAAAGTTATCTAGCATTTTATAAATTTACCCACATGTGACTGGTGGCAGGTGCTAATTTTCGCACTCGTCTTTGATATGTTTGTAAATTCTTGCAAGTATGTGACTGTGCACCTACAAAAAACTTTAAAAAAAAGATTACACCAGCAACATAAATTACTGCTTATATTCCCCTCTTTTATCACCTTTCAGCTTATTTAGGGAAAATTCTATGTTCAGCCTAATCTGGATGCACATCTGCAGGAGTCTGTGGTTCTGTGAAGGTCTTAAAATTATTTCTAAGCATGAGTGTAATTGGTAGAAAACATGATTCGTGTGTGAACATTGGTGTGTGTGTGTCAAAGAGACTGTTTGTGAGTACACAATATGAGCACACAGCATTTCTGGCCCACTTCATTTGGGAACATAGTCTCACAGCAGGTGGTTCATTACACGGTCTGTAATTAGGTTGACTTGACTTTCTTCTGCTACTGATTACAGATACATATTGGTTTCAGTGGAGCGTGGAAATACAATTTTTTAATGATTTTTATTTCAGTAGATTATTTGTTGCTTTAATCTACTGGAGTTTGTTTGTAACTTGAGTTTTTTGTGCCCTATTGGTCTTGTTTTGTGAATTAATTTGCTTTTTTTTTTTTTACTAAGGCATTTTCTGTAAAAATGTCAAAGCTTCTTTAAAAATGTAAATTTTACTGCCTGCAACATATTGAGTAGACCTTCCTGATCTTATCCAATCATTAGTTCTCAATCAATCAAGGAAAAAGTTTTATTGTCACAAAAACTATATATAAAAAATATATAATATAAAAAATGTTTTTCTTAATTTGTACTTTAGCTATTAATGAAACAAAAGCAGAGAGTATTCACTGTCTTGGGGATCAATCAATCAAAATCAATCAAAAATACTTTATTTATCCCAAAGGGAAATTACATGTTGTTGGAGTATCTCATTTAATTGAGGAGCTGTTGCAGATGGTGATGGCTGTGGGCAAGAAAGATCTTCTTTAGCGTTCTGTTTTGCAACTAAGCTGAAGAAACCTCTGACTGAAGAGACTGTTTTCCACTAACGGTCTCATAAAGAGGATGTCCAGGGTTCTTTATGATTTTCTAGATTTTATGTAAAATCCTTCTTTCCATCATCATCGCCAGATATTCCACATTTTTCCCCAGAACAGACCCAGCCTTCTTTATCAGGTTTTTGAGCCTTTTTAGGTTTCTTGCTCTGACGTTGCTGTGCCAACAGATGATGGCAGAGGAGATGACACTCTCAACAACAGACGTATAGAGGATCTGCAACATCTTTCTAAAAACCTTAAAGGATTTTAGCTTTCTCAGGAAGTAAAGGCAGCTCTGTCCCTTCTTGCAGACGGCTTCACTGTTGCGTCTTCAGTCCAGTCTGTTGTCCAGATAAACACCAAGGTATTTGTATTCCTCAAACATCTCCACTTCTTCTCCCATGATGGAAATAGGTATTGATCTGACACTGTTTCTCCTGAAAACTACAATCATCTCTTTTGTTTTGTTGACATTTAAGATGAGATGATTGTTAATAAAACTGATAACAGACCAGAATGAAACAGCATGACCCAGAATTCCAGCCCACACAGCAATACATTTTAGGGTTACGTTTATGAAGACAAACTAAATCAGTTCCGGGTGGGTGGTAAGAGCCTGAGTAGGATGGTTAGAAAACAAAGGAGCAACCAGGGTAGGTGGATGGGGCTTCAGTAACTTGGCCCGAAACAAAGAAAGGACATACCCGGCAGGGTGGACAGAGGGGGCCTAGAAAGGAGGTCAAAAAATCTCTCCAACAGAGAAAAGCAGATAGAATAAAAGCTTTGAGTTCAACAAAACAATGAACACCAGATGACCAGAAAGTAGAACCAAAAGAGACCAGTGACAAAGGAGCAAGAACCTCAGGGGCCTGTGACAGATGAGCAGGAACCTTGGAGGCTGAGTTTGGAGATACAGGAGCCTTGAAGATCTGTGGCAGAAGATCAGGAACCTTGGGAACCAGCGGTAGCGATGCAAAACCTTGAGTTGCAGGCCTTTTGGTGAACTGCAACGCAGGAACTTTACGTCCGGGTGTTTGTGGGGCCAAAACTATGGTGCAAGGACTTCAGGGGTTTCTGGAGCAGGATCTTGGGTTCAAGCTATCTTTGACACATACCACTGGAGGCTGGTCTCCAGCTGTGTCTCTGAAAGGCGGAAGGTTTACTAAAGTTGCTTGAGGTCAGAAGGACTGTGTCTAAGCATTTTAGATTCAGTCAGCGAAACTTAAACTCAGGGAGCCTGCTGGGCTTTGGCTTGGAGTCTTGTCGAATGTGTGCCTGCAGCTTAAGGTCAGAAGGCCTACGTGGCCACAAACTACGGTCAGTACGCTTCCAAGATGGGAATCCACAATGAGACTCTGGATCTAGAGACCCCTGACAAGGCTCTGGGGCCTGAGTCAGATTATCTTTGACCATCTCAGAGAACTTAGCCATGGTGGCCTGAAGGCAGTCATCCTTGACCTCTCAGTGATCTTGGTCATGGCTTGAGAACCATGACTTAAGGAGGGGGATGTCAACCCCTGACAATGTCTGTGGTGTGATGCTGTGGATAAGTAGAATGTTGACAGGAACTCCCTATCTGGTGCCCTGGCTCAATGGAAAAATATTCACATAAGGTTGGAAATAATAATAATAATTAATCCCACAGTGGGGGAATTGCAGGTGGTGTAATTACACCGAGGAGGCCATTTGCGGCGCCAGGTAGGCAGTAGCGCAAAAGGTCTTGCCTAAGGACCCACTCTTGATGCTGTGGTGTATTTGCCCTGTGGTGTATTTGAACCCATGACCTGTGTTGATGGCCGGGGATATTCCATTTGAGCTATCCAGCCATTTTTAAGAACTTTGACAGATGAGATAAATCGGATGTTTGGAAACATTTGCGGGATATTTACTAGATAAAAAGTTGGAGAATGCTAATTGCAGAGTTGGAAAGGTGCAATAAATGAACAACTGACATGATGCCCCCTATTGATCAAAGGAGCAGGTTTGTCAGCCAGTAACCAATTGGTGGTCGCGATTTGCCCTGAAGTGAAATGCAAAACTCTGTTATCATTGTGAAGGTGCAGCAATTAAAGAGATTTTACAAAAAATTATTTAAATATTTTCCGTGGGGAACATGCAATTACCCACAGCACTTAGAGAGTTGAATACTATTTATTTAACTTACAAAACACAAACAGGGTCTTTAAAACTTTCATTACTATTGTTTTTGTTTTTTATGGGGTATGATCTAGCTGAGCTACACTTCTAAAGACGCAGAGCTACACTTCTAAAGATGCAGAGTAATGTCGTTATGTCAATTAACATGCAGAAGAACAGGTAGTAAAGTGAGACATTAACAAAATAAAAAACAAAACCATGAAAAATAACAATAATTGATATTCATGACCTTCTTGTGACTGACTTTATGTGGAATATTAAAACTCGAAATGTGGTAAATGTTAGCATAAGTATTTCAAACCTATAACTATAAATAAAATAATACACTTAATAATTCATAAGTACAACTTAAAACCACCTAGTTCTTGACTTTTCCCTAAAAATAAGATTTTTCTTCTGAGGTGAAACCTTCTTCCCGGTGCTCTGATATTTGGAAGTGTTGGATGAGTGGAATGAGGTTGTGATCAGTTAACCTTTCCCCCTTGGGCAATCACTGTCATGAGGTGACTCACTCCTGCCTGACCTACATAAAGTTTTTGGCAGAGCAGATGGTTGTACAAAGGTAAACTAGGCGCTATTTCCTTAAAACTACATTTATATTCAGAGTTTGCACTTTATATTTAAAATAGATGAAACTTAAACAAGCGTTCCCTCTACAGTAATCATAAGAAATGTTAAAATGTTTTAATACAAATATATCAATAACTCTGAATAATCTATGTAATAGTCTATCAATAAACATCTTATGGTTTCAGGAAAAAATATTCTCTGGCTGTGTTTGTTGGAATTGTATTTTCACCTTACACAAGAATCTACTAGAGGGCGTTTGAGAACCATTGCTATGCTGGGTCTCATTTGCCCCAGGTGTGTTTCCTTACGAGTCATCATCAAATCATCTGCTTTAGTCGGCAGTTCCTTGTTGCCTTAGTGTTAACCGTTGTGGTTACGTGGTTTGTGTTTTACACATCTGTTAGCCGCTCCTCTTCCTTGTCTCACAGCGCGTATCTGGTTTACCTGCCTTCAGAGGAACCTTCACAACAGCAACTCAGGCATTGTCACCAGGAGCCCTTGACTCTGTCCCTAATGGCTTCCTGCATAAGACTGCTCAGACTGTGACCATTATTTTAGCCACAGATACATTAAATTAAAATGTTATTTTTCGCAGAGCTCAAACATACTACACTTCACAGTATGGAAAAACAAAGGAATAAAGAATCTGTAAAACATAGTTCAAAATGGTACATTTATTTCATTTGATACACTTATAACACTATGTGGAATAAATAGGAACAGATTTTTAGAATAACAGCAACTAAAGGAAGTAATTATTAAGAAATACTTTGTTAAACAACAAGATCTACAACTCCCTTCCAGGTTAGCAGAATTCTTAAACTTCTGCTCCCCAATATACCTATCTAAAATATACAAACTAATATCAAAGATAGAATATTCAAATTCTTTACCATCTTTAAAATGGTAGACGGACTTAACTTTAGAATCAGATCACAATTTTTGGTCGCAAATATGCTGTAACACCTAACACCTAACAAACCCAAATATAAAACTTATACAATATTAAATTCTTCTCAGAATGCATTACACAGGACGAAGGATGTTCAAGATGGGTCTTAAACAAACCAATATCTGCTCACAGTGCACAGATAACCTGATGATTATATGCATGCTCTATGGTCAGGAATCAAGAATCAGTTTATTTATATAGCACCAATTTAAGGCACTTTACAAGAAAATCAATTAAAATCAAAGATATGTCAGAAACAAATCAATTTGAATTTGTATTTTTCAGGAGCATTCTGATTGCAGCTAGTGTTTGGGCTCTGTTATGTTTTTTTGTTTGCTTGTTTGTTTTTATTTGTGTATTGATTTAGGTCTGTGTATATGTTCCTTCTGACTCTGTTCACCCCCACCCCCCTCAGTCATATTTAGCTTTAGAATGTATTATATCACCTGAGAAATCAATAAACGATTAAGGTATGTTTAGCAAGGGAGGCTCTATATTTTTATAGCCTCACTTGGAAAGGCAAATCCTTTAAGCACAACTGTGGCGACCAGAACCCCATTCTACTAGCCATGATGCTGAACAAGAAAAAAAAAATAATAATAAATAAAATTCCAAATTTCCCAGAGCTCCTTTTCTTCCATGTTGCAGTCCAGCCTGTACTATCGTCTTCATTGCACTCATTGTTGTAATACATATAATTTTACTGATTTCTTACCTCCTGAGTTTCTCCGTAAATGTGGGTCAGGAGTATTACTAAAATTATGAAAAAAGGATTCAAAGAAGCAGGGAAATGTTTTCTATATTTTCATGATTAATTCTTATAATATTATATTAAGAATTATATGAATGAATTCTTCATATAATTACACTCTTTTTATTCACTTAAATAAATGATTAATTTAAGGTATATTATCTAACATTAATCTTAAGAGCAATGCTTGGGTGAAAAGGTAGGGGGACTTTACAGTTTCACTTTGAAAAGGCAACTCCCCACACCCCAGTCACAGCAACACCACAGACACAATGACTTCAACTCAAATAAAATAAAAATATTACCTCAAATTAGTGAAATAAAGGATTTACATTTTAACAACAGACTATTTTCTTTTATGCTAAAAAAAAAAAAAAAAATCAAGTTATCCAGATCACACAAAATGTAATAACTTCATTTGACTAGTTTGTTTTTACTTGTAATATAGTAAAACGATTCTCTGCTAATTAAAGATTTGCTATTTGATTTTACGTTTGCAACACTTTAGACAGCAATACTAGTTTTTAGCTGACAAAATAACTTTTTTTACGCTGTATCACCACCCAAATCTCCTAGGACCACTGCGCTACTTTCTTCTTTCCCACTACAAGTCATTTCTAACTTACTTTGCCTCCTGCATCTAAAACCACATAGCAGTCCTCAAACATGCAGCTGTTCCTTACTCATAGGTGTTAACGTGTTCAAATTTGGGAAGATTTTTTTTTCTACCTGTCAACAACATAAATACAATATGCAATATACAACATGTCTTCAAGGCAGCTACTTACCTACATGCCAAAAAAACAATACCTGTATCATTAAAAAGAAGTGTTTTAATTTCACATATATATACCAATACCTAAATGACTAGTAGATCCAATTTAAATTAAATGGACAGCTGTAGGTCTCCCAAGAGAAGCAGGGCATACGTATATCTCCATCTTCTTCACATGCCAATGTGTTCATTAGGCAAGATCCTCATCTCCCCGTTTTTTAATTTATTTATTTATTTTTTCAAAATGTTTTTGATTAATTATTTTTGCAAGGGATTGAGCTTTAAAGTTACAGACTTTAAACAACAGACCATAAATTCTAACTTTAAAAAAAGATCTATTTTTGTTCCCCAGTTTGTGATAATCAGTTGCCTTGATGCTGCATACTGAACACAATATATTTTTAGATCCAAAATTAAAAAGTTATATTTTTAAAAGAAAACAAAATAACTCCATGCATATAATGTGGCAATACTAAGCAACTTTTCCTGTGATTTTAAACAATCTCGCACTGGATGTGGCACTCTTAAACAAAAAATGGTTCTGTTTTTTGTCTTTTGTCACTAAGGGCATATTCTTTTGTTTTATTTTAACCTCTATCAGGTGTTACAAAGCACCTACTGCTAGCTTGCAAACTATTGGATGAACATTAAAACAAATAATTTATTTAAATAATTTAGCATAGGACACTTTTATATCTATATATTTTTTGGGCGCTGCAGCTGATTGAGCAGGGGAGGATTAGAGGAGTCATTCAGCGCTTGAGTGTTGACCTTCCTTGGTACTCTCTCTCAAGCTGTCTCTGTTCTACCTTTCGAGTTTCAGATGCTAATCTCTCGTTGTTATTTCCCTGTGATTAAGTCCCAAGTAATTTCCCCTCATCCCAGTGTTAACCTCCTTTGTGACTAGACCAGCGGACTCCAGAATACAACCTACATGAAGGCAAACCAGGACATTCAAGTCAGACAACATCTGTTCCTCTGCCTCCACCAGATACCTTTCCACTACGTGTCTGCTCCAACGCTATCACCAGCAGCGTCGTTCTTCATTGCCGCCCTCTGTTTCCACTATCCTCTAAAGACACACCCACGATCCAACGAACTCTGTAACCACTCACACCTCCCTGGCGGAATACACCCTGCAATAAAAAAGCTCCCGTTTAACCTCGTTGTTTCCATCCGTTCCTGCCAGAAGATCCTCCCAAGCACATTCTCTGATTATTGTTTTTCATTTATCACTCTAAATAAATTTACCTTACACTGATAACTACATTCTGAATTGCTTCGATGCTGTGGGTCAAAATAATTGCCTAAGGGCAGTTATTGCAGGAATGGTAACAAACAAACCTTAAACTATAAATTGAGTCAAAGGTAATATGGTCTGGTATTTATTATAACTATAGTAAAGAAAATCTAAAACGGCAAAAATTAAGCACCAAGTACTCAAAGGTAGATATCTAAAAAACTGAAAATCTGCACCTGCTACTAAAACCTCATTCCTAAAACTGATTGCTTTTCACCCCTGATAAACTTTCTGAAACTGTTAACAGGTCTTTAATTAGGCCAAAAACTGCCACAGTTTCTATTTAAGATCACTAAGCATCCTGCAGCCCTGCTCTAGATCCAACCAAGGCTGTGCCTGACCCTGGCCAACACAAATATCTCAATGCAGCGGTTGTATTTTAAACCAGGCATCTGTTTTATATTTACATCAGCCTATGTGCGGTTTCACAGCCATTACTACCTTTATGACACTTATATTATGACAGCTTTTGATGGATGGCAGGACAGGGATCATAAGGTTACAGCTGCATTCAGTAAACAACGCAAAAACAGAACGATTATCCTGCGAGCAGAGCTGATGAAACTATGTCTGTAGATGAGTTTGTAGAATTGTGATCCATTTTAAAATAAGAAAAATATATCATGGAAAACCTTAAATTTATTTCAAAATGAATGGAATCTGACATATTTATTCTTCCTGAGAAAAATTTAAAGCTAGTTGAGTTATAGAGACGGTGGCAGCTTTTGACTATAAAAAAAAAGTGCTGACAGGTCCTTTGAAAATAAAAAATAAATCAAATGTATCAAAGTATGACAGGTCAAGTGAAATCATGACAGTCCTTGACTGTTCATCAACATGCAAATACATGAAGAAATTAAGGATTTCATTTGGTTGGATTTCGGGCAAAAAATAAAAACCTTTGCGGACTCAAATATTGATAAAGACTGCATGATAAACAAATATGATATGCAATAGAAAACCCTCTTGTCATCCTCTACTGCAACAGTTGCTGGATTAAGCTTTTCATAGGGCAGCATGTGGAGGTTTAGCTGCAGGTAGGTTGACTAATGCATTTGAAAATGCATGGTCATTACAGTCTCTTGTGACTTGCATCGTTAGTTCAAGAGATGAAAATTATGATCATACAAAGGAAGTTCAGAAATAATGTTTAGGCCTTAACAAAAGGCACAGAGTAGCCTGTCTGGAGTTTGTCAAAGGGCACCTGAAAGACTTTCAGACCATAACAGACAAAGTCCTTTAGTTCTAGTCTCATGAGACAAAGATTAAATACTTTGGTGTGAATGCCAGGGGTTATTTAGGGAAACCAGGCACATTTCATTGCTAGGGCAGTTCCATCATTACAGTGAGGCATGGTTGTAGTGACGGCGTCATGCTATTAGGCTGTTTTTTCAGCAGCAGGAACATGCAGACTTTTCAGGATAGAGGGAAAATGTAACACAGAGATATCTTGGAAAACCTGCTTTAGTTGTTTAGAGTGCTTTTGACTTCAGACTGGCGCAATGTTTCTTTTTTCAAACTGGTGTAGGCCTAATTTTTGTAGTTGGTATTTTGTGCTTACAAAAGTACAGATGTTAGTCCAATGTGCATTGTCATTATATTTATATATTTATTTTAACAAAATTTGTAAAACAGCATGCTAGGTTGCACAATGTATACATCCGTGTAAAACCGAAACGTGTTTGAGCATTGTAGCACTGTAGAATGTACAGAAGTATCATACCAAAAACACAATGAACCAAATCAATATGTGTATAAAATGTTCGAAATATGTTTTTTTTTCTCTTTTTATTTTCACTCGCTAGACAATGACCCGAAGCACCCAGCCAAGATCACAAATGAGTTGCTTTAGAACCACTCTGTAAATGTCCTGGAGCGGGCAAGCCTGACTTGAATCTGATTGAAGATCTCTGGAGAGATCTAAAAATGGCTGTGCACAGAAATCTCCTGTCCAAGTTGATGGAGCTTGAGAAGTACTGCAAAGAAGAATGGGTGAAACTGTCCAAAAGTATCTGGTCTAAGCTTGGGGTATTACATAAAAAAACATGAGGCTGTGAAAGCTACCAAAGGTGGATCAGTTAAGTATTAGGCATAGGTTGTGCACACCTAGAATTCACTGGTTAAATTGAGTGTATTTGAACAAAAACCAGAAGGTTCCTCATTGTGTTCTTAATATATATATATATTTTCTTGTGGGGATTTCTATTGGTATGAAGAGAAATATAATTGGTGTTTAAAGGCATGCATATTTGCATATTATTGTCTGAGCATCAGAGCTGAATGTTTCTAACTAGATGTTTGCTACTGATGAGTGATTAGTGTTGATTAAAAATCAGAAAGATGCTACCAGAGAGAAGTTGCTTGTTTGTGTAGCTTTAACATGTCACACAAGTTTATACCACCTACAGAGTGTTAATATTGTAGTTGAAAAAAATATTTAGACACCTTATTTTAACTTAGCAAGTTACTGCAGACCCTTTACAAAACTTTGAAAATATTTACTACTATGTTAATTTGTAGATGTTTAAAGTCCCACTCTAGAGTTCATATATACATGTTTTAACCATCCCTGTGATGTCAGCAGTTTGTCCTTCTTACAGATGTTGATAGTCGTTCTAAATGAATACTTTTCCCAAAGACATTAAAAAAACAAATATCAAGGCAACAATTAAAAAACATTTTTTACCAGAAAATTCAAAGGTAAGACCTAAATCTACAGTACATAATCAAAGTTACATGGCTAGACACCTGTGCCCCCACAGGGAAAGTAGGGAGGTAGAACCAGCAGCTATAAATGTGTAATCCAGCACAACATACCATTCAGCACAATGAGCCATATCCATATCAGCTTTAAAGAAGGTTCTTGTCCACTGACTACAAAATGAACTGTGTAGTCAGAATATAAAAAACAATTTATACCAAACATACAGGGATAATATCACTTAAGTTATCAAGATCCATAGCAAAATTTGAAGTCTCTGAGTATAGCTTGTTAATCTGTCAGAGTCATGAATTATAACAACGCTACAGACATGACAGAGGCTATAAAACTGTCTGCTGCTGTGAGTGGTATCCCACAAACTGTATCAGCCAGTTAAGCCTGCTACCTTGGTTAGTAACACAGGAGTGGAGCTGTTCCACAGTGTCCCAAGCATTTGTAACCACCAACTTCACATAAACACACTGAATATTAATTTTAAGGTTTAAAATGATAAATGACGATCAGATCAGATGAATGCTTTTGCCTCTAATACAATCAAAAACTTTGCAACGGATGATGTTTAGGTAACACCCAAAATCTTGTTGTATAGGTTTTAGGTTAAGTTGAAATGTTTCCAATACACAATATTTTACAAAACAATTTGTGAAGAATTTAAATGACTCAACTTTGGCACGTTCAGTTTTCCAAAACCAGTGCGTACCAAACGCTTGGTACAATATTTTAGAATACTCTGTCTACAAATCTTGTGGGTCACGCCTTTCTTTTGCAGTCGAGGTTTTGTAGAAGAACCTTGATATTATGCATGGGCACTCACCTCCCTTGTAGTAACGCTTGATGAAAATGAACCGAGTGTGAACGAAGAGAAGACTATACCTGCACTTTGCAGTGTGTTAACCAGGCACTTTTTTACAGAAATGGAACAGATGCATTTTGATTAATAAGTGTTCTTGTCCATAATTTGATAGTTAGAAGTCCCAGGTCTTCCCCTCCACCCTCCACCATAGGTCAGGGACAACTGACCTGGTTGTATATCACAGAAATACATGAAACCTCTGGAACTGACAGAAAATGTAATTCTTTACAATCAATGCATTTTGTAAATATGTACAAGTAGGCAGGCAGGAAACTAACCGCACACAGTTTACACATTTTGTATATCATAAAAGCAGTGCAATTAAAGGCAATTGCCGTTTATCAGTTCCCAGGTGTTGCTATGATACTTTCAAAGGCTTCAGGATTATGCTCCGCTCACCATTACCAGCCACATTTCCTCCTCCTTAATTATCTGATCTGTGTTTGGGGGCTGGTAGAGTAGCAGCTTTAACTATTTTGTTCAATATTTGCTTTCACTTTTTTAATTGAAACATAGTTGCACTGACATAAAGATTACAATTTTTAACTAAATAAAAGTTCACATATAAATGTGAATAGTCCTTAGCCTGTCCATTATTCTTTGTTGTTCATCTTACCAGTAAAAAGTAAAGTAATTTCACTAATGTCACTATCAAGTCGCATCTGTATAGTGATCCTTTTGCTAAGGGAAACAAAGTTTTGTTTTTTTGTAAATATTTGTACCTGCTTCCTTAGCTGCAGAATAAATCAGGGCATTTAGAAAAAAGGCAAAAAAGGCCTCTTATAACAATAAGAGACCTTTTATAAACTTACAAAACAGAAATTTTGGGTTTTAGCATTCTGAAAGCCGCACCATTGGAGACACCTTTTGTTTTAAGATAGACAAATTTCCAGCTAATCTAAATATGCCATGGATTGTGAATTTAGAAAACATACTCCGAATATTTACAAAGTGTTCAAAACAATTTGGAAGTATTCCGCTGCATTTCAATACAGATTTTGTCAGTTTTTTCCTTGTATAGCTTTTAACAACCAATTATTTCAGTCACTCGAAAACTCAATAAAATTTGCAGTTTTCCTTTTTTTTTATCAACCACAAAAAGCTGTCTAATATAATCAAATTAAAAATGAAAAAGTTATTTCTCCTTAATATAAATATCTTGCTGAGCTCCAACAGATGTCACTGCAAAGTCTCAATTTTGCTTTGGATAATTGTCTCACTTGATAGTCTAAGTAAGCTTAACCATATGCACTAAGAACTTACTTACATGAGTGGGTTTAAATACATAAAATTTAGGACCACAATTAAAACTGCCCAGGTTCAGAGCTACTTAAAAGAAAAGAACAGCAAATAGCAACTTCAGGCTCCTGCTTAAATCAGACTTCTGGACAGCATATAGGCCAGAAGATGGAATATAAGCAAAAGCAGAATCACAATCGGAATCTCTTTTGAGAACAGTTTCATACTTTGGGTTTTATTTATTCGGAGCTTAAAAATGTTTAACATTAATCAGCAGCTTTGACCGAGGACCTTCATCTACATTTTCTTCATAATAAGTAAGAAAGTGGATTTTAAAATACAATTACAACAAAACTCCCAAAATGAAATGAAATCAACAACCACCAAACCAGTCTCTGGCTAGCTGTGCATGAACGTGGTCCACTGGTTGACTGATGAGAAAAGGAGGTGGCTTTAAAAGGGACTTGCATTTGTATTCATAACACTAATTTACGAAAAGCCCTTCAAAGTTTAATTTGTTTTATTTGATGTTCTGCTGAATATTTAGTCAATCAAATATTCTAAATCTTCTCTTCATAATCTTGATATTTTTTTAACAATCAGCATAACATTGGCTTAGTAACCTTAGTCCTGGGACTCACTGTACGAATACCATCTAACACTAACTGTCACACACCTCGAAAAGGGTTGCAGAGCGTGATGCAGCACAAATCTGACAAATGTATCCGTATTAAAGTAAATTATAATTATGAATAGGATCCTGCAAAGAAGGAAAGTAAAAGAAAAGTATATCTCAATAGAAGTGTTCATTTCAGGGAAAAGAAAACAAGAATAAGCCCTACACAGCAGCAGTTTCGCCAAAAATAGACACTGCTTGGTATTTGTTGTTGGCCGTGTTTGTTTGTGGGAGTGCTAAATTGACGGTAAGTCCATCTGTCGCACTAAAGAACCACAGACAACCAATTCTGCGTTACGACCAGAGATTCATAATGTAAAATTCCTGGTGTGATTATAGTGCAATCTAAATTCACTGTTTATTTAACTCAACAAAATCTGAAGGTTAGAAAAATTGTTCGTCCTAGTTCTTGTTGTTTTCTTTAGCAATTTTTTTCTCACAAACAAAAAAGAAAGTCTTTCCATAAGATTAAGGTTCTCCAAAAACAAAGCCTTATGCTTTAAACAAAACCATTTTCACTGAATGAATGCCCTGTCCTTGAAAATGTAAATACACAGATTTTGACAATTTAGTATGTTTTTTATTCCATTGTGGCTTGATTCTTTTATTGTCATGTAAAACGCCTGCTGCTTGCAGAAATCATAATCAGTGCTGTTTTAAAAGAACATAGGGCAATTAACATTATTGCACTGCCTTTGGAAAAGCTCTTAGATGAAGGCTGATCATTTTGATTGCATTTCCAAGAAAGAGGTATCCCCCCTGATATGATGTTTTCTTTGCTTAATCTTCTTCCCATATTCAGCCTTCACATTCTCATTTGCTGTTTTTCTCTCTTTTTTCCTTCAGTAAAGGTTTTCTGTTTCATTTCATTTGTCTTTTAATTAATTTTGTCTCATTACTTCTCCCACAGTGGCTCTTGTTTTGCATTGAAATGTATGCTTTACTGTGTCCATAGAAGCTGTCCTTTTTTGTAAGTGCTGATACCCTTATAGTGTTTGGACATATATGTGAATGTTCTTGTGTGTGAAAGACACAAGTTTTCGCAAGTGACTGACACCATGTGAGTGTGTGTTTGTGTATGTGTGTGTTTAGATTGAATATACCTGCTAACACACAATTAGGGGAAAGTGCATGCCATGAGTAAACATGAAAAGAAGTGACAATAAGCATGTGTTAGTTGGTGTGTGCTTGCGTGACATCCATCAGTTTCTTTCTGACCGTGAAGGCAACCCACAGAGCAGGGAAGCGGCAAACCCCCCACTGGAGTGAATGAGCAGGGCAGATAATGCCCTCTTATCTTTTCCCGCAGCCCCCCGTCCCACCACCGCCACCACACACACACCACCTCCTTTTCCTCCAGCTAACTCGCCTCCTCCAACTCTAACAAACACATAACTGCAGCTTCCTCTTTGACTTCACCATCAGCAGGGGGGACGCTTTAAGTTGGATTAAGTGGCTGTGGGGACAGCTGTTCAAGTTGAAAGATGTGCAGACAAACAAATACACAAATCCAACTGCAAAAGAAAAAAAGACAACAAACAAACAAAAAAGCCCATACAATATTTCAAATTGTAGCAAAAAAGTCTTTGGAATTTTGTTTGGACAAATTAGAAGAGCAAACCCTTTTTGCGTCAGGAAACTCCATTCGTGAAAATCAACAAGGATGCAGAGCAACATTCAGATGAATAGAAATCATCCTTCTCAGATGAAAAGAAATCACAAACACAAACAATGCCAATATTTTTCATTTGAACTGATTATTCCAGACCTTTTGCATTACTACCTCTTCACAGCAGCTATAAGCTGGAACAATTGTGGTTGTGTCAACATTAGTTTGAAGGAAAATAGATGCATGTCATGTAAAAACTATTATTGTTTATTTTCAGTCTAAGCTTTCCTAAAAATAAATATCTGTTATAAGAATAAAAACGGTAAATTTAATGGGGACAAAATGTTTCAAGCAGATAAAACTTACATGGCATTGTTTATTGTGGCCCTTCCAAGGGCACCATTTAACAGCGGGGTGAAAAAAAGTTCTCTTTAAGTTATGACAAACAGGGTTTGACAATTATGGTTCATTCCGTTTGTGTTTAAAGTATCTTTTTTAAAGCACCTCATGAAAAGTAAAAGTTCCAAGTGTAAATTTGCAACCGTTGATTGTCACTTCTGACAGTGTATATCTCAATAAATCAGTGGCTGACATAATAATGCACAACCTCCTTCTGTGAACCACCCCCTTTAGATTGTTTAGTAAGTAGAAAAAGAACTAAGTTAACACCAATTAGAAAAAAACAGTTTTGGATCTGAACTCCAACCTCCAAGGTAAGTTGAATACATTTATCATGTGTGCATCTTCATTGCACATGTAAGCACTGTCAGAAACTGCCACCTGATGACAGTGTTAATGTCTTATATTCACCTTAAAATCTTACACACTTATACAGTACAATACAATTCAGACTAATGTGTAAAATTAAAATTGTGATTCACAGACAAGTTTTTCTTAATATTTTTTATAAGTTCCATGGCTTTCTGCACATGAGGTCGTTTTTTTTTTTTTTTTTCTCGGACAGGAGAAGGAGGGACTTGCCAAGGACCCCCACATTAAACAACCATCAGTGGCTATTCATGACACACAGTTCTAAAATTTCCTCGTAAATGCAGAAGATGTCATTTTAACTCTATTCCCCCTTCTAAATCCATTAAACAAAGACTTAAGACCAAACGTTCTTATTTGAAACATCCTATTGAACAGTGGTGGAAATCCTTTAATGCCTTGTAAATCATCTGCTTGGATTTCCTATCTTGAAAACACCACTGATGATTTGAATCAGTCATCCAGGCTATTGGCCATAAAAGATTATAAAGAAAGTATTGTGGTTCATTTGAGCCAGCTGATGTCCTCAGTTGCAAACAAAATAGCAAATGGTTGTAATAATATATCGGGCTAATATCAGGCATAATATGATCTCAATCACATCAGCCAGACACATTGTAAATGCTCACTATCAAATCAGGTAATCTCTTGATAAAATGAATCACTTCAACTCCGATAAGGCTATTAATCTCCTTATTGTTATTAGATACAAAACTCCTCTGTGGGATCTGTGGATTATGTTTTTGTGTGTGCTTGCATCTGTATTCCATTATCTTTGTCATTAACCAAATAATGGCCCTCATTGTGGGCACCTCAGGATTTGCTTTGAGGATCACTATGCACGCTAAGGCTGTCTTCAGGCCATCGCCTTCTCCTAATTGGGATGGGAATAGTTGTGGAGTGGGCGATGACACCAAAAGCCCCTAGCTCATTGACACAAGGTTAAAGACCCATTAACCTGACCAGCAGAAAAATTGAGGAGGGGACAGAAAGGAAACTGAGTAGAATGGGAAAAGTGAAAAAGAGAAAGGCACACAGTTAAACACAATGGTTCTCATTATTGTCAAAACCTATGAATCTTTAAGAACCACCAAAAATACCATCATGTAAGGCCAATGGAGAGTTTGCATTACAGGTCTTTGGGCTTTTTTTCTATAGTAATTTTTTTCAAAAACAATATTTGTATTTGTCAGTCATAACAGCTAAATAGTATATGGGGTGCAGTCTCTTCAATTGGGAACTATTAGGTTAGACAGTAATTATATTCTAGTAATGGGTATAGTGAGGACTTAGAAATGCTGGTTACTGATGTTCTCATGTTTTTCTGTAAAAAAACAGAAGTGCAGCTGTTAATGTTGTGTTCTCTGATCTCAGCAATCTTACAGAGAGGGGTTAAATTTGGATGATTAATGTTCCCCATTAAGAAGTACTTCAACATTTAAATAGGGTTGCTTGATATCGTTAAAACTTGAAAATTTGAAATTTATTTAGACATTTTCTAAGAACTCTTAATATAAATGCAATATGTGTATCACTGAAAGTGCCAATTGGTATTTAATAGTGTCCTGCTTAAATTATCAGACATGATTCTGTTGTTTTTAGCCCCACCCTAAAAGGGGGAATCCACCACATTACGACCAAGTTGTGGGCCCAATTAGGGCCATAAGTGTTCTGAAGGTTAGTGGATATACATAGTATACTATTGGTTAGCTAGCAAACACAAGATACCACAAATGTTTTCAGAGATGGATGGTTCCAAGACTAAGGAGAACTTGTTGCAAGTCACTGAGGTTATATAAGTGTGAATTGCTTGGGTGGCTAAAACTGCTGTAGTTAGGATATAAAGAGTGTCACACAGGAAATGAGTACGAGACATACTGACCTGAACAAGGGAGAGAAGGGTAGAGAAAGGTATTTAGACATGAGAAAATGCATGTGCATGGGTTATTGTGACTGAAGGAGATATCATAAGATGGGTCAAATCTCAGAGGCAGGCATGGGGGCAAATATGATATGGCTTCAAAAGGGGGAGCTGTTCACAATGACTGAGGTTTGGTCTGAGTCAAAGGTGTGATGCTATTTTGGATGTTTGGACAGAAAGGGATCTCAGAGTAGCTTTCAAGCTTGGACTTATCAGAGCAGTCAAATTGGATGCAGCATGTTCTCTGGATAGGATTATGGAG
This sequence comes from Orestias chungarensis, assembly GCA_032876305.1. Lineage (NCBI taxonomy): Eukaryota > Metazoa > Chordata > Actinopteri > Cyprinodontiformes > Cyprinodontidae > Orestias > Orestias chungarensis. Next base: position 2,125,825 of record JAVLVB010000003.1, read on the forward strand.
TGAGACTGGAAGGTTTAGTTGAGTAAGGGAGGAAAAATTTTAGTTCCCACCTCTGGACTTCCTGACAAACAGGCCACAGTCTGTCAGGATTCACAATATCTCCTCCATTACCCTCAGCACTGGCTCCCCTCAGGGCTGTGTGTTGAGCCCCCTCCTGTTCACACTGCTCACATATGACTGCTCGCCTATCCATCCAGGCTGTCATATTGTTAAGTTTGCGGACGACACAGCAGTGGTTGGATGCATCACAAACAGTGATGAGTCCAGCTACAGGAAGGAGGTGGAACACCTAGAGGCCTGGTGCAGAGATAACAACCTCTGCATCAACATAAAGAAGATAAACAAAATCATTGTGGACTTCAGAAGGGGTCAACATGCCCCCCCAACACATTGGTGGATCCACTGTGGAAGTGGTCAGCAGCTACAGGTACTTGGGTGTGCACCTAAGTAACAACCTCACCTGGAGCAACAACACTTCCATTCTGGTCAGGAAGGCACGCCAGCGGCTCTACTTCCTAAGGAGGCTCAGTCGAGCTGGACCCGGGAGCTCAATCCTCACCTCCTTCTAAAGATGTGTGGTGGAGAGTTTATTGTGCTCCAGCATCAACGTGTGGCATGGAAGCTGCTCTGCTGCAGACAGAAAAGCTCTGCAGAGGGTGGTGAAGATCGCACAGAGGATTATTGGAGTCAGCCTCCCCAGCACCACAGACATTTACAACTCCAGATGCAGTAAAAGGGCCACCTGCATCAGGAAGGATCCCACCCACCCTGCACACTCACTTTTTGTCACGCTCCCTTCAGGCAGGAGGCTGCGGAGCATCAAGAGTAAAACAACCCGTCTGAGAAACAGCTTCATTCCTGAAGCTGTGAGACTCTTGAACTCCACCTGAACAACCACTGCACTGACACTTTACATGGACAATACATTTTGATCACCTTCACATACCCGCACTGAGACACTTTAAACGGACTGAGACACTTTAAACGGTCTGAGACACTTTAAACATGACAATAAAGTCTCCTTGAATCCTTGAATCCTTGTGGGAGTGATGGTCATGGTTCCTGGGCTATTCCACTGCTGATTGAGGCTAAGTTGGAAGCATTCCGGTTGGTGACAGACAGAAGACTGCCAAAGAGCAGGTTTTTGTCTAACTTGGATGGATAAAGCTGAATAGTGAATTCATCCATAGTGAGCAGCTACAATGTCCTTTCGTTTAAGTTAAGAATAAAATATTTAATATTTAAAGAACATTACAGCAAACCCTGGGTGAATTCGGTATACGTACAAAGATGGGTTATTAGAGGAGTGGTTGAGAACTAACCTGCTCCTAAACCTGAGCTAACGTCCATCTATCCATTTTCCAACCCGCGTATCCTTGTGAGGTCATGGAGGTCTGCTGGAGCCTATCTCCAGCACATCGGGCAGGGGAAAGAGGTACACCTGTCCAGGGTGTATGGCCAGTCCTTCGCAGGGCAACACATAGGTAGAAAGGATCAGCCTAACATTCATGTATTTTGAATGTGGAAGGAAGCCAGAGTACCTGGAGAGAACCCATGCATGCACAAGGAGAACATGTAAACTCCATGCAAAAACACCATGGAACTTTGAAAAAACGGTTGCATTACTTGGGTCATGCTCTGGTGCACATCCCCTAATTTCAGACACAATGCCCTCAACACATTCATTTATCATTAGTTTGGTTATCTGGTCACCCCCCCCCCCAAGAAGTTAAAGATGCTGCTTCTCCTTCATAATAAACCACTAAATAGGGGACGATGAAGACTGAAGAGTTTTCCACTCAAAAAAAATCCTCGCTTTGAAAAAATCTAAAATTGAATTGTCTTCAAAGTATGGCACATACAGGCACAGATACTAATGATGGCACTAAAGTTCCTCTTGATCTTGTAGTTCTGAAAGCAAAATCTGAATCCATTGGTGTTTGCGGAGCTAAAGCAATCAAACAAGTACATAACCAATGAAATATATTTTTTTCAGAATAAAGCATTGATTTAAATTCAAAACCTTGTAAAATAACCTTGAAGCCAAAACTGGGAACCCAAAACAATGTTTTGCCCTTGATTCCCAGTACGGAAATATCGGCATCAGTCTAGAGTAGTCTGTGATACTCAGCAAGGCAATATAACAGAAAAATATGTTAGAATAAGATATATTAAAGAGAGTACTGTTCAAGTGTAGGAAGTCACCTGACTCAACCTTAGCCTCGGTTGAATAAACAAGCTTGACTTTTTAAGACAAATATACATTCAGCATCTCTACGCTTGTTAGCAGAAAGATGCATGAGGTGTACTATAATTTCCTGGTGGCTTTCAGAGGTGATTGTGGACTTCAGAAAACAAAATGGACTGATACCTGCAATAGCAAAAGAAATGGCACTCCAAAACCTCTGTGGGTGTGCAAACTTCACAACTTTAAGCAACATAGGTTCCACACCTATGTATTCTTCCTTTAGACTCTGGGACATTTGGTTTTCAAATCATATGAAAACTTTACTTTCCTCTGTAAAACAGACTTTGGACAACAGAACACCACTGAGTTATTTCTCTCCATATCCCATGTAAGACAAATTCCATGTGTAGGCTTTATCTGTGCATATTGATGCACTAACTGCAACCTCGGACCACTATTTTTGAAGCTCCCAAACAGTATTGAATGATTTTTGCTTGACTATTCTCTTAATGGACACCTTTTTCCATTTGACTCTACTTCAATTAAACGTTGTTCGCCTAGCATCTTCAGCATTTACCTTTTGTATATTATTCTTATGTTTCAAAGTGGCAATGATTGTCTTATGGACATCTGTCAAGTCAACAGTCTTCTCCAAAATTGTGTAGCCCAATGATCCAGACATATAGACCATTTAGACGCTCAGGAGACCTATGCAGGGGTATTAAGTTAATGAGGTGATTTGGGTGTGACACCATGTGTTTCTTATATTTAACTTTTATACAGTATCCAGATTTTCAGAGATAAAAAAGGGTTAATAGTTCATCTTAGTGTTACACGTCTCTTAAATAAAATTTATTTGAAATCCAGCTGCTACTTGAAACGTGTTTTAAAAGTATTTCAATTAGCTATCTCTATCTATTTCTAAATTGAATATCACATTTACTTTTAAAGATCAATTTTAAATGTTCCTTTAAAAGTATCATACATTATTACAGACCACAAATAATGGTTAGGTAAAATTATAAGCATTGCTTTTATGACTTACAAGACAATGACTAGAATACAACAAATTTATAAAGATATATGTTCAACCCTGGACACGTATGCTAAGACAGTAGACAATTGCATGTGTTGCTTTGTTGACTTAACAGCAATCCCTCATAAAGAGCATGCATGTAGCGACAGTGTAAAGGAAAAACTCATCTTCTTTGGAAAGAGCCTGGTATTGAATGTAATTTCATCTCTTATTTAGTTTTAAACAAGATAAAACTTTCTCTTGATCAATTTTTTTGGGGTTTTTTTTTTTTTTTTTTGTTGCTGAAAGACAGTATCTTTTTCTGTTGTTCGATCTTTGAGGACCAATTTCTGAATCTAAAAAATATGTATTTGCATCATGGTGTTTTGTTCTGGCAGGGAGTCTTTAATTTAATTAAATTAAACTGAATATTAACATCAGATCCTTTGTGGCTATGCAGTATTAGAAAAACATGGATAGTAAAAAAAAAAGGATCAACTATCATGTTTCAGTTGTTGAGAAGTAAGCTCTGTAATCGTGTTCCTTGCCCTGGGGGATCGTGTTGCACACAATTTATTCATGGGCAACACAGAAGCAGGTAAGGAAAAGAGAAGGGAATAAAACATTTCATTCTGAAAGATGTAAGGCAGAGGAAGGGATGCACTGAGCATATGGTGGTGTTCTCTCAGGTGTATGACAACCTGCAGGGAAAGATCTGTTGCACAGACGGAAGGAGGCAAAGACGCAGCAATAGGTGAATAACGGGAGGGACTGAACAGGAGAGGAAGAGTGAGAAAAATGAGGCAGAATAAAACTAAAGATCTCAGAGGGAGAGTAGGAAAAGAATAAGTGGTGAAGGAGACTGACATGAGAAGAGAGGATGGAACGGAAGCTGGCTGCAGCAAAGGGCCGGATGAAGGCATGGTGCGCAGGTTAGAAGTTGAGGTGAGAGTCGGCAGGATGCAAGGTGACCAAAGAGATGAAAGCCGGGGTTGGAAGGAGAAAGAGTTAGAACTCCTCAGATCAGCTTGTGAGCTGTTTGGAAAGATGACTGCAGAGGAAAGAAAAAGAAAGAGGATGAAAGGATTTTCGAAAGCAAAGTCAAGGCAAAGATGGAGAGATGCAGAGGCAGATGACAGGAAGAGCCACAATGTCTGCAGAGGAATGAACCAAAGAGAAAGAGCAGACAATTGGATGGATAGGTTGACAGGCAGGTGGATGCCTTCCTGCTTACAGGGGAGTGGAGGGATTTGAGAATAAGCAGGAGACCAGGTTGGAGTTAAGTTTTTAACCTACTGTGTCTGCAGATAAACATAGTGTAAAGTTTAAAATTTCAGATTAGTAGAACAGTTGATTAAATTCAAATTTATTGCAAAATTAATGTTACTCTGCTCAGATTAAACAAGTAAATAGGTTTATAACAATATTTTTTTTAACTAAACTGAATTCTGCTTCCAATCCTACTGACAGGCTTTTTTTATTATTTCAAATATTAAATATAATCATTTACTTTAAAAACTGGACTTCACATTAAAAACATGCAGAAGCACACACAAATGTGTCTTACAGAGAGCCTGTCTCTGTGCCGCAAGAAAAGCTGATTGGTTGGTGCCTGGGAGAAATAGCCTTGTCCTATTAACATCTACATGACTTTGGGAATGTTTGGGAATGTAGATATTTTATTACCAGCAGTGTGGTGGTCTGTTGAACATTTTTAAACAAGGGTCTCTGCCTGCCATGCACATTATAAAGCACTGACACCTTAAAAGTCTAAAGTTTCTGCTCAGTCAGAAGAAGAGTAGAAACACAACCCTTTGAACTTGTTTAGTGCTTATGGGTTTGAAAATTTCCTGTCTGATTTTAAAACAAGACAGAGGTCTGACTAGAGCTTGGCTTGGATTTAAACACCCTTCCTCTATAGATGTCAAACAAACTTAATTTTTAAATCCTGATGGAAACTTTCTATAAAACTTTATATAACAAGTTAAGTAAAGTAGGTTAAGGCATTTTTGTTAGTTCAGTGATTAGCTAAGGAGGCGTTCCACCTAGCTACAAAGTATGTTATACCTTGTCTTGGACATATGTGCAGCCTTGTAGGCTCATACATGACATTGTTTAGTATTTGCAAAAGGATTAGTCTCTCAATTATACTGCAAAATAATACTGGGTGATACAGAAACTAAAGTTTTTATAGACATAGAAAACAATTGTGATGAATACTTAGTTTGGCTTACAGTAAAAAAGGTCAAAACAAAAAGAAGTGCAAAGTCCCAAAACTACATGATTAGTTTATTTAAAAAAATACAAATATAAATGTTAACCCTGAAAGCTGACCTGACATGACACATAATTTCATTTCGAAGGGTTTGAATGCTTGTAAAATTTACTGTATCATAAATTTTTTTTCCCCAAATTCCCAAAGAAATTACCATCGAATAAAATACGCTGACAAAAATTCAGCCTTGAATCTTGTTTGCCCATGCACCTCAAAACCAAACAAATAAAAAATACCAAGCACCAAATAGATTTCCTTCAAGTAAACTCCTAAAAACCTAAGTTCTAATTGCAAATTACTTGGTACTTTTTGTTGCTGTATATTTTATTTCAATAAAGTTTTAGCAAAAGTAGCGTTTACATTTCACACCTAAAAGCTGTTTGTCGGGATAGCTAAATATATTTTTTTGTTTGCGCCTCTTTTGTATTTATTTCCATCTTCTCTTAGCTGTATACTTCACCGTTTGGCAAGTACAATGAAAGCTGATTAGGCCTTACTTGTTTACCCTTGTTGACAAATTGCATAATTAGATGGTATGAAATAATTAATTCATGCACATAAACTCCTAATGACTTGGGAAATCTGTGTTAGAAAGGCTTTACAGAATTACTGCCGTGGGTCATGCCAGCAGAGAGAAATGTCAGCAAGCCTAGTTTGATGTGTATTTGGGAAAGGAACTGATGCTGTGTCTGAAACTCATTCTTTGCCAGAATATGTTTTACAGATATACCACACAAAGCAAACAATTTAACTGATGGAGAGAAAGATTTGCACATGCTAAGCTCTGTGCTGTGGGGAAGAACACACCCACCTCCAGAAGCTAAAAAAGCCCTTCCCCTCTATCTGCACATCAAATTTATATTGCTTTGACCTCTTTCCGCAGATTCTACCATTTTGTATAATAGCTGATGTCTGCACCACCCTTTTCCCTCCACATTTGGATAAAGGGGTGATGGGTGGGTGGCAATATATACACTGGCACTCTCAACTCTAACTCATACACACAGAATGATGAGTAAATAAATGTTAAATCAAACTCTTTGGAGCTTTTTGTTTCACAGTAAGCAACTAAATAATACATTTGATTTTTTGCTAGTTTTGCTATTATTTATCAGTAGCTCTATTTATAGCTCAAATGATGTATAGTTATAGATTCCTTATGGAGTAAGATCACTGTCAAAAAGGTGTGTGCAAAACTCTAATTCGTATTTGTATTTATATGTCAATAAAGTTGTTGTACCCAAAATTCTGCTTAAATAGTTGCGAGTATGAGAGTATGAATCTAAAAGCTGTGAGTGCAAAGTCTTATGAATACAGCTCTAATTTTTACGACTATGAACTCGTCCTTTTTCTTTAGACTCGAATTCAACTTTGTGGGTACGAGTAAAAAATTGTTACGATGACGTCACAGGGCGGAGTAATTGATTCCCGATCTCAACAAACATAACCCGCTCCAAATTTGAAGATGTCAAAAGACAGTGGACCGAGTGGAGCAACAGCCTCAGGTGAAGCGTCACAGATAAGATTAATATATATCTCTATATAAACAAGTGGTTGCTCAACTTGGAGCGGGCTGTGTTTGATCTGATCTGTACTTCCTCACATAGTGAATGTGCAGGCCAATAAGAATTGCTACTGATGATGGCTAACTAACAGTTTTTCTGCATTGGAAGAATCCCCCAAACAAATTTATCAAGGGAGGGAGATTTATTTATCACAATGTCAGAAGCATCTGACTTGGGGAGAAAGGAGAAAATAACAGTCCCTGTGGAGAAAAGGGACTGTATGTTGTCCTATGGTCTAGAGTCAAACTCTAATGACCAGTTTCGCTTTGGTCATTAGGAAAAACCTTTCTTGTAGAATAAGTAAGAAACCAGACTCAACAAAGCAGATGATTTACACTGCCTGATAGCTTTCATGCAGGTCTGCATAGATCGGAATTAAAAATATGCAGTAACTCAGACAAAGGTCCATTGAATTCACCTCTATATGATATACACAAAAACTTTGGTTACACAGGGTTAACTGTAGTGACAATTTTGGTTTGTGCAGACCAGAGAAAGGAGTCTAATGAACTGAAGTCATCAAGTGGTGACCTTAACCATCGTTAGGCAATTTTTAAATGAGGCTTTTAAAGCAAATTATTGGATTCTAGGACAAAGTGGTGCCATCTTTACCAACCCACGCAACCACAGCTTAGCAGCATAATCTTTATCTGTACACCTGAAGGTCACATGGAGAAAATTAATTGATATAACAGTAATTAACATTGTAAGGCCTAAATAAGGCCTGACAAGAAAAGTGGGTCCAAACATAATGACCAGAAAATGTAGTTTTATTTTATTTTTCAAAGGATAATACAATGTATTCATAGCCTTGACTATTTCCAGATGCCACAACAACAACAAAAATAGGTGTATGTGTTTTGGACTATAAAGTATTATACCATTGTAATAAGGAAGGCAAATTATTGTTTTGACTTTTTTTTTGTGCAAATAAAATATTCGGATGAAGTGCTCCTTACTCTGACATCCCTAAATAAAATAAAGTGAAATCAAATGCCTTCAGAAGTCCGACCTGGTCAGAGAAGAATTAAAAAAACTGTTATTCTTTTAAAGACTACCTATCTAAATCTTATTGCACACCCTATCCTTCTTTTAAGTAGATGGAAGCATCATTTCAGAACTAAAGGGAATGTTTATGGTGCTAAATACAAGGACATTCTGAAAGAAAAGCTTTTAGTACTGCCTACAGACTTGGGATGAGGACGGAGATTTACCTTCAGGCTGGACAACAAACATTACAAAACCATTGCTGTTTGGGACAAAAATATCTGACTGTAACAACTTTGGCAATTGTCCAATTTTCCCCTGTTTTAGGGACATGTCCTCTTTCTCATGCACATGATTCACAACCCTCGGACATATTATGGACCTTGGCCTGCATCAGTGTGAAAAAAAGGAGCGCTAATAATTATCTGATTCATTTGTGTGTGGCCAGTCTCAGATTTGAATTACTGTCACCAAAAGGTCATTCTGTGTTTTTTAACCTAGCTGCAGCAAAGAGGACAGATAGAACTGTCTGAGTCAGTTCATGTCACAGATTACTCTCTCTGCGTCCTTTGAATCACTATCCTCTTGTCGCACCCTTAGGGATAAGTTAGCACGTTTGTGTGTCTATGTGTGTACATACCTAAATGTCTATGTGTATGCGTCCGACCTGAGGCAGTTGCCAGCATCTCTGGCCAAAATTCACCACCTCTGTGACACATTAGCCAGTGGCAACTGAGGACAAGGACACTGACGAAGGGTTACATAAAGGTCTATGTGTTTCACTGCGTATGACTGTGAGTGTCTAGTCTAGTGCTTGACTAAATTTATTTTCATCAGCATTTGTATTGCTACTCTACACTGAGTTGTCAACAATGCATGAGACAACATCAAGCATATTTTGAAGTGAAATTATGTAGTGGTCAACATCTCAGGTGTTCACAGAGTAAGTCATCAGGCTGAATCTTATGTAGGAATCTTGACAAACACTTCATGTTTAAAGCTTTATTGGGCACATATGAGTATCACATTGTCAGGTTCAGTCCTTTCAGTATGTTTTATAGGTTGTCCACAGGGGTAAGCTGAGCCACCTCATCACCAGAGACGAGTCCTGGAGGGTTAAAAGGAGCGGTGGACTCACTTCTAGTCGCCTGAGTATTAGTTGCATTTGGTAACATACATCTCTGAGCCAGCCTTCTTGTGTCTAAGTTCAATCTCCAGTTTAGTTTTTGTCTCTAGCCTTCTCTGTAGTTTGGTCGTCTCTAGTTTCATGTTTTGTTATTTTGATACTTTGATTATTTTGTTACTTTGCCTTTTTCCACTTCGCCGTTCTCATCGCTTCCTGTGCTCCCCTTTCCCCAGGTCATCCACAGAGTCAATATACTCACCTTACAGAAAACTCCCTGGTCTGCTCAGTCATCTGGTTTCACCGCTCCTTCCTCCAGCTCGGTCTGCTTGCTCTCCTTCATCCTCTCTCCGCCGCACACAACCCCTTGGACAACCAACCATAACATTACTGGAAGGACTCACCACTCAATCCTCCTGTCGTTCATCAAGTAAGATCGTTCCTGTTCATTCTTCCCATCCATTCAATGCACAATACTCCAACTCTGCTTACCTCACAGTGTTCCCGGTTTCCCACGTCGTCCTCTGTTCCTCCGAGTACCGTTTGTCTCTGGTCCCCGCCTCTGTAAGACATCTCAAACTATCCCGTTTCCTGTTGTCACTTCACCAAGCCCTCACTGCTGTCGGTTTACTCACCTGTGCTTCCCGTTGCCATCAGACGTCCTCATCTCTGGTTCCTTTTGCCGTTGTCGATCCCGCTGCTGATCACCGATGGTTCCTATTGCCGTTGGTTTCCCGTTTGCTGTTTATTCTCCTGGTCCAAGAACACATCATCCATTTCAATAAATCCTTATTATTATACTCCTGAGAGTTCTCTGTTTTTTTGTGGGTCCGCAGACTAAACAATATGACACACATGCTGGACTAGGAATTCTTTCAACTTTTGAAGTTTAATTGACACAGCAAGTATGAAACAGCAATGAAGAGCTACTTGTTAATGGGGTAGGGCACAATAATTCCCAATAGATGAGTGAAAAAGGTTAAAGGTTGTATTTGTAAAGGTAAAAACAGAATATGAAATGTACTAATAAGGATCTGTGCCTTCCTGTGCCTTTTGTCTTGCAGTATAGAGATACTGTGTTCAAATTTCCAGGATCTTTCATGATTAGGTTTGTATTTTCTTCTTATGAAAGCATTCCATTTCCCAGAGTGCTCTGACTGCCTCACGCATTCCCAAACTACGGATGATGGGCTTATGGGCTCTACTAAGAAATCTTACAAGTGAGCAAAAACATGTACATACACGGATATAATGCCCTTCCTTCAATTTGAAAAACTGCACTTCAAGTAAGTTTGTGGAAAGTTTGTGGAAATATCTTATTATGTTTTCATTTTCACATTTGTATCCATCAAGATTAGAAACAGCAGATACATCAAAATTTTATAATTTTTCTCATGTGGCTCTGAGAAATTGAACTGCGACCAAGTAATCCAAAGAACTTGATTTTTTTGTAACACATTCCGACTCACTCCACCAGTTTTTAATAATTTTCCGTCCACCCTTTTATAATCTAGATATTTCCATAGAACATGGTTGTTACTTGTCTTACCATGTGATTAAGAGAACTCTCTGCTGTGTATGCTTCATGTCTATTGTGACCAAGAACATACTCTTATAAAGACCAGATTTAGTGTTATCAGCTTTCACAAGATAATGACAGTAAACAACACCAGACACAAGCACTTATGTTTATGCAAAAACAACAACTACAATTACCAGTTAGAATAGCAGAAAAAAAAGCACACACATACACACACACACAAACACACACAAGGATAATATCACACTGCATATCCTACTGCCAGGTTTCAGTTACAATGAGTTTTTGATGCTTGGGTTCTGTGCAAGAATTGAAAAGATCAAAGCATATTCAACTGCCTATTTTGATATGCTGGTAAATACTTCAAAATACATATGCTGAGCTGCTCAAAGAACCAAACAACAGCAGAAAAGCCAGAGACAATATCCTGAGCAGTTTAAATGTGGTCTGCAGGTCTACTTTAAAGAAATTCTGCCTTTGGAAGGTTTACTACTCCTGCGAGAGCAGCAGATACAAACAGCAGGAGTATTAGGTGCAAACTTCACACCGTACTTTTTCTTTTCTTTTTTTAAGACCAAACATTGGCTCACTTTTCTCTCAGTCACTGTTCTTTTATCACTCCACGGCCTTTTCTCTTTCTTCCTGTCTTTTATACTTCTTATTGTCTTTCTTTTCATGCTCACGTAATACTCAGACTGTTTTCAGTATTCCCAAAATATACAGATTCAAACTTTTTTTCTTATTCTCCTCATGTAATGTACTTTTTTTCTTTTTGCATTCATTAAAAATGTTTAAAAATAATAATAAGAATGATAATAATTCTTCTATATTACCGACAGACTTCTGGTAGCCCAAATTTACATATATATCCCATAAACACTAAACAATCAACATAAGTAAGGTGCTATTGGTATAAACCTAAAATCTTAAACTATAGGTTATTTAAAACAAATTTGCTCCGGGGGAACATCTTACATCTGTTTCTGTTCTCCATAATCTATGTGAGATCTGGTCATGGAGGTAATAGCTTCATGGGTTAATGGGTTCTCTGGGAGATCACAAGATATTCCCAGGCTAACCACTAACACAATGACACGACTCCCCATCAAGCTTTTAGTTAACTCGTCAGCTCTGTTTAAATTGTGAAACAGCTTTTGCCAAAATCTACTAAATTTAAAACATATAACTAGTACACTAACTTTTTTTCAGATACAAATTTTACTTTAAATCCTACCAGTGGGAAAAAAATAGATCAATACATAAATTGACCCAATGCCATTCAGGAATAAATTGATTTTCAGAAAACTAGGAAACAGTGTGAAGGAGTGAATTTCTTAGTAGTTCTGTTTATTTTCCACCCGTCTCTCTTACTTGAGAATGTCAGACTCCTCAGTTGAGGTTTGTCAGGAGTCTGTCTGTGAAAGGAACTAGTATTAATTTCTAAAAGTAATGTTACAGATCACTCAGGAGCCCTTGTGATTCATTAAATGACAGCCCACTTTGTGACACAACTGTGATCACTCAGAATGGTTTTTATTACCAGGTGTAATTAAGATGTAAAACAATAATACAATTCCATAGCACATAAACAGACTTAAAATGTTATTTGATCAAATTATAGATTAAACAGTGAAATGGACCTCTTTGTGAAGATGAGATATGATTTTTCTTATTTTTGTTAGCACTCTGGACTTTGAATTTAGTGATCTGAGTTCAAGTGTCAGTAGAACCTACTGCTAGATAAGTGACCATCTCTAAAACACCACACACACACACACACACACACACACACACACACACACACACACACACACACACACACACACACACACACACACACACATAGCCATAAAGACTCTCAGAACATGGCTAGATGCTGCTACTCAGGTTACAGTTTTGACAAATCATCTTCCAAATTAAGAGTGGTGATGAAACGATGATAGTGTTTCCATAGCTTTTTAACTTGAAGAGATAATTACTTTACCCCAAATATTTCAGCACAGCTACGAATCAAACTTAAGAGAAAGAGGCATCTTGGTTTAAAATAAGTTCCTAATCCAGATCCAGATCAAGAAAGAATTTGTGGAACTGTAGAGCTCTCCTCAGGCTTGAAAAAAAAGAAATGATACCAATTCTTTATGACACACACAAACACAAATTTTTTAAATGAACAGCTTGTCTCAGTGATTATCACATGCGTTTTTTCCAAATCATTAACCAGCTCCAATTAAGGCATGAAGCAATATGTTGTTTTCTTTACAAGAGTCTAGGATACTCCTTCATCAGCCCTTTGGGAAGACACCTTTAATCTTCTTCCATGTCCCATCCCTGCAGTCATTCACATATGGCTGTTTGATGCTTCACAATCTTTACAGTACGGTAAAGGAACGTCTGGTTCCTTTTAAAAACTTTATCCCTTTTCAATTAACATGTGATTGAAAATACTTTTATACACTTCTGTTAACCAAAGCAAAACTGAGGGAAAACATGAGAAACTTTCTAATGTCTTTAGAATACCTTTGGGAGGGAGAACACATTTTCTAACTATTGTTAAAGAATGTTCAAGAAAATAAGTGCTTTATTTTGAAACCAGTTAAATTCCCAGTGTTCAAATAAATTCAAAATATCAAAGGTTTCTCTTAGTTCTGATGTAAAAAAAAATGTAATCCTTGATCTCAACAGAACTGACACATGTCAACAATTATCTATTGAGAAATATAAAAAGATTGTGTTGCTGGTTCATGGTTATAATTATATTGAGTTATTTTAGGAGATGACATAACATGTTAACGTACCTAAACTAATCATGAACTGTGATTTTTATTTACTATCAGGTAATTTACACATATTTTAGTATTTAATTTAATACTTTACTTTCTTTCTTTTCTTAATGTGAAAAAAATTCACAATATATTAGTTCAGTATCTTATCACCTCCATTTGAGCTCAATCATGATTTGTCAACACGCACCCAGCTAAAATTCAAAGACAATCCATTTGGCAATAAAATAAAAATATGAGCAACTCTTCATTGTCGTCTTATACCTAAGTTAAACTGTTGTCTGTATTATAATATAGCATGGTAACATTCCCAGATATCTGTGATACAAGTCCAGATTTTTTTAACCAAAGCTGATACCATCCAACTATCATTGCAGTTTCAGTTCTGCTTATATTTGGAAACGGAAATCATGTTTTCCAAATGTATGATGCATGTATTAATTAAAAACAATATATGATAGGAATCTACATGGTTGTTAAAGGAATATGGAGCATAACACAGCATGAAGTCCAAAACAATGAGAACATCTGAACCTGTGTGTGAATGAAATAGAGTGTGTTTGTTCGTGTGTGTGCCAGTGAAAGAGATCATTTGCAACGTAAGCCATCTCGGAGAGACGGTGGGGGGATTTACTCCACAGCAGTTTGCTCTGCAGGGGTTTGAGGAGCGTACGGACAAACTCCCTCCAGCACAACTGGTCATGATGAAAGAGGCAATTTGAAGTTCCTCTTATTTTTTTGTACAGTTCAGAATATAAGAGAGAGAACTAAAGTGCAAAAAATTGTATATAGTCTGTGAATGAGAAGGTAAAAAAGGAAATAGAGATTGGAGAACAAGACAAAATATACCAAAGTAACATCTAAGAAATAGAGAGGGAGTAGCATGTCCTTCAACACTCACACTTTTTCAGATCAACTTTATATAGTAATTTGTGGAGAAAAGGTCCACAAATTGCTAAATATTTCTCTATATGACTTCTTTCATCTGTGTTTATTATGATAAATTGTCAGAATGCTTTACTTTAAAATTCTTGCTTAGCCCTGCAGTGGTTTGTCTATCTTGGTTTATTTCACTGTACAGTAATGTATTTCAGCAAAAGCAAAACCCTGGAAAGGTAAATTAGGAGCACTGCATACAATTCAAAAAATACATATTCTAAAAATTGTAAGAACAACGCATGGGATGTTTATCCAGCCACTGTAAACTTTAAAAATGTCTTGTTGTAAAACTTAAAATACAGTAACAGATATAATATGTCACATAAATAAATAAATAAATAAATAAATAATTAATGAATAAATTTTAACAGACCTGTAACTTCAAAAGAGTAAAGTTGCACAAATTGGCTGGAGACCTAAACTGGACAATCTTCTTCTTTTGAAAATACCTAACAACTATTAGGTAATTTCAAAACTGCTGTAAGATCAATTTCTACAAAATTGATCCTAACACAAAAAATACCTATATACTGAGCACAAGGCCTTGTTAGAAACAATAGATTTGCCTGAACTAAGTTAATTGGCCTATTTTTTTGTTTTTAGGCATTTACAAATCTAAATTGAAAATTTGTATTTTCTGAAACTTGCCTAATATTTACACATAAATTCATGAGTATATGGCCTCGTGTGGTGTTAATCTGGTATTTACAGAAAGTTGAGAAAGTTGCTGGTGTCAGGATCAGTTTTAATGTAATTGGCTCTGACAAGTAAATGGATTTTAAGAAACTAAAAACCCAAGCTTCATCTTCTATTTGAAAACAGTTCAGGCATAGATTAACTACTGTTGGCCCATTCAAAGGCCAGTAGGTTCATAAAACTGAACTTAAGCCTTGTTGAATTTACATTTCTAGTTCCCAAGAAATTAAGTTTTTAATGAGAGACTATTAGGTTTCTCGCTAATCCAAACCTTGAATGACCATCTTGCACAATAAAACATAGGTAAAAATAAGTTCACATGACATCATGGGCGGAGTAATAGATCCGCGATCTAATCAAACACAACCCATTCCAAATTTAAAGCCATCTTTAAATTTGGAGCGGGTTGTGTTTGACCGTGATGTCATCGTAACAATTTTTTACTTGTACCCACAAAGTTGAAATCGTGTCCACAGAGAAAGGAAGAGTTTGTAGTCGTAAAAATTAGATTTGTATTCACAAGACATTGCACTCACAGGTTTTAGATTCATACTCTCAGTAAGTTACTGCCTTGCAGGAATCTCTACCACTGAAGAAGTGTGTGGCACCAGTGGACAGTAACTAGTCCTATTTAATAATTTTGACTCATCTTATATATATATTATATTATTTGTAGTTTGTTACAGGTCTGGCACCCTGTCCAGGGTGTACAAATGCCTCCAACCCATTGTAAGCTGGAAATAGGCGCCAGCAGACCACTGCGACCCCACAAGGATAAGCAGGTCTGATGATGGATGGATGGATGGATGGATGGATGGATGGATGGATGGATGGATGGATGGATGGATGGATGGATGGATGGATGGATGGATGGATGGATGGATGGATGGATGGATGGATGGTAGTTTGTTACTGATCATCTAACATCTTACTGGCTAAAGAGAAATTGCTTAATTTGCAGTCCTAGAGATCATTAAAATATCTCCTAAAGTTGAAGCAGTATTTTTTCAAAATGTATTTGTCGTTGCTTAACCTTTTTATTCAGCCAAGAACTGCTTTGTTTAGATTTTTTTGAAGTAGTTGTGTTTTTCCCTCTGTGAGGGTTTTGGAATGTGTCTAGTTTTTGTGTGTGTTAGATATCGAACTGAAAGCTAGTCAGTCAGAGTGTCACAGGGTCTTTTCCCTGTTCAGATCATTAAATGTGTCAGGTGTTCAACAACACCTGGCTCTGGCTTAACAATGGGTGGTCCCGCATCAAGTTTCATTACTGCAAATGGTGTGTCACAGCTGGTTGGCCTAGTGGAGGGCAGATCCCACATCAGATCATTAATGCGTCCTGGAGTGCTGCAGGCGAGAGAAGGTGAGCAGAATTCAACACAGTCATGGAGGCAGACTGTAAGATCGTCCATACTGTTTTTTTCCTCCCATCACCTTTTAACTGTACCACAACAACCAATTGCCTACAGTTTTATACATGTGTTGTAGAATTATAAATGATCAGTTTGTTAGTGACAAACAACATCTTAAATAGTTTAAAATAAATCACGTGCACCATGCAAAGAGTTGCGCCTTAGAGACACCTTGGTTTCTTATGCAGCAAAGCCTTTCATCTTAAGATTGGTACCTGTCATATTACATACTTTAGGTAAACAAATTACCTCCTTCAGATGTCCGTATCCTCACACCAACGTATTCAATAAAGTTCTCCATAGAAGCACTTATCAAGCAGAGAACACCCTAAGGTTGGACAGTATTCTTCGCTCACGCTGGTCAGAACGAATACTCATAAAATTGTTACTGACACACGCCAACATTCTTTTTACCCGAAAGATTTTAATAGATTTTAAAAAATGTTTAACCTTCAAGGAAAAAGTTGCAATAGAAAGAAATGAGCCAGGCCTTTCTCAAATGATAATAAAACTATTTAAACAAGTATAAACTTAGAAAATAAAGTCAGATTTCAATTAAACTTTCTCATAAGATATAACATATAAGATATAACAAAAGTTGCGTCTACTCTTTAGTTTCCTCCACAGAGTCTTTCAGATTCAAGTAGCATCTTAGATTGCAGACTTTCCCTCATAGAGGGAAAAACACAACCACTTTTAAAAAATCAAAACAAAGCAGTTCTTGGCTGAATAACAAGGTTAAGCAAAGACAAATACATTTTGAAAAAATACTGCTTCAACCATGGATTAAAAGAGTAAGAGTAGAATTCTGTGTGTGTTGTAGGGACAACACACACAGAATTCTACCCTTACTTTTTTAATCCATGGTGTGCCTTTTATGATTGTAAAATGCCGGTTATGTTAGTTTTTGAATTAATCTATTTATATGTTTCCTTAACTCTAATGTTTTCTACACAAAAGTAGAAGCTTATGGTGTTGTGCCAAAAAGTGTCCTAATGCATGTTTTCTGTCTGTTGGTTTGGCATTTGTAACTTACAGATGCTCTTCTAGAATGACTAATTCTTGCATGGCTGCAATGGTGAAAGAACTACAGTGCACCACATTATATAGTATAGAACCTGCATCAGCGTGGAAGACAAAAGTGGAAGGTTATAGACTTTAAAGACTGTCTGCAAGGGGTACTTATAGGACAGTACCTTCTGACCAACTCTCAGGTCTGGTACCTGCTCTTTGGCTGACAGAAAGGCAGAATTGGGTAATTAAATCAGCCACAATATAGCCAACCACACTTTCCCCCTATATCTACATCAGCATATGTAGAGAGAGAATGATCTTGATAAAGATGGACTATATACAACCAGAAAAATAACTGTCCTCTTCAGTTTACACAAACAAAAACTGAAGTTTCTTTCTCCAAACTGAGTGGATCATAAACCCTTGCTTAAAACTGTCCTTAAAACCACGGGGTATAGCAGTGCTCTTATTTTGCCCGTTTTAATTTGAATCTTTTTTTAAAGTACTCGCATTCCTTAAGCGTTACAAGCAAAAATTCCAATGTGATATAGCTGGAATTTCTTAGGCTCTTGTCATCTTTATTGTACAGTAAAGGTAAAGGAAATCAGGAGGGTAGAAAAAAGAAAACACACCCAGCAAATGTCTCAAAACCAGGGTTTCGAACCCAGGAAAATCATGTCGGAGACTACAGCCTAAACATGGTCCACACGCTCAACCAACCGAGCAACCAAGGACCTCTATAAGGATTATTTTTTTGAGCAACAACCAGATAGTTTAGAACCAAAGTCAGGAACTAATTTAAATTATGAATTAGTGGCGAGACACAAAATTTGTTTAACATTAAGTTTGATTCTTGTGATCATGGTTTTGGTCAAAATAATCTACCACAAACATATGCTGCTCGGTGATAAGGGCTGTAGCAGGTTTTGACACACATATTTGTGTTTTCTGTTTGAACTTCTGTTACAACAACAAATTCATAATATTAAAATATATGACAAAGATTTAAAAAAACGATATGTGTTTTCACCTACAGTTATAGGTTAAATAAACCAAACAAACTTGAACCATGCCTATTCGCAGTACATATAAACTCAGCAACTTTGCTGAAGATTGAGGTTATGAAATTAGCCTCCTTTCATCCATCCTCCCTGGTGAATTTGGCTGTTAGGTGCTATTCATAGTTGATTTGCGTAAATGTGCTGTCGCTGCTGAGAAACCCGATTTAGATGCAAAAAAAACATTTGCACAGTGTTACATGCACCAACATAATTTACATGCTTGTCTGTCTGACAAATGGTCAATTTCAACGAACACACAAGGGTCCAAGAGTGGCTGCAAGAGTAGCAGCTGAATTTACCACTGGAGAAACATAAATGTTTTAGTGACCGGTGGGGGTCAATGTGTGTGTGTGTATGTGTGTGTGTACAAGAGTCTTGATGAAATAGATAGAGAGAAAGTGCGAGTGATGAAAATGAGGGTTAATAAAGTGAGGGACATCAATCTTTCCTCTGCTCCTTGTGGTCCGGGGTACCTGTCCTGTTTCTGACATCAACAAAGCCAAGCCTTCTGGGTAGTAATCAATCAGTCACACTCCGACAAGCTGGTTGAGCCGAGTACTCTGTGTGCAAGTACTGGTGTGTGTCTGCGTAGCTATTCATGTGTGTGTATATGAGTGTGTATGTCTATGCTTGCGATGCGTAGAAACAAGCAAAATGAAGTGTGGAAGATGGTGAGAAAAAAGGCAAGTGAGACATGAGTGTGAAAA
Organism: Orestias chungarensis; assembly: GCA_032876305.1. Lineage (NCBI taxonomy): Eukaryota > Metazoa > Chordata > Actinopteri > Cyprinodontiformes > Cyprinodontidae > Orestias > Orestias chungarensis. Next base: position 2,145,124 of record JAVLVB010000003.1, read on the forward strand.
CAAGAGAGATGAAAGAAAACAGTTAATAACAATGGCATTTTAGAAAATTACAGAGTGAAAGAGTGAGCAACAGAAATAAATAAATGAAGCAGAGCGGAGTGATATAAAAACACTAAGGTTCACAGAAAGATTTTCTCACATATTAGTTGCAGACTTGATTAAATTAACCTACCATATAGGATAAGTATGGTGAAAGTATGGCTTCTTTTCTGATCTATTGTGGACTCCGTACTTGGATTGTTCAGGGCCTATGGGTGACCTTGGCTATCATGAAAGTCCAAAAATTAAGAGAAACCAGCTTTAAAAGAATAATGCCATTTTTTATTAATGCGTAGAATCTAAACAATTTACTTTTTTCCTATCTATATTTCCTAAACTTTCTGTGTGTTTATGAATAAGTTTTTTTACTACGTAAAGAATAAAAGAAATTACACTGTATTTTGGCATCAAATAATTTAAGGCCTTCAGAAAGTGTGGAGCATCAGGTATTCCTTTTTTTGTTTTTTATTGTTTCTAGATCAAAGCCAAGCTACCATGGCATGCTAAAAAGCTTTCTCCACTCTTAGCTGATTTAACAGATCACTGATGGGTTGCAGTGGATCTACAGATTAATAAAGGCAATGTACAACCAATGTAGCTTTAGAGCATTTACGCAGATATACATGAGATGATGTTAAAATAATGATTACACTTACTTTTGAAGCATTTGTTTTCATGAAACATGGGATGTTTCAGTTTCATTGTGAACTTTTATAAATAAACCATATTTCATAAGAGCTTTTGTAAAATAACACAAATTGAATGAATGATTAGGGCTTTCAGCGGACAATTGACATGTAAAGCTTAGCAGAAATGGATGAAAGTATCTAGTTTTTAACATGACTCCCAGTAGGATCCAAATTTTGTACGCCAACAGAGTAAGTGCAAATGTGTGTGCCTGCACTGGGAGGAGCGCAGGTCAAACAAAGAGAACAAAGTGACACTGGACTCTTGGGAAAGCCATACGGTTTTAGATGTGTTGCAAAACAGTATGGAAAATCCTTGGGAGCCCAGGGGGCTTTTTGCGGGCTCTAGTGTACCCTATATGACAGTAGGCAGACAGGAAGAGGGTAAGAAGAGGGGGGAAGACATGCAGCAAATATCGTCGGGTCTGGGAGTCGAATCCGCGACTCAAGGTCTCCATATGTGGGTCGCACTATCCCCTACCCCACCACCTTATTTATTTTTTTTAGCCCTACTGTCATGTCTTCAGGTGTACCTTTGTGAATAATAAAAGTCAAAGATTTATATAGAACTGCTACAATTCAGACAAGAGTACAGCGCTGTGCCGTGTACTTTACTGTCATAGAGAGGAACATTATTCTGGATATGTACATGTCAGGGATCTGGTGTCGTCTACACAGATGACCTAATCAGTTCTCTTAAAACTTAAAAACAAGACTGGCGTATAAACAGTACCCAAATAAGAATGATTTTTTTCTTTTTCTCAAGCAAACTCCCTGTATCTTAAGATAATTCTGTTTTAGGTAGGCTCAGACATTTTGGTTCATAACTTTTAAATGTCCTTTATATTTGTTCACCTTCATCAAGCGTAGAACACATTTGCTGCAGCTCGCGGTATATAATTTGTTCTAAATTATCCATTTTATTATAAAGATCTTAAAAGCGCACAAACCCCAAAACGCCACTTATGCCTATATGCATAGAAAGCATTTGATATAATATGTCTTTAATAACCTCCACAATGCTTATTCAAGGCCAAACACAACTTTTCTCATTCCAGAAGGTAACTCATAAGGACACAACGGCAGAATAGACCAGCATTTTCATTAGAAAATAACCTCCATCAAGGTTATTTTATTGCCCCAATTCTTTATTTAAACAGACAATTGGATTTTTTACTGAATGCTGTCTAAATATTAGTCTTTGGGTTAAGAGGCCAATAAAAGAAAGCAATAATATGTAAAAGCTTACAAATCCTAAAGGTCGTTAGAAATTGTGGTCTAATAAAAAGAATCAGTTTACAGTTGTTTTGAGCTTCCCCAAAAGACTTTATTCATCTCCTAAAGAGATGAATAAAGATCTCTTAGATCTCTTATCTGCAGGCAGGCTCTACCATGAACTGCCCATCATAAATCACACAAAATATCCATTGAGTTAGCCCTGCAGGCAGATCAGATCTACCATAATTGCCTAAATGCATTATGCTGATTAATCGGTGCTGGTTGTAATAGCAAGAGGCCCACTTAGTAGATTTTATATGTTTATTTCACTCTTTGGTGTTTCACAGCAAAGAAATCTTTACAAATATCAGAACTAATGAAAGTTTTTCTCCTACTCTTTTCATTGCTAATCACTCTCACTGCTCTTTCATTTTTGATTGGACTTCCATCTTGTATACCAGGCTTCCAGTAAAAGCACTTTCTCTCTCCATCTTCGGATGCATTGACTTTTAGGAATAAAAACAGCAAGCAACCATTTCATTGAAGATGAAAATGACATTGTTCGTCTTCCTTATCACAATCTCCTTATCGGTAAAAGCTGCTCAGATAAGGCTGTTTAAAGGAACGGTATTGAATAATGTTCTAATTAATATGCATTTTTCTAAAGAAAATCTCCACAATTGCTTTCCTTTATAAAAGACACCGCAATTTTTTATCTGAGAGTTATTTTTAGTTTTTATCAAATTTGACTTTAGCTTCCAATATATCATAACTAAAGTATAATAAAATTGTTATGTGTTGCTGTTTTCCATTATTTGGGATATAGAATCCAAACTAAGAGTGCCGTCTATGATAGCTTTTCTCACACTAAATTTCCTCCTAGCTTCCTGTAAACTCTGTATTAGCTGCTGAGATTATTATGGTAGGACAACCTTATACTTGCTATCCTTTTATTTGGTGTGTGTAAAAACAAACCTTACTTTGGTCCAAATGTAAAGAAATTCAGGTAATATAAGGAGTCAGTTTTGAGAGTATGTTTTTCTGAGAGTGAGATCTGTTTTCTATGCTGAGACCTCTGTCAGCACAGGGATACCTGCACACAAGGAGTCGATCAGCTCAATGGGCAGTCTAGATTATTTCAGGATCTGCAGAGCCTTCATTCTGTATCAGATGATTGACTTTAAGTGTATCTCTAGTTTCTCTCAAAGTCTCTTCTGTTTGGTTCCAAGGTTTTCTTGTGAAATGACTTCTTGCACAGAGGTTTATGTGTTAAGTGTCAGTGTCTCCTTTCTTTTAGTTTTAGTGTCACTCTCAACTCTCTAGAACCTTCACATATGGAAACACACTCTCACACAGCCTCAGTTTCTCCCCTGGCTCTGTCAAAGTTGAGTGTTTTTCCTAGGTTGTCACCCTTGGGGTCACCCGAGCTCCTGCCTGGCTGGAGCACTTCAGCACACCTGTGCCTTCCCCATAGGAGCTCCCCATCAACTGATGACCTTAAGAGTAGTGGTGGTTCAGAGACACTCTGCTTGATTATTAGTTACGAATCGGTAACATTGCCTCCCCAGTGCCAAGTTTCATGTTGCTCTCTAGAGTTATTAATCATTGTTTTCTCTTTGCTCCTTCGATTAACTCATCCTTCTCTGCGTGTTTCCCTTCGTTAAACCCCCAGTAGCTTCTCCCTGTGTGTGCTCAACTCAGGTCAAACCTCCGCGTCCACCTGTATGCAGAACTCACTGTCACCTCTGGATTTCAACTCCATTCCGGTCATCACTCCTCGTTTCACTAACCTCTCCCTGGCGTAAGACCTCTCCTTCTGAAGTAAGATCATCTCCAACATTAAATATAGTCAACTCAACTATTACTCAACTTTTACTATTGAGTGTTTCCTGTATCCCACGTCGTTCCAGCAGCCTCCCGCAGCTTGCGCAGTTCCAGCTTCAAGATCATAATCCAAATCAATGTTAAAAAAAACTTATTATCTGATTGTCTCCTGAGAGTCTTCCTCTTATATGTGGGTCAGAAGGCTTAACTACATTATGACAGCTTTCTCACTCTTTAGCCACAAGATCCCTTTTGGTGCTCAAGCCATTCATAAGCCTCAAACCTAGTAATTGTATTATCAGTCATTGAATGGAATATTTTTTGCTTCTATATGGAGCTTATCCCTTGACTGAGGTCTTGTCACAATCTGTTCTTCTTGCATTCATTTGGCAGCCAAGAATTAAGGGTACAATCCAACAGCTATCAAAACATTAATCTTCCTACTAACCCAGAGCTGCCATGCTGGTGTACTAATGAGCACTGCATGCTGTGATAAACCATAAACAGACCCCATATCTGCACTCCTATCACAAAGACCCTATCTCAGTAGTGTTGCTGTTTGACTGATTATGCTTTTACTACAGATCTCTGGCATATTTCTTGCTGAATAAAAGCTTTTAACAAAGCTGCCTTCCTCACTTTAGACTGACTGCAGGTTTTTAATGAAAGTCCATCTACTCTGTCTTTAACCTAAGATTTTGATCACATAATATATATTTGTCATTCTGAACATCATTGCTACTTTACAGTGCAATTGGTAATAGCCACGTTGTGAACTTTCCTTGTATAATCTGGTTTGCTGCAGAAATGTCAACTTTCAGGGGTTATAAATAACAAGGATAATTGTAATTTGTCAAACAAGTAAGTAAAAGTGAAAAATAAGAATGTGTCTAGATTATTGTATAATTGTTGGTTGTTCATTATGCCCCGAACAGAGATACAAATGGTACATAATGTATGTAGAAACAGTACAGTAATGTCCATTTAAACTTCTGGCAAGTACTTGCTTAATTGTTCATGTTCTGTTTTCTTTCAGCGTCCATAGTTTATATTCTGCATTTAATGAAACTCACAAAAACAACAAGCATTGTGCCAATTCGTAACCCAGCAAGACATTTACAGTATAACTTTATATATACAAGGAATAAATTGAGTTCTAGTCCAACAGCCAGAAAACAGTCCCAAGCATAGGCAGAAGTTATTGTCTTCAGTCTTATTGTAACTACTTTTGTAGCAACATCAATGTGTTGCCAAATTAAATTTGTAAATGGTCATAACAATCAGAAATTGTGCATCTTGTTCACATTGTTTTATTTAAAGACAACAACAAAAATCTAAGGATGGAAGTATTCTCATTTAATCTGCTAATTTTTTAATTGATATTGGTATTTCCCGTGGTAAAATTACCAAAATACACTATTTAGGTCATACACAGATTTAACTTTAGATATTAATCGTAATATGTCAACATAAATATGACAAATCTTCACTTAAGTCTTGGATTCGAATACATTTCCATTAAAAATAAATAAATATTAGCTTGGCGTTACATTTTATATGCATTTCGGGGAAATTGGGAACACGTTTATTCATCAGAGTTAATATTCAGTGTAGATAGTGTAACAAAACATTTTTTTTCTTTAAACAGGCTCTCTGCCATCCTTCACAAATAATGTATAATTGATGTCTTGTTGTGGATATAGCTCTTTAGTACTCCTTTATGGTTATTGTTTGGGGGAAAGAAATAAAAACATATTATAATTTCCTTCACACTTTCTGTTTAAATACATCTAGAGACACTAACTTCTGTGAGAATACAATGCAGCACTCACAGATAGCCTATTTCTTTTCACAAGTTTACATTTTAGGTTATATGTTTAGCTTTCGCCAAATAGTTTTTCTGCAATAATCAGCATCTTTAACATAATTTATTATTTCTTTAATTTCTCTTAGGATCAAAATAATTACCAAAAAATACAAATAAAAACCTTAAAGCCAGAATCACAGTAGAGTGGGTTGATTTACTGAAGGTCCTTTAAATTTTGTATTTTCTGTTTGTTTGTTTTATTTTTTGTTATAGTATATCAACATAAATGAATCATCATGAAATAATGGGACAGAATAACATAAACATAAAGCCAGGCAACTATTTCAAACATCAGAAACACGTCAGCATTCAGATTCAGCTGCTAATTTTCTAAGCATTATGATGATAAAGAACTGTATTTGACAGAGTACTATCCATCATCAAGGTCATAGTTTAGATACATTTTAGGATAAGCAGTAAAAATCTAAACAGAGTATCTTCAGCTAAAGAGACAGATATTTCCTTGGAGGGTTAGTGGAAACCAAAACAAACCAAGGTTTATTAGCTTTTAATTTACCAGGGGACTGTGAGTTGATGCCATATGAATGCTAAACTTGTTCAGTGGATGCCAAAAGAGACACATTTAGATAACCTGCTCATTATATATGCTGATTTTAAGTGGTTAAAAAGTAGAAAGAAAGTAAAAAGGACAACAGCAAATTTTACATCAGGGAAAATACTGTACAGTGAAACATTTCATCATTAATGGATAAAGAAATTATGAATAAAATTCCTTTCGACAATGATTAATGAGACACGAGGCTTTTACTGTATTTATCCAGACTTTTCAACTTAATCAACAGTGAATCATATAGCAATTATTTTGTTTTAATAATAGATAGGAAAAAATGCAAACACATGGTGCATTCACATGATACAATATTGCGTTATTGGAGGTTGTAAATAACCATTTGAGTGCTTTTTGTAGAAATAATAAATAGTTAGAGAATGTTTTTAGTTTTTTAAATAGCATATAAAGAATAACACAGGGTACCAATTAGTAACTGTTTTTTAGCCAGTGCAAATTAAAAGACAAAAGAAATTCCTTTATTATTATGTTTTCTTTACAGATGCTATTAGAGAGCCCTGGATGGGTTCAACAGGGACACTGGCCCTTGTTGATTCCTGTCTAAAAACACTAACGCTAAGGATGCAGATTCATAAAAGCACAGACAAGCTGGGTCAAACTAGTTCATTACTTTTGCCAAAGAGACAATAGGGTAGGTAGGTAAACAACAGAAAGATTTTTTTAGGTTGCTAGCTTATTTATACAAGGCACGGTTGTTTATTTTTATTTCCTTTTATTGATGAGATATTATTTTAACAAATTTCTGTAAATGTTTAACATTTTTGTATTAGGCTTACTCTTACCTTTTTATATTTTAGAGACCCTAAAACTCTTAGTACAAGTTTCATATTCTGAAGACACATTAATGTCAGATTTATGATCCTTAAAATATGGGAAATTTGAGATATTTGTGTCTCTACCTAGTATGACTTGGAAAAAAGACCTGTAACATATTTTAGTTTCAATAGATGGATTATAAAATCAAATATTACAAACAAAAAAATTTAAAACAAATAATAAATAAATAAAACATATGTATGTATATGTGTGTGTAGAGCCCTGTTTGTCTTCGCCTCTCTTTATAAGGGAAAGAACAGGAGAATCGTATTCAGGGAATGGCCTAACCTTGGCCACACCTTTAGTTAGAGCAATGTCTATAAAAAATATGATGGTACTGAAAGTCTGGACAAGGACTCATGTTCATCTTCTTGCTCTGCAGAGTGTACAGCATGAGCAAGGCATAAAAAACAAAACCCTCCTAAGCTCACTCATAGAGAACTTGAGCAAATAAGTCATACGAAAAACATTTACTTTTCTGCACATTCTTGCCAGAGGAAACTATTATTTTTAATAATGAGTAACTACTTTTAGTGTAATATATTCCTTCGTCATAAACATGCTTTAAAGTTCAAAGCCAGACTTGTCTTATCTTAATGAATCATGATCATGAATAAAAATGATGGCTTGATGGAGCGTAGAAATAAAATTCACTGTGAGTTACATGAGACATTTCAAACAAAAAAAACAGCTGGCAAACCTAAAAGCTTGTGCAAAATGTTTTGACAACAATGTGAATTGTAAATCAGATCATGACAGCACTTTTGGCTTCATTATTACCTTAAAAAAGGTGGTGTCTGTTTGCTGTGATTCATATCACTACCTCCCATACATGGAGGCAGCCAAATGCAACTGAGAGGGAAACTGTGATTGCTGACGGATGAATTAAATGAAAAAAAATAGATTTGGATTTTTTTTTTATTGTTTGCTCAATAAACTCAAATACAAAAAAAAAATACCTGACCTTTAATCTATTTTGAGCTTTTATTTTAAACTCTGTCAATCACTCTAACCCACAGAGAGAGATTATATTTATTTCACATTTTTATGTAGCTTGTGTCGCTTTGTGTTTCCTTTTATTTAACTTGAGGCTTAACAAAATGGGACGAAAGAAATTTGTTAGGTAGTGTTTGAATAAAAGCATTGGAAATTAGATCTAAGTAAAATTTGTTTGTTTTTTAGTTTTACTATCAGTTTTAGTTTTACTATTTCTCCTCTAAATTCAAAATTGTCTCATTATATCAAAGATTTTTCGTTTTCTGGCTGACCTGTCTTTCCAGAAATGTTTTTTTTTTTCTGCTAACTGTATGCTGCCTTTTTAAACTCCTAAACTTAACAATTATTTTTCTAATACTGCCTCTCATCCATTGATCTGAAATCACACTAAAAGCATCTAAGTCTCCATGGCACTTGCTAGCCTCTCCGCTGTTTAGCATTATTTAATTAGATCCCTAGCCAACCTGTTTTTGTTCCTATGTCACCTTGATTGAGAGGAACATGGTTTATCATTATGACTTACATCTGTTGATTTTTACAAAATTGGTTCAAGTTGGTTTGAAAAAGGTAAAACTTTATTTTGGCTAACTACACATAAAATGTAGTTGTTGGGGTTTTTTTTGTTCTTTTTTGCATTACTTATTTATGTATGTAATGCTGTGTGCCTAATTTATTAATAAAATAATAATATGAAGACAGTGACGAAGTGTACTATGAACCTGTTTGTTACGTAAACAGTCCACTATACCAGCAGAACTTTAATAAAGTACAAAAGGACATCTGAAGAGGAAACACCTCTCAACAGATGCATCAGTCAGCAGTTGAATGTTTGGTTTAGTTTGGTTTGGTCCACTTTTCTTTCTCCGTCATCAGTATAGTTCATTGAGAAAGTATATTTTTCTCAAATTGCAGGGTTTGGTGCCAGCAGATGGTGTTTATGCTGCTTGTTAGAGTAACATTACTTAAACTCAAAATTTTTGTTCCATAATTATCATAAATGTTATATTAACATCACTATGGCACCTTAAACTGCAGCAAACTTATTTTACTTCTTCAGGTTTGGATGGATACAAAAGTCCTGTTGAGACATGGAAATACACTGGGCAGTTAATATTTATATTAATCTTCCATGGGTAAATGAGACACATAAACCCAACAATTCAAAGCATTTTTAGAATTGTCCAAGCAGGGTCTAAAAGGATGTGCTATTTAGAAATCATGCTCCTATTATTTAATTGTAGAATCCTGATTAAAGAAGATAACAAAAAAAACACAACAACTAGCTGGGTTTAAAATATAACCACTATTGAGCACCTGAGAGTGTAATACAACAAATGGTCGAGTGTGGTTGCTTAATTTTGACAATTTGGAAGCCCTCGTGGATCAGTGAAAAAATAAAACACAAAACAGAAATCAAACACCTAATCAGATGCATTAAGAAGCCATTTGTGATGCACTGTTTCTGAGAAAAAACAATTAATCATCGCTCTTATTTACCTCATTCATGTCTTCTCGTTTTATTTCAGCTGATTGTGAGGGTCCACTGTTTGCATAATGAAGATAAATAACAGTTGATAATTTAAAGCTAAGGAAAAAAACTAAAACACAAGCTGAGCATTTCTGATGGCAATATCACAAATTCACTACACAACACAAAGCACAGAAATAACAGCTGCAGTACAAAGTGCTGTCGTGAATGCATGCAGGAACATGTGGGTGACTTGACACAAACTGCCATGTGAAGGCTTTCAGCCAAATGGAGACTGCTGGGTCCCAAATCAAATAAAAGCTGCCACAGAAAGAGTGGACAGTTTCTACTGAGAGGTGATTGACAACAAGTCAGAGCGGAACAGGACAGAAAGTTTGTTTACCGATAAATCTAATTGGACTTTTAGTGATTTTGCTACACATTTTTCTTTGTTAGTGACATTTATTTTTTGTATGATATCCAAATAGGGTTTTTAGTATTGGTCTTATGAATCAACACATAAATGAGTCTGTGGCCATTAGATGCGACTTCCAGAGTTAGCTTTCCTTTTCTGTCACAATATATCCTTGCAGAACATCCTGGGTAGTGAATATCTTCTCGTTTTCCATGATTGGATTAATAAATCAAAGGGATTAATCATGAAATATAACAGTAAAAATACATTTTTCATCATTTGTATTGACAATTAAACTGTTTATCAAAAATGACTGACGGGATTAATTAGAATTATTAAAATATAAAAACAAGTTTTGATAATATGAGCAATAAAAGTTTTTTTTTTTTAACTAAAATAAACTAATATCCATAACCTTCAAATCTGAGTTGTTACTGTGAAGTTGCATTTTATTTTAGCTTGTTCTGATTGTAGGGCTTTTTAGTGCTATTCTCAGAGAATAAATAAGTGGGGTGATAAAATACCGGATTTGGGGAGTGGTACATGAAAATAAAATAAAGCATTTTTGTTTTCCACACAATGGACAGAGATTGCTTTTGTTGCGCTGTGTTTAGTAAATTTTGGCCTTAACTGATACTGATGGAGTGTTCTTTTTATTTTTGCTGTTTTTTATCATGAATCCTCTGCAAAAAAGTGTGTGCATGACTTTACATAAGGGCTACATGTTATTAGGTAAACAGGTGACATAAAAAAATTAAAAATACTGAAAAAGGGATATAACTTGAGAACAAAAAAATTATTTTGATAACAAGTAACTAAAGCGGTGAAATAACTATAATATATTACAAATAAATAAAATAAAATAAAATCAAAAACCACAGGAGACAACCGGGAACCGCCACAGAACATGACCATCTTCAATAATAATAATTCAAACAGTTGCTTCATGCTGAAATTTGACATTTTGGGAAAAAAAACAACTCATTGACCATATCATACAACCTGTGTACATTCTCAAGTGTTTCTCGGTATGCTGCATTAAAGAATAAAAGTGTCAACTAATTTTTGGGTCCTGCCAAAGGGATTGAACAACATAAAGATTTATAAAGTAGGAATCCCAGAATGCACTGTATTTACGATTTTCTTTTCACAGCTTTCACATTTACACAGCCCCCGGGAAAAACCTTTTGCAGTGTGATCACATGACATTGTTGAACAACAAAACTCTGGAGGGCACCAGTGTACATTATCTTTTTGTCCGTAATCAAACATGCATACTGAAGCCTGTTCGTAATTTTGATTTTCCACTAACAGCAAATATGACATTTAGGAGTAGAGTATTACCTTGGATCAATAAAATGTGGGCTTAATTTAAAGTATAGTTAATTAAAGGTTAATGTTTTTGTTTTTTTTACATATTTGTAATTTGATAAGTAAGCCTTATGGAAATGTATATTTATTTTACAGATTTGGACCTGTAAATAACATTGCAGTGTGAATAACTGTGTGTTAAATTATGTCGGACCTAATGACATTGCCTGACTTACTCTCTATCAAAATGGTGATGGGATAGAATCAAAAGTATTATAGTCAATTCTTAATAAGCATGCTCAAGTAGAACCAGGGAAGAGGTGTTTTATGGGTAATGGAGCACTTTTAAATTTTTTGTAATCTCCAACTCAGTAATCTCTGTAGACATGTGGTTACAAACTTGTCTCACAGCTCAATTGTCAGTGCCGGCACAAATAGGTTTCTCATTGGCTTGGGGTGTGATGAATAAAGGGTTTGTTCCACAAACTGTTGACCCAAACTTGTCAACTAAGGGGAGGTTGAGTTGCAGACAGAATATAGATTGCTCAAATGTACCATATTCATCTTTGATATGATGTTTTCTTTGAGGCATCAGAGAGATTCTAAGCTCCACAAAATGCCATTAAACTACATCCTTAATCATATTGACCTAATCATGCCTTATGTTGTTTCCACAGCCATTAATCCTCCTGTAATTTGAAGCATATGAAGCAGTATACACATTTACAGCTGGCTACAACTACCAATCAGTATTCACATTTACCAGTAGTTATTAGATAATGGACAATGATTTTTAGGATGCACAATATACCAGCAGCAACTTAAGTATTGGGTAAATATTTTGATAAATACTGACATCCAGTGTTCCCATCTGTGTTTCCATCTTGTTACCTGTCTAAATTAAGCAGATAAGCAATGTAGGGCCATGACAGCAGCATTACCATCTAATATACATATCAGGCCAAATGTCCATATTGATGCATTCCAAGTAATTACAAATTACGTCAAAGCTTATTAGATTCTTAAAAACGTGTACTTAAATGTTTGCTCAATCCAATTTGAGGGAGGTTTTCACTAGCTGGTACACTCATGTTTTGAGATCTGAGGCCACAAAATGCTTTAACAAGTATTTGCTTTGACTAAGCTGTTCAGTCTACCAGGTCAGTTAGAATGGCCTGCTGAAACACAATTCAAAATACAAAAGTTTTAATCAAAGGTGGTTGTTTGCTTTATAACAGTAACAGTAATGGTAGTGCGATGGTCCATGAAATATAATGCCTTAAGATTAGTTGTTGTTTACTCATTATTAGTTATTTGAACTTGTTGTTCGGTATTGATTACGCTTAGAGTCTAAAGTTAAATCTAGTTCCTGTTTATCCACAGTAAAGTTAAATATAAAGTTGCCTGCTGCAATTACTGTTTGTTTCACTGTAGAAGCCTCATGAGCTTTGTGATTTCTTTCATTTACAGGGAGCAACTTACAGTCTTGAACAGAGAACAGACAAGTTATTTTTCAGGAGCAGAAATATCTGCCAAGAGGTAAACTGCATTTGTTTATCATGAGTTCTATAAAAAGACGCATGGGAACTGAAAGAACACCATATTAATTTAAATGATTTGTTTATGTTCCTTATCTGTCTTCTACCAAGAAAAATAACATCTCTCCAGGGATTTACCACTTTGCATGATTTGTTGAGATAGAAAATGGCTCTGAAAATGAGCCTTGATGATGACATAAAATGGAAAGCATAAAAAAATGCTTGAATTAAATTAAGCATCTATTCTTGAACTACGGTGTCCTGTTGGCCAAAGACAGACTTAGAGTAGGAGAAAGGATAGGTTGAAAGAGGAAGAGTGTTCAGGTAAATCAGATTGAGAGGGAGAGAGAAGGACCAGCCAGCAGAATGTGAAAGAAGCTGAAATAAATCAAAAGTGTGAGAACGAAATGGCATACCATAGTGAGATGGAAAAAAGAAAGGGGGGTTGGGGAGGGAATTGGAGAGAGATGGCGCGAGTGAGCTCTAAAGAGGAAATCAGCTGCCTTCTAATGGCCACTGATTACATCTCCTGCTAAATGTCAAGAACATTTCCATTTAAAGTGCCCGGCTACTTAAAAAGGCATGATGAGAGGAACGCCCAGACCACACGCTAAAATACACACACAGAGTGGGCAAATATATATAGTCAATGTTACACCGATATGCACAGGAAGCCAGAAGGCAGGCGAAATGTAGATGCACTTGAGAGCATGGCTAATACCTTAAGACATCAAAAACTGTGTACCCATGAATCATGCTAAAGTGACGGTTTATTTTAAGTGCAGTGTTGTCAATAAAATCCACTCAGGCAACTTCCCAAATTCTAAGATTTAAGCATTCAAGGATCATTATTTTCATGCAAATTCACATTTAGATGTTTTTGGTACCAAATTTGAACTCAAATCCTGGTGTAAGAAGCCAGATAAATAAATTAATAAATAGTGTGATCTGGGTACAATTGTTAAATGGAGGGTGTATTTGAATAATCTATCCTCCACTTCTCCTTTACAATTCAGGCCTCAACAGTGACACTGGCTGGAGTGCATGGAAGTGTCATCTCCACCCATTTGGTGCTAGAAAGGTAAAGACCAAGTACAGAAACTGTACAGAATTTCCAAAGCTCTTAAGGATTATCCAATACAAATAAAATGTACATTATACCACAGACCCAGAACTGAACTGTCAGACTGCATAGACCAGCACCAGTCCAATGAGAAGGCTTTAAGTATAATGGTTAGGGCAATTGATAATCTTTTATACAGTCTGTGTAAGAACTTGCAAAACACATTTTCCTAAATGAGTTTCACTGTTCTCCATGCAACAAAGTTGATGGGTCTGAAGTCCCTGCATTTTGAATAACACTTTGAAGGTACTTAGTTTTTCAACATCCCTGTATTTACGCATTCGCACTATTCATTTGTGGGAATTCCTGTACATGTTTTTGTAAAGTTTGGTAAGGCAGAAGTACTACTTATTTTAAGCAAGTCTTTCATTGAAGTAGTGCAGACTAATCTTATCCCTTTACGTACATTCTGAAAACAACATGTACCTAAAGAGTTACAGCTCTTTCTTCAACTTGAGCTGAGATAAATTGAATCCTACAACAATGTTGCTTTGATGTTCTCAGCTTGATGGACCTTCTCCTCACCATTCCAAACTCTACACCCAACTCTGGGAGGGGATTTAATGTGATGATGCTCAATAGAAGTGACTGGTGGTCTAGACTTTTGGTAGCTGTTCACTTTGACCTCATGATGGTCCAGCTATCAACCAGCATGATCAAGGGTTTTTACCCCAGCCCTGCTATCCTGCTGGGGCCCATGGAAAGCAAAATAGCAAAATACCCACTTGGCTTGAGTTCATGCACTGGAGGGGATGACAGGAAATGAAACAGTGATAGAATCTGATACCATAGCTGAATGGAAATCAGATGCAGAATAAACATTATTATATTTATATTATATGATCAATTTAATTCCCACCCTAGGTCAAATTATATTAAAAGAATCAGATGATGTGTTTGAACACTAAGATCTAAAAAAAAAGACATAATCAGTGTTGCATTACAAGCCTATTATTTCCACAGTTTATTATACTGTTGCCCCTTTTTTGGTCAGCTGCTAATAAATAATTCTAACATGAATGCCATTTTCTACTTCAATCATCTATACTGCCTGAGTGAATTTGTATTTGGCAATTGAAATCGGAGAAAACTTGCATGATTTTTGCATGCAACAATGTCACAAAAAGTAAAAGACATTGCCTTTAAGAAAGGTCTGTATACCGTTTTTTAACCCATTGTATTTATTACAGTGAATCATTTCCTACAACTCAATGCACATCATGGTGTGGTATATATATCAAAAATGGACCAAATGGCTGGGAATTGAAAATAGACAAGTTATTAATATATAGTTATAGAGTGCACCATTAAGCTAAAAATCATGTATTTACGGTAGAGTCCAGAAATGCAGGACATAGTTCAGCAGCCAATGTCACACAGGAATTAACCCTGCCTCGTTCTTCTCACCTCATCTTAATGAAGCCTCCCTGTCAATTCTGCCCTCGTCAGCGCTTGTGAAACATTGATTCCTCTGCAGTGCATTACATTTGCTTTAATTAAAGATACCCCCTCATCAGGCTTCCATTAAAACTGTGTTTGTGAGTGTTAAGCTTTCAATTTAAGATGTTTAGGCTAATCCAAGACACTGTACATTTACATGTATTGATCAAATGAGTTTTTTGTCTTTTGCTTAGCAAACGACAAAAGTAGTCAGACCCTCTCTACATAATCAGACTTCAACATAAATATTACAGAACAATCCCAAGTCCTTATATTTGATGTGCGGTTTTTTTGTTTTTTTGTTTGTTTTTTTGGTAAAATATGGATCAAATTGCAAGGGAGAAGAAGTAAGGCAGTGATCTCCAGAAGTTCTCTGATTACTCCAATTGTTGGATAACATCTGTCATCCCATGCATATAACTGGCTGCTGACTGCTGATCCTACATACACAAAGGTGAGTTGTTGCAGATCCTTCCTCCCAGCTGTTGTTAGACTTTATAGCCATCACTGCTCCCAGTAAACCTATTTAATGTTAAAAGTCGCGTTGGTATTTGCACATAAAAACTGCACAGTATATCTAAAAAGTGTACACTCTCTTATTCTTTAGTTTTTTTAAATTGGACTTACTAATAGTTAGGTATAATTATTTCCTCCCAGTAATGTGCCAAAGTTTCAAATGTAAAAAGAAGCACATCAACCTTACTAACTTTC
>JAVLVB010000003.1:2161264-2191823 GCA_032876305.1 Orestias chungarensis
TATATATATATATATATATATATATATATATATATATATATATATATATATATATATATATATATATATATATATATATATATATATATATATATATCCCTTTATCCCACTGTGTATATAAATTCACAGTGCCATATCGTCTCAAGATAATAACATAATTTCATTCAAATCATTCATACAAAATAAGTAAGTCAGTTTAAAAAAATTCAGACCTAACGAAATGCACCAGATTGTGTTGAATCAATGACTTACAGCATTCACTTATCCTGGATCAGCACGTCAAATAACTTCACAAACAGCTGACAAATTCTGTATTTGAAAGAGAGATTGAGTTTAGAAAGGTTTTAACAAACTAACTACAGTTCTTTTTAGTTTTTTCATGTCTTTATCAGCCAGCCATTTCTTGTTTATCCATACATTTTGTTTCCAAGAATCCTACCGCAGTCCTATGAAAGCATTGATCAACTAGCTTGAGAATTGGGTTTTCTAGTAATCTCCCAGGTACAGGGAACTAATTACATTCAATAAGGTCTCAAAAGTCAAGATAATTTAGTTTATTTAGTAAATAATCTAATAAAAGACCTCAGTATTAACAAAATGTTAAAACATAATTAGTAATGGAACAGCAATAGGACATGCAATACAATTGTAAAGAACTTTAATACCATCTTTATTAAGTTAAAGCTTTAGGAAAAGGGTCATTTTATGGTGTACAATATTATTTGAACAAAATATAATATATTACATAAATACATAAACTTGAGAAGTCTATTTTCCTGATATCGGTAATTTAATCCAATTTACTAGTTTTGTTAATAAATCTCTGAGCAATTATTCCCATCAGTTATTAATAGTCAAAATGTAAACCTATTTCTGCATAATACCTTCCTTCCTTAAAATTGTGTAGATGTTCTTTTTGTTTTCATTCAGTTCTCCTGAACATTAGCCTGGGTTTCATTAAACAGATAATGATTTACTGTAGTATGATGTAAAACTGTTGATTTTAGCTACTTACTTTTACGAAATGGTGAGAATGTTTATCATTTGATGTTGAAATGAACATTTGATCTGAAAAATGATCTGTGTAAATTACCAGGACTGCATGTCTTTATCTGGTATGCAAGATATTTAAGTGACATGAGATGGGGATGAGGGAGAGAAAAGGCACTATTTGAGCATTGATCACTTTTATGCTCTCAGTCTGTTTGCATATTTTAGGCCTATAAACAACATGAATTATATGCTGTGTAATGCACCATAATCAAGATTTATGCAATATTGGGCAGAGGGCAGGAAAGAAAGGAGATGTTCACAAACCAGGAATCAGAAGGTCCTGTTGTGTGCTTGCTTGTGTGAGACTGTGCGGTGTGATTTATTTGATTTAATTAGATGGCCAATGTAAAACAGCTCGCAGAAAGAAAAAAAGGTAAAAACGAGTGTTGAGGGAGACATAAATAACACCGGATTCTTTTTCCTACGCCTTTTTTCTGCTTCTGCCTCCTGCTTCATGCAAACCCTCAGTTTGTTTCCATTTTTCTATCTTAGTTTGTCATGGTATCTTACACAATATCACCCACAGCTGTTTAAACTTTCCTTTACCCTGCATCTTTTGAACGTTTCCAGTCCCTTTGCTCCTTTGTAACCCTTTACTTTGTTACAAACTAAATAATACTGAATAATGATGGGAGGCAAACAAATCATTAGGCTAAAAATGTATTTGAAAAATTTTAGACATGCTATGCAATCCCTTCTCACAAGATCAACGTGTTATCTTTTCTAGATTGTTGAAAACTGCGATTCTATTTCTGTTTCATATTGAGTTTATTTATTCAAAACAAAACCATATAATTAAAGTGATAGCCTATTGATGGTGAGCAGTCATCTGAAAAATGAATTATAATCTAAACTTTTTATCTACTAAATGGCTGAGAACGAAATTTAGCAGTCATGGAAAACTGCTTTATTGCCATATCTGTGAGTCTGAGTGCAGCTCTATGTAGAGTTTATGCGTGCTGGTGTTGCCACTTCTCCATAAGTGTGTATGGCAGGTTCTATTACCTGCTGCTTCAAGTAATGAAGACTTGTCAGGATGCTGTCTGGCTGAGGTAGAATACAGTAGCTGGTTTGCTCTCTGTGTCTCATTTGTGAACTGGCTAAATTAGCCCTGGCCATTTAGATTTTTTATTCTAGAACCTAGCTGCGTGAAGTTGGTCCTTTTAGGCCTTTCACATTTTTAGCTCTTTCACATTTTTAGCTGACTTTTTCGCCTCTTCCTTACAGCAGACTATTTTGCTCTTATTGCCAGTTCTCAGGGCTGTTTCTCAGAAATGTACTGCATGAACACAGAAACTCATCTTTATTTTAGTCTCAAGGACAAGTCATATATCAACATTAGAATTCTTCTAATGTCACAATATATTTTCATTTCCACACTGTTTTATTTAATGCACGGAACTTAAATAATGATCTCACCTAATTCTGAAACTAACAACAGTCAGGTCAAATTACTCTGACCTGTGAAATTACCTGTCAGACAACATAATGTAGGCTAAAAGATTTTAAAAACAAACACTTAATGAGAAAAAATTCAATGATTGCTCTCTTTTTTCAGTCACAAAAGAACCCAAACAATATGCTGGATTAGTATGGCTTTTTGCTTTTCTGACACATTCATAGGTGTCTCAATGGCGGACATCAACAATGATCTTGGAGAATTTTTTATTTTTTAAATCCACATAAATCTATCATTCTGGGGTGAGACAAACAGTTTATCTGCAATAAATGGAATACGTTATAAATTGTTTGAGCGAAGCACATTTGCAGCACAGCCATGTCAGTGGGATTTAGTTATTGATATGGCATTTAACTCAAATTTTATCCTTTATTTGCCTGAGGCATGAGGCAGCTAGAGAGACACTGTAAATAGCTGCTCTCTTCAACTGTTATTTTGGGAGGTATAACCACAGTTATTATCTTCACTTCTTACTTCTGTCTCAAAAGTGGACAAAAATTAACACAATTGATTTACTTTATTTGTGAGCAATTGTCTACTGTTGTGTGCTCGTCCAGGATGAGTGAATGCTGCTGGTCTATTCAATCTGCTGGGTAACTGAAGGTAGAAAAAAATTCTTCTTCTGTTTGAATAATGAAATGAATTTCATGCATCATTTTATGGTAAAATGAAAAGAAAAAAAAACATTTTTACTTGAACAAATTAGGTGAGAACAGAAGGTTACTGCACCTAATCCACAAATGTAGAGTTGGCTTTTTGGTGACACAGGTGTTGGTGGAAATTATAGTGCAATACTAGTTACAGTTGGAGTAAAAAAATTATGATATATACCTGAATAATGACAGAAATGTAATGGTTGTAATGACAATATTTGGCACGAGACATCATTTAACACTGTGGTTAACTATGAGTCCATAGAGTGCTTTTTAAATTTGGGTATAATATGTTTTGAGTTTTTCAAACTTTGAATGTTAGATAGTGTTTCTTTTGAACTTTCACCTTTTTACTATACAAATTCATACACAAATCTTCACTTTCTGAAATACATTTCTTGCTGTAAACTTTGAAAGCACTAAACTATTATTAGGCAACTTGTTTTATGCATTAATGCAAACATTCAGAATTCCCATTACGCTTGCCAACATTTGTCATTTACTTGTTTTTGCCTGCAATGCTGTATTTCAATCAAAGAACTACATGAAACAATTTTGAGCCACACACTTTTTTTTTTTTTCCATAACACAGTTGCTTATGAAATGCCAAAATAAGTGCTGATATTTGATTTTAACTCAAATTCAAAGGTAATGTGTCGGACAATTTTAATCCCACTTCTAATTGACAGATTCCGCTGCATTCATCAGCAGTATTTTTATTTATATTGGCTTTATATATATGCTACGATATTAACTTTATGCATGATTTTTTAAAGAAAAGCCACACATGGAGAATATACTGACAACAATCACCTAAATAAAAAGATATTGGAACTTTCTTACAATTATTTTTCAAAACAAACGTGATGTTTTTTTCCCTTGTTTAGACAAAGACAACACAGGGAGACAATTTCTGCATACACACCTGATCTAAGAACTTTTTTAGCAAAGCCCTATATTCCTCTCTCTGTTATTGAAGTACGCTCCCCTAACCTCCCCGTGCACACCCATATCAATATGCCGAAGGTGCCACAGCAGGATTTAGGCACATCGGCAGGGATGCTCCGATCTCATTATTTATCCTACTGGGAAAAGGGTTGCAGGTTCAACTCCAGGTCACCCTCAGGGTCACAGAGGAGGTTGCGTAACTCGTGAACAACCCTTGAAGTAACAACGTCTTTGGCATGGCAATGATAAAGGAGATTATGGGATGTTTTACTGGCTCAGAGAGGTGAGGGGAAAAAAAGATAAATGGTGATCCTTCCAGGCTCCTGATTGGTGGCAACGATTATGTTGCTTAATATATGTGTAGATATGTGTTACCATGACATGAAGCCGCAATGAAGGAGGGACAGATGCAAAGTTTTCCCACGGTACTCAGCATACATGCTAGAAAAATAAGTCAGTAGGGGAATGGAACAACACACGTGATCAAAGCAATGAATGCTCACTACCCATACCATCTTTATGTGCATTTGCCCACAGAGCAAAGCACACAGAGGAAAAAAAAGAGAACACTAGCTATTTAAACCTGATAAAACCCATCATGGGGAGAAGAATAGTCAAAACAATGCTCATCAACATGCAGGTTCATTCAGTCTGTACTTTACACAGCCAAGGAAAATAGACAAGACAATTAGGTAAATTTAAACATCAAGGTTTGTAATCAGTCCCATCTCGAACTTCCAGAGCATTAAATTCAGCAAATATGACATTGATTTAGAGATTGACTGGAGAATAGATTGCTTTAGACCCTA
Organism: Orestias chungarensis; assembly: GCA_032876305.1. Taxonomy (NCBI): domain Eukaryota; kingdom Metazoa; phylum Chordata; class Actinopteri; order Cyprinodontiformes; family Cyprinodontidae; genus Orestias; species Orestias chungarensis. The sequence goes on from JAVLVB010000003.1 coordinate 2,166,187, forward strand.
GTTAATGGATCAAGGTGCTTAAAAATCAAAATTGACTTGCTGGTTTTACTTGACTTTTAAACACTTCGTAAATATTAAAGTATCATATAGATAATCTATTTTAAAGTTACTTAAATTAATTCAAATGGCTTAGATATGTCTATACCTCTGTGTATTAGTTTGGGATACAAACATATGCAGATGAGAGTTGCCTTTCACTTCTGCTGATTGCCTGGTATGACTCCTCACTCTCACTAGAATGAGTGAACCTGGTCTGTTGCTCTAATGAACATAAAATTTAGGACCTGGAAATAAAGAAATTTGTAAATCAGGAGGACCTGGTAAAAGCATAGGTGCACTCTAAAAAGCTCAATTTTGGAATTTGTTGGATGAAAAAAGCATATGTGTTTTTGTAAATGAATTAGGATTACATAATTACTAATTGACCAATGTGAAAGGAATTTATTTACAAGTACTGAAAGAAAAGCTTATATCCTTAGCTACTGTCCTCTTGAGCAACAGCACAACCCAAATTATTTACAGATGCTTTAAGTTATTCACCAATAAATTTTCCAGGGATCCTTGCAAAAGCGTATTGGTTCAAAATATAAAAATTACTAACCTTTCAGATTCACCCAGTAAGATGCTAGCTAAGTTATTATAATATATTAAACAGATAATGCTAATTGCCTAAAAACACTAAGCGTGCAAACAGAACTATGTTAGTACAGTTGAAAACCAACCATGGCCCATGCCAAAACCTAAATGTTACCAAGAAACATTGGACTACATTCTATCTGTTATGGTAGAGCCATAACTCTTGCAGCTTTATACAAAAATATTTTTGTATAAAGTATGAAATCCCGGAAGCTGAATACAACACTCACTTTTCAGATTTAAATTAGTTAAAAGTTGGAAAACTACATGTAATTTTCCTACCAATTTCTAATTATGCACAATTTGTGTTGGTGTATTCATTTAAAACCCATTAACAACATTTGAGTGTATTGGATGGAAGGTGACAATAGGTATCCTTGTGAAGTACTGTAAATATCTTACAAAATCTAATCTTGGAGAAAAAGATAGTGAATTTAAGAGCAGGTGGTCCGTTAGTGACAACGATTATGGAGAGTAAAGGTGTTTTAACAACTTCCCAAAACTAAATATTTATCAAATGAATTTTTTTACTTAAGGAGTATTTTAAAACACTCCCTACAATGCAAGTATCACTTTACAATCAAATCATGTAATTGAAAGTTTTCAGCTCACTGAATTAAATCCAGACCTCACAAACATCTGTTGCACCTAAAGGTATAAACAGTGTACAATGATGAATGGTTGGGTAAATGTCAGCAGTGATAACACCTTCTGACTCATAATGGATTTAAAAAGGAGTTGAGTTTCTCCCTTTTATTATCAGTGTTATTAGAGTTGGCAAGGATACGGGTAATAAGTATGCATAGGTATCTGTGAATGTATCTGTACATAGTGTACGAGCATTATTTCAGAAAGAATAGAATAATATTGTTGATTGAAAAAGTACCAAGGCTTACTTTTCATATTCAGGAACCTTATTTTGTGCCTTTTCCTGAAACACTAAGTGACTAAATGAACCCTCACAGTGAACTGATGCGGCTCAATTAGGTATCTTCATGCTAAAAAAAAAAAACTTACTGTTCCATTATGCAGCTGTTTGCTTTAGACTGCAAATGCTCAGAACATATTTTAGGCTGATAAATTTGACCATCCTCCTTAACAGTTCAATTTGTTGCTCTCTGTATCCCTTCTCCTTTCTCTATGCCATTCTGGCAAGTTTTTTCACAAAGTACTTACCTCTGTCTTCTTCTCATCAAATTCATGCTGTTCTGAGCCTGCTTATCTTCCACTCTCTCTTTTCTCTGCAACAATTTATGGAAAACTGCTCTGTTTTGACTCACCATGTCACAGTATAGAAAGCATATGTCAGACGAGATTTAAAGGACTCGAGCAGAGATTGAATTGAGTGAATATTAATTTATTGGGGAATGAATAATGAACATAAACATGAAACGGAAACAATACAGGGGAACTACAGGAAACCCGGAAACGGACCAACGCGAGACGTAAACAGAAAGCGGAGGGCGGAACTACTAAAATATAAACAAAGCGGAGAACTGAAACGAGACGTGGGAACTACAAACGTAAATAACACAACTAATCAAATAAAACACAAGGAACACGGGAAGAGAGGAAATAAACTAACAAAAAATATAACAACAATAGAAATATCGAGGGGGAAAAGCACGGGAAACTTGAGACTACAAGAAGATAAAAACTAAAGTGAACACCAGGACGGGACCAGAGGAGATAACGAGTATGGAGAAGAGCCAGGACAGAGAACTTAGCGAGCAAGAGACTTACAGGAGAAGTGGGGCGAGAAACTCTGGAGCAAGACGAGAAGGACATCAGTGAAAGACCTCAGGGAAGGACAACAGGGGAAAACAGGAGATGACGCAGAGAGACGAGAAGGCAAAAATGGGAACAACAACAGACGATCCAGCGGTGAGTGAATGACTGAGAAGGGCTTAAATACTGAGGAACCGGGGTGTGATTGGTGGAGAAGATGATTGGATTATCGATGACAGCTGAGAATGAAGGAGGAGTGAAGACACACATACACAAAACACACACACACAGGAAGAAAACAGAACCTAAACCAAAACATAGATCATGACAGCATAGTCACAGCCAATTAGAGTCCGAAAGAGAAGATATGATGTCTCACTAACGCATAGATGTAAAACATTCCTTTTTTTTAATGAGTAAGGGTTTAAGTAATTTGTCAATCTCAATTTTTTTCAGATTTTTAAAAACTGCTTTAGATTTTTTGCGGATTTCACCAAAGAGGAGACATTTGAACCTGCGGTTGCACAACAAAAATTAAGTGCTGAATAACAATGTAAGTCGTGGCAATCTATCAAACTCACTAAGCAGTGATCCAACAACATAAATGGGCAGTTTGAAAAAATATTTTTTTTTTCTTTGTAGTTAAAAAAAAGCTTTTCTGGATGTAAAAAGCTATCGACTCAAATCAGGTACAAAACCTACTTGGGTGAAGATGTCTTTTGACAATAAGAACCAAGCATTTTTTTCCCCAAAACTGTGTAGTTTACCTTATTAAAGTTTCCACTTTTGGATCCAAAACAAAGCAATAAATGTAAGTTATGTTGACTACTTCAAATCAGATCGCTCTTACTGCTGAGCGTTGTCCAGCATGGTTGAGTATGAAAGAGGTTCCAATAAGTTTTCAGCAAGATGGCTTCTGCATTTACTGTTAATAACTTGTGTATTTCCTAAAAGTCCACTGAAAGCTATAATAAAGGATATTTGTCACACAGACTGTCGGTTTTCTTAATTCTGTAGCATGAGAGGAGCACAGAAGACAGAGATCGTAAAGGGATTACAACCTGAAGCTGTAACTTGTGTAATAAAACTCTGAAAAATAATTAAAAACACTTCAAACTCCCAGGATGTTTTAAACATTTAAAGATATCTAATTGTTAAAGCCAGTTATCTGTTTCCCAAATGAGCATTACCAATGCACATTCAGTAGTTTTCTAATTTCTTAACATCTGTTGAAAGTCTAGGAGGTTTGTGTAATGTTGTTTAGGCTTCTGACCCACATAAACAGAGGACTTGAAGGGGAGTGAAGGAAGATCCGGCGACGGGAGACAGCGGTGAAAGTGATGATCTGAAGGTCAGCTAGGACAGTGGGACAGCAGGGAACGGCAGGAGACTCAGAACATACGACGAAGTGGGAGACCGGAGACCGCTGAGGTGGAGGACAGGAGAGTTGAGTTGCTGTGAGAGGATTAAATTGGACCGAGCTTACTTGTGGTTGATGGATGTTTACGCCAGGGGGGAAGGTGAGAGGTGAGTTCCAATTCAGCGGTGGAGCGTGGAGAAGTTGTCCAGGGGAGAGTGCACGGCAGGTGGAGTGATGCAGGAGCGGGCAGATCGAGCCAAGCCAAGAGGAGCGGGGAGACCAGATGGATGTGGTGAACCAGAGAGAGATCTTGTGAGGAGGAAGCACTGGAGATGTAGGGAACCTGAGGTGAGTACAACAGTTGTTAGGAGCATGGGAAAAAGAGAAACAAAGTAACAAAATAAAGATCATAAAAACTAGAGAACCAACTGGAGGCAAACTAGAGCACAAGAGAACTACAAAAACACACGAGAACTAGAGAAGGCGCTGAGACTGAGATTACCAGTAGTAACAAACACTCAGGCGTCGAGTAGCTGGTCCACCACTCCTCTTATACAGGCCCAGCTCATCAACGCCAACAGGATGCACCTGGGGCAGCAAACGCTCCAGCAGAGGACGAGCACGTGTGACCCCCTGTGGACAACTGGAGAAGTGCTGAAAGGAAACTCACTCTGACAGTCTGTAGTTGTGGCTTATATTTATTCCGCTAATGAAGTATCCTTGTCTTCACAAAGTTTTAAGCCAATTTGACTATTATAAATCCATTGCAGGAACATTTTACAAAAATTATAACCTAAAATGACAGAGATTTACTGTAAAATAAATTCAATTAATTAAAAAGGCGTTCATTTCTCCTTCTAAAAACCATCTCACAATATACAACACCTGGTATATAACAGTATTACATTCCTACTAAAGCTGTAATCCAGACTAGATTTCCACCTTGGTAGAAAGTTATTTGAAACAAAGATTCAGTTTGAAAAGTTTTGATTACCAGGTGTTGTTAAGATGGGCTAATAAACATATTTGCAAAAGCATCTCAAACTACAACTGACGAAATTCAGTCACACGGATAGACACTCAGGTGTCTATCCGTGTGATGTGGAGTCACAAAAATTAGCTGTTACAAACCTTTGTCAATAAAATGAAATCTGATCAATTCTGATCAAGTAAATGTTAGCAATTGTGAGCTCATTCTTTTAGTATCTAGTGTGGTTCCATTAAAGTTCAACACATCGCACCATACACCTATTCACTTGTACAAACAATTTTTTAATTCAGTTAACTGCATGAAGAAAATTTGAAATTACACATTGGATAATTAAACTATGAAGAATTGTTGAGCCATCCAATTTTTTACTTTAAGCAAACAGTGATGGCATCTAACAAAAGTGAAGAGGAAAGAATGAATTAGCCAAATGAAATATTTGAGTGGGCATGCTCTTCCTGAGCCATGCATATGATGAAAGAAAGGAGAAGGCGAAATGAGAGGGATTATATTAAATACTTCCAGTTTTGCAAGCTCCAGTCAGGAAATAAAAAAAAAATAAAGAGCTAAAGTTTCATCATATAACAGAAATAAATGGAGCATAGAGTCAGGGTAAGAGGAACTATGTGGAAAGTGAGACCATGCTGTGATGAAAGCACATTCGAATGCAAAGATCTGCATGAGAGGCTAGAAGTTTTTAGAAAAATTAAAGTGCTGTGAAAAAGTTGTTAAAAAAACCTTTGATTTTTAGATCTCATCATACATTTAAGTTACAGTTACAACATGACTGTGAAAACCACAATGACTATGTTATAAATGAAAAAAACACAAAACGTTTAAAGAAAAAACAGTCTAAAAGAACACAGGCATCGAAAAGCAAATGATGACTTGAAAAGGCTGAAGAAATGTGACAAGCTTTCTTGAGGAATAAAATAACAACATGTCACATACTCTGACAATGTTTATCTAAAACAGTTGTCAAACAAAATAGTAAAATTGTTTTTATTATCTTCTCTCAAAGAAATTAACGTGTAAAGACAATATGCTAAAATTACTCAACTTAATAATACGCATAACAGTCTGGAGGGAATAATTTTATTGTCTTTTTTGACATTGTGGATAAAAACTCTATAACATAATTAAGTTGTAAAGATGCTTAATCTTTATTAAGAAACATCTAATCTAAGTTCAAACTGAAAACCAGACTGTTTTAGGTTATTGTTCATACTGAAAGACATAATGTATTTTGTGTGTAAACAAAATACATATATTCATATTGATTCACACATTGTTTCATTTGTGCTCCTTTGATGAACTTAGTTTCAACTGTATGTCTGTTAGAGTTATGTTGCAGTTGGCACAATGGAGGAAAAAACAATACTCACAAAATCTGCTGGAAACAGAGCTAACATGCAGAGAGAACAATCTGAAGGCAGATTTGGTTTCTAAAGCTTTATACAGTGAGTGAACTTCCAGTGAACTTTGTGGCTATGTTCTGAAAACTAATCAAGCGGAATAGAGGGAAACTTCGTTCTGGGAAAGCTTCTGAGGAGCAGCAATTTTTCCATCAACACACAAAAGGGGATTTATGCCCATCAAATGCTTGAACACCATCAAATGTAATGACTGTTTTTCATTTTTATAAACTATGTGTAACCAGGGATGTTCTTTTTTCCCCTTTATCATGTATAATTAATGGCTTGTTTCTCCTATTGTGTCTTACTATTTATAGAGTTGTTGCAAGCTAATTGGACAGGGAATGTGAATGCCTAAAAGCATTAAATCCTTGCATATTTTTTAGATGACATTTTAACATAAGGACCCATGGAAGGATTTTTTTTTTCCTTTATAGACTTTTCATAATTATTCTGTGTGCAAGGATGTGAAGCAAGGATGCCAACATTTAAAATTAACAGATGTTTACATAAACTGTTATGTAAGGATTTACAACAACAACATTACCACTTTTTAACATTTGCCTAAACATTACCCGTAGATCAGTTAGTAGTACAAAAATAATTTCAAAACTTTCAATTAAAATCAATTCTGATTCACAATAATGAGAATTTGCATTACTTTCTTACCCTTATTTCCTCACTTCATTTAGCTAATGTTCTGTTAATATTGTTTTGGTTTCAATATCTACTTTTTTATTTCTCCTAATTATAATGAAATTTAACTGGTATACAATAAAAATCAATGTTACATTTGGAAGAAAAAATGGTGATGCGTGAAAATCTGAGAACGGCCTTTCAAAATGTGAAGTACAAGGGTTGGCAACATTATGCCGTGGATGTTTTTTGCTTCAGGAGAAATAGGTAAATAAATAAATAAAAAATACTAAAATAAAATGCCATCATCATGAAAAAAAATCCATCCTATTATCCATAGGTGAAGCAGAGCTCATGACTGCCAAACCCTGCAATCCTTCAATGTATTTGTGTGGGAATTGCATAAACACAGTAATTTTGAGCACACAAATATTGAAATCAGACAGTAAAAAAAAAAATTAGAGCAGTCATGTGGACAAATAGATTTTTATTTTTATCATTTTTAAAATTGTGTTTGTTGTTTTAAAAGGGGAGTACTGCCTCATATGTCTCTCCCGACTGATTGTCTTTGACTTTGAAGGTGTTTCAAGATGTCTGGTTTCAGTTGTACATACATTTCAGCAAAAACCTTTCTTGGGCATGCGGCCACTGTTACGGTTAATCTTCAAGACGAGGTCCCATCCTGTCTGTACATGGTGTGACAAAAAGAAAATGAAAGGCATCAACAGAAAAGGATGTGTAGTTTGACCAGTGACATAACGTGGCGTGTCATATCTACAACGTTTCATCACACAAAGCTGCAGGATGTCATCCTTTCAAACCCAAACTTTGTTGTAATGACACGCAACAGGACTTGGCAGGTAAATGCTGTTCCATGGGACCAGACTAACTTGTTCACACAAAACATAACTGGTAGAATGAAAGAAAGCAATTTGAAAGATAAACAGATTGTATTTGGAAAAAAAGAAAACAGAAAAATATTATAATAAAGCTTCACAAAGACCAAAAGCTAACTGAAAAAATTTATAAAGGCAGAGCTTTCAGTGGTGTTGTTGCACCCTGTGGACATTAATTTAAGAAACAACTGTTAACAAAATGTGTTTATCTAATTTATGAGCAGGAGAATGAAAGGATCATCAATCCTTTTAATCATTTCCTTCCACTAATTAGCAGAAATCCAAACTTGGAATATCTGATAAAAATAAAACACACAAAAAGTGTTGCAGATACATTAACCTTTAAAAAATTCGTTCTCTATAAAAACTTGCATGTGTCCCTGCTAATAGTCTATCCTGACTTCATTATCCAAGATCACCCTAAAAAGCCCTCACCCATATTTTCCAGTTTAATTTTCACAAAGCTAAATGTGAAACAAAAATCATGTACATCATAAAAAAGTGCCTTGATAGATAAAAAAAACACTTAATTCAGGGTTTTGTCATTCCTATGTAGATTGCCACACAAATGCCACAAAACAACATTCAGGGTTAAGTGATGTCGATCTGCCCAGTTTACTGCAAATTGTGCATACAACAAACACAACAGTTTATGTTCACAAAAAAACAGAAACACACAACATACTGTGTGTAAATAGTCATTTTACATTTTCACAAAATATAATCAAACCTAATTTATTTCAAAATTTATTTTTAAATTTTTACAATCAAAAGCAACACAATTTCTAAACGTGTGTTTGTGTTCAGAAAGAGTTGGGGTAAATCAAAGTCATTCTATAAATTGGTGAGAGAGTAAAACTGAAGGACTTTACAGTATTTGGATCTTAGTTAGGGTTAGCAATATTATCGAAAATAAAACATTTTGCAATATCCTTCAGCCCTACTGTACATTGTACTTTATTTCACTGAGGCAAAGAGTTAAATACATCAACAGAAACCAAACGTACGCTCTTTCCTTGGTATTATTCTATACAAACAAAGAAAATTTATTTGGCATCTGTATTTGGCATTTGTTAAATAACTCTTTTTCTAAAAAGCCAAACACTGATTGAAGCAAATGCGAAAACATTTTTTCAAATTGAGGAAATTCTCTGAATTTCAGACAGCAGATCCTAAAGGCAGAGGGAAGATAATAGTATAGGAAGACATCATGCCTAAAGAACAGAAGTGCAAAAGTAAGAGAAAAATGTGTTCAAACAGTTAGCTGTTTTACAACATGACTTCTGGCTCTGAGGGGCTAAAACATTGCGGGAAAATGTTGACTGGATGTTAATATTTCTTACCCAGAAATGATATTAAAACCATTTTAAATTAACACTCAATATATGCACTTTTTTTGTTTGTTATACATATATACAAATGTGTAATAATGTCAACATTTCCATTGTCTTTAGATTTAAAGGGGAGTTCATGCCAGAGCTATTTTTAAACACAGTTATAGATAAAAACTTAAGTTTCTATAATAATGAATAGAAATCATATCCAACTTAATGTTTTCTGGTCCCATCATTCTATTTTGCATTAATATCCTTTTCTTGGCCCTTGTTGTTTCCTTCCCATCAAATTTTTTTTTTTTTTACAGAAACTTACATCTGTTTGTTTAACTTGTAATCTTCAGTGATTAAAATTTGCCGGCACACAGTGAAGTGTGCTTTATATTTATTACCACACACACAGTGTGAAATTCGTTTTTTGTTCCTCGTCTCATCAATATCTACCCTTACCTTTACTACCTATCTTGTCGGAATAATGCTAGGCCAGAGCTTAAATAGCTGCAGCCTAGATTAATCTGTCCCCCCATGTATGTCTTGTATGACATGTATGTGACAGTAAAGCTTCTGATCTAATCGACATTCTGCACTCCAGCAATACCATGACCCCAAAATGTTCCTGTGCCTTACATAGGATCTTACATAGATTTTCCACCATTTGAATGTCTCGGTAAATCTAGAACCTCACCATGGTCCAACCCTCCTAGCCCTCCAGAAGTTTAATACCCTATCTATAAACCCCCCTACTCCATTCTGGTATCCTTTGTAAGCACGATCCTACATATTTAAACTCTTGCTAGAATCACAGAATCCGTGTCCACTCACTTTCTTCCTTTTGACCTCAATCAGCTTTAACTGAGGCCAAACATAAGTGCACTTATTGCTCAGGCTTAGCTCTGTGTCACTTGTCTTGAGTTGAGTTTCTATCTAGATTATTCTGAGTGTATTTATTCAAGTTGCTTTGTCATAAACTCAAAAACTGAACTATAACCTGGATCAAGTACCACTTGACAAAGAGGCCATAGTTTGTGAGACTAAAGGGTTGTGTGTCTAACCAAAGATAATTGTAAATTTTAAACGAAAATGGGATTAGGTTAAACATTATTTACATCATAGGAAAAGAGGTGAAGGTGGGTTGAGGAGTATAAAAAACTTTGTGGCAATTTGGACACAATGCTTCAATTCTTCTTTTATTCTGATGTTGTAAGTATCTTCTGCTATCACCCATTGGGGCAGCAGCATTTGAGCCAGGGACTTCAAAAGGCTCAAGAACCTGATAAAAAATCATTGTATACCAGGTAAGTTTCATTATTTGTGCAAATGTTCTTACATTCATCATAGCTGTTTTAGAAAGTAATGCATTCATAGTGTCATATTATTATTTAGGCTTCTGACCCACATGAACCAAGAACTCTCAGGAGATTATTTACAATGATTTTATTTTTGGTAGATGAGGGAAAGGGGATCCGGCAGCAGGCAGCAACAGGCAACCGCAACGAGTGGTGAGGAACGGGAGACAACAGGGCGGCAGTAAACGGCAGGGAGCTGGAAACGTCTACGACGTGGGAGACCGTAAACCTCTGAGGGTGAGGACAGGCAAGGTGAGTAGCAGCAAACGGGTGAGGGAAAATGAATGGAACAATCTTACTGGTGTGGAGGGAACAGTTGTCGCCAGGGAGGAGTGAGTGGTGAATCTCTTTCAGCGGTGATGGTGAAGCAGTTGTCCAGGGTGTGTGTGCAGCTGATGGAGCTATGCTGCAGCGATCAGACCGAGCTGAGCCAAGAGGAGTGGGGAAATCAGATGGACGAGAGGAACCGGAGAGGATGTTGGGATGAGTTTGAGTTTTGGAGATGACTGTAACCGGGAGTAAACAAACACTCAGGCTTTGAGTAGCTGATACACCACTCCTCTTATACTGGCTCAGCTCATCAGCGCCAACCGGGCGCACCTGGGGTGGAAGGTGCTCCAGCAGAGGAAGAGCACTGGTGACCCCCTGTGTCCAACTGGAGAAGTGGCTGAAAGAAACTCTCACTGACACAGTTTGTTTGCAAACATCAGTTGCACAGTGTAACTCAGTTAACATGATAAGGCTGAAGGGTAATACAGCATTTGTGTTTGCTTGGATTAAAGTGCAGGAAATATAAAAATGATTTGGCGTTCAATCAATAAGCTTGCATGACAAAATTTTCTGTGTTACCACCGTCTTTTATTTTCATTAGCAGGTTAAGGAGGTCAATGTACAAATGGGCATTTAAAAAAATCACAAGGTAATTATCCCCAGTATTTTATGAGAAAAACTGCAAGCTAAAAAAGGTTATTTTTTGAAAAGACAGTCTTGCACAACACAGAAAAAAAATACTAAATGAACAAGCTAAGCCTCAGGGGTTTGTTCCTAATACATGCCAAGACCTTTTTTTTATATACTCCCAAGTTAAACTTTTCAGAAATTAATTTTACAATAGAGTTTTCAATTGGCTTGTTAGTTCTATGGACAATAGATCAGATTTATTACAATTAAAATTATAATACTGAAATTAAGAAAAGTAAGTCAGTAGTTATTGAACGGGTTCTAATTATATTGTTATATAGTTAACCCAAAAATTAAAAACTATTTAAGCAGCTTGTGATTGCACAGGTAGATAAGAATTACTAAATCAGAATCTTTATATTTAAAATGCCTTGGACACCTGCAGATGTCAGAGAGCATCATTACTGATACAGTCATTTATTTGCTCAAAAATATTAAACAAATAACCGCTCTTAACATAATGACAAAAGGTATCGCATGGGACCCAGCATGATGGGAAATATAATGTTTCTTAATGTTGCATACTCTTCGGGCCTATGTATAAATTCAAATTCAATACTTCACTGGAACACCGCGCATGTGTTTGTTTATAGGAGGCCGTGTGCTTGTGTATGTTAGCAAACATAATTGTTTGTGTGTGGACGTCTGAGTGTGTGTGTTCCAATAATGAAAGAAACACTTCTGCAAAGAGTCCAAATCTATTCCTATGCAAATTAGATTTTTCTTAAATGGTTAGGGATGCTGCCTGGGTTGAGTCCCCTCTGTGAAATGGGGATGGTCATAAACTATCCAAATCTATCAATTTTGGAAACATTTTTCAATGGGAGTGTCGCTGAAGTAAATATTAAGTTAGAGTCCCACAGTGATGCGACTCTGAAAAGATGGAGCTAATTCGACGACATACTGGCAATAGGTTTGGTTCATTCCGTTCCCACTTAAAAGGAAAGAATAAAAAGAAAAAATCGCAATAAAAAAAACACAAGGCTTGCTCTATGAGGTTCATCATTGTGAGCATTTGTGGTTCTGTAAGAGACCCATAACATATTTAGAACGCATCTCTGGAAGGATTTATCCCAAGACCCCTGGTTTTTTATTGTCTGGCTAACATCACACTTTACATAGTAGATAACTGTACAAACAGAGAAGGAAACTAATTTCAATGTGAAGGCAAACACCCTTTACATCGATCTACATAGATCAAGCTACAATGCTACCCCGATGTGTAACACATCTTCACCAAAGTGTTTCCAAACAAACTGTTAAATATGACAGTGTGTGCAAACTTCAAGCCCTGCTGTGTAATAGGAAAGACCAGCAAAACTTGAATTGTTTTTTTTCTAGCTGCATAGAACAAAATGCAGAGGAGAAAGATTTTTGTGCTAATTGCTGTGTATTCCTAAATGTGCCATTATACGTAGTTTTCTTTTTATCACAATTAGTCTTATAGGCTTTAGATTTTATTTTATTTCACATTTTTGAATGATATTAAATAGGAATATTAACCTGAGCACTTTATCTGCTTCCTTTTGTCCCCTAAATTATGCAGGAGCATCTCTTTGACAACATTAGAAGTGCTTTTTGTTTTTGAACTCCAGCCTAAAAACATACAAATTTAGTATTTCATTTATTTTGTGCACAATTTGGAGGTGTGCATCCTTTTTAACATACAGGGGTCCAACATAACTGGAAAGCCTAGCACATAAGGAAGCACATTAATTGCACTGAATGTATTCTAGGGAGACCTGGTGTTGTCTACTTTAAATGATTGGCTGGAGTTTGGCCAGGACACGATGCATGTAGCAGCTGTGCCGTCAGAAGTGTTGCAATTAATGACAAAGAGTTGCCAGCCTAATTTTGGCAGGTATTGGTCCGGTGTAGCCAGTCTCCAAGAATCAGTCCACATCGGTGCATAGGAGCCGCCTCCCATCAAGAAGTTGACAATGCTGCTGTCAGGCATTTCCAGACTGCTCCCAAGATTCAGGCGTTACCATCATCCTATGCCTCCAAGATCTCAGAAGTTCTAGGGTCTAACACTACATTAAAAAAAGTATGTTGCTAATGCATTCTGAAAGCACTTATCAAACCCTTAAAGAGATTCATGTTCTGTTGGGTTTTTCGTCTCATTATGAAGTCTTATGCTCTTAACCAGTTTGGTGTCAAAGCCCATACGCCTGGCTATTTCACTCAGTCAGTAAACCTAACAAGCTACATATCCATGGCTTCTGGTACACTTAAATTGTTGCCAGTCTTGAACAAATCAAACCGTTAAAAGATGACAAGTGACCCTTTTTGTGTTAGATAATGGATAGGTTTAAATTAAAGCAGACAGTCATTCATTAAAAGTGACAAAAGACCTCTTTTACTCATCTGTCATCAGCTTACACTCTGCTGGTCAGACATATTACAATCATCTGCTCTTCCATGCATAAATAATAGTGCACAAATACAAGGACATGCAGCCCATGTCACATCATCTTCATGCAAATTTCAGAGAGAAATGGAGACACAAACACACAGACACTCACACATCCACACTAATATGATATAAACTTGTCTTCCCGGTGTCAGCATGCTGTCTCCCTGCATAGGAGAGACATGCAAATAGCACACCACAGGTAATATCTCATATAAATGACATAAATATTGGTTTTTGGTCAACATTAGCAGTTAGAATATTATTTTTTAAGATATTATGAAAGAAAGGCAAGCAAATGATTTTAGATGTAGGACTTTCTCCCTGAGATTGGTGAGTCCTGTAGTTGTAAACTTGCTGCAGAGAAAAGTTCTGTTTCTGTACATTTGTCTTATCTGTGGCTCTTTGAATAATTGATGTTGAAGGCAGAATATAACTGCACGATCCATTTATCCTGAATGTAGCAGAACTGTCATTTACCTCAAAATGCCATTTATTGTCTGCTGTTTTTCGTCCCTTCTCATCCCATGTAGCCTTCCATCTTTAAACATTGCTTGCCAAAGCCATTTAGCTTTTCATAATAGACACAGCAGGAGAAAAGTGACAAAGAAACACTGTGCACTGAACAGCACAGCCTCACACACACACAAATATAGGGTACGTTTAAAGGCATGCACAGATATAAACTATGTGTTCTGGAATCCCACAGTGAATATTCACAAATACATGGAATAACAGCAAAGAAATTATCATCTCATTAATATATACCAAGGTACTGTCTGGTGTGTGTCTCTCCTGATGGATTTAATACAGCTCACACTTGTAGGTACCCATCAGAGGGGCCCTATGGTCCATAATTACACCTGTTCCCAATAGCAGTCATCAGCTATTGAAAGCACTCAGGCTGATGTTAATTGCACATGCTTGACATTTAGACACCTCAGTACTTTTTCTCTACAGACACACAGAGATCCACACAGAAGCCTTCCTTTTCACAGGTCTGTCACATTGCCCTGGGTTGTCTGAAAGGTGTCTATGAGGGAATATGTGGTTTAGATGACAGACATACATTTGAGGCAGGCATTCAGCCAGTGACTGAGAATGGCAAAAATTAAATATCGATGTCCAGTCAGAGCCAATACGTTTAATCATATGTGAAATTGATATGAATAAAAAGTTTAAACTTGAGAAAAGGTCATTTACCATAAGCACATCATATAAAGGTGCAAATACAGAGAATTTCCTGTTTCCTGTTTGGCCTGTTTCAACATCAGAAATGTATTTTATCAAGTTGAGTTTCACTTCTCTGTATTTATATGGCACCAATTCACAAACACACGTTGTCTCAAGCCACATCCAAAAAAAGTTAGTCCAATCCAATTATAATGACAGATTTCAAGTCAATTTAATGTATTCCATATTGAACCTAGCTGTCAAACGATGCTTTTGAATTCGGATCATTGTTTTAATTGGTTAAAAAATCTTTTTATGTGCGGAAAACACTGCAGATTGCAGTTTCCTTGTTACATTAGTTTTGTTTACTTCTAGTTGTTGAAGTGAGACTGAACAGCAAGGTGAAATCCAACAACTTTTCTGATTCGGCCATCTAATAAACTTCACCCATAAAATAAGCTGAAATATGCAAAATGAAAAAGATGTTTCCAAAACATCCTTAAATGTCATAATTTGGCATACAGCTCTTATGATGTGTGGATAGTAACTTTTATTTGTGTTTCTGTTTTTATAATTTCTCCATAGTGTATTGCTTTACATCTTCGTATCTTTAGTTTATTCCTGTGTATTTTGTAATTTGTCTATTTTGACCCTGTGTGCTCCAATATTTCTTCAACAATAATATAATTCTTTTCCATCGTACTTTGTTGGCCTTTGTTTCGTCAATATTTATCTTGTACCCTGTGTCAACCTCTCTACACTAATGTTGTCCATCCCCTTATTCTCCTCTGCCTGTGCTCTCCAACCTTAGCTATTCCCACTGCCTTCTAACTAGCCCATCTGTATTCCCTTTTATTCTCCACTTCTTCCGCATTGTTGTATACCATCTTACACTACCATTCTGTGATACCTTCATGTTTTAAGGCACTGTACCTATTGAGCCTTAACCTGCTTCCTCATTTGCAATATCTGTACGTTTCTTCTTCTGTGTAATAAACTTTGATGTTTTATACAGTCTGTCTGCAGTCTGGACCATCTCAAAACCACCATTCAGAACAAAAACACAATCTTGCCAGTGTTAATATGAAAGTGAATGCTCTCTACATTTAGAAAGGGTGCTAAAACAATTCCCTTTCATTTGGAAAGATGGTAAAAAAATTTAGTCTCTAGTCGTGAATATTTTGTAAAGAAATAGCTTTTTTTTTTCAAGGAATGATGGTTTTGATTTTATTTGTAAACAAAACTTAAAAATTGTTTCCTACTTTATATTTTTTGTCAAATAAAGTAAACTTACATTTTTAATGGGAGAAAATGTGAAAGTTCAAGGAATATATAAAAAATGTCTGAAAATCTGTTTGTATTGGATAAAAACAAACACAAAAGACAAATTATGAGCATTTATTGAATAGTCAGTTAGTGAGAATAGGGGTGAGTGACTCATGAAAGGATTTTTATTTGCTATAAGGCATGCATACATTGCAACATGGATGAGAGACAAAGCAGTTGGATTTAATCCAGCAAGAAGTGCTGAATAGCAATAAAAAAAAAATCTTTTCAGAAAGATAAAGCATTCAGCCGTATAAAAAGGCTTTATTTTACCTTTATTTTATCATTGACCATTTAGGAGAAATGTCCAAGACTTAAAAAATATAAACCTTCCTACTGATATTTAACTCACAGCATCAAATCTAACATGTTTGGAGCACCCTGCAGTACTTTTCATCCACTTAAGGCAACTATTTTTCTTGACATCAAAAAATCTCTGTGTTTTTGGAATCAAGTTGATTTATATGATATATATATTGCTCTCCCTGCATTGGCGTCCAGACGGGTGTATAAGCTAGGATGACAATGATGGAGCAAAGAGGAAAGCTACTGGGAAATAAGCGGCCTCCAGTTTAACCCTAAATGTATCTCAGACTGGCTTGTTAACTTTTGTTGCAATGATATGGAACTGAACTGTGGTTGATAAATGTTAGCATATGAAGGACAAACAGTAGAAAATACAACTAAAACTGTCCTACATCAAAACCATATCTATATTAGTAAACAAATATGTTGAATAAATAAAAAACGAAATGTGTCACTGTACTGTTACAAACATGTGATGACAACAATGATATATCGCGCCAATTTACAACACATACCACCTCAAGGCACTTTACAAGAAAATCCCTTTATTCCAATCATAAATAAATCATAAACAAATCAGTTTAAGAAAAGTTTCCAATCTAAGGAAACTCAGCAGATTTCATCGACTTACTGACTTGTAGCATTCACTCCTTCCTGAATCAGCACAACGAAACGATAGTGAGTTTTTTAGTGCGTTTCACAGGTTCTCCACGGGGGGTCATCTGAGCTCCTCTGAGCACCTTCTCCACCACCTCACCTGCCAGATGAGCAGAGTTAGGCCATCAGCTGAGCAGTACAGGAGGAGCGGTGGACCAACTACTCAGTGCCTGAGTATTAGTTGCTTACGGTAACCTCTAGACCTCACTGCCGATCTCTAGCGTTATTGATACTGGAAACCCCTACCACGTCGACGGGAAGCCAAGATCCTCCGGACTTCATAGGCCGGGTGCCCATCAATGATACGAGCGGGTGGAGGGATGTCGGCTGGAGGGCACAAAGTACTGGTCTGGACGGGCTTAATTTGTGACACATGGAAGGTGGGATGGACTCTGAGCCTGGCCGGGAGACGCAGACGAACAGTGGAAGGACCGATAACTGACTCAATGGGATATGGGCCGATGTAACGCGGGGAGAGCTTTCTGGAAACTGACTTGAGGGGGATATCTCGAGCCAATAACCAGACTTGCTGATCGGTGACATAGGTGGGTGCTGGAATGCGCCTCCGGTCAGCGTACTTCTTATTAGTGTCAGAGGTCCGTAGAAACAGTGTCCTTCCAGATCCTGCGAGCTCGGCGAAGGTGGTGGTGAACGGAGACGACAGAGATATCCCTCTCATCGGCAGGAAAGAGTGGTGGTCGATAACCCAGGGAGATCTCGAAAGGGGAGAAACCAGTAGCTGCAGAGACATGAGAGTTATGACCATATTCTATCCAGGGCAGATGTTGGTTCCAGTCTGCCTGGTTAGTGGTAGTGAGACACCGGAGAGCAGCCTCGACCTCCTGGTTTAGCCGTTCTGTCTGACCGTTGGTCTGTGGATGGCGATGGGGGACCAGGGTCGTTGAGGAATTTCGAGGGGTTGGAGCAGACAAGAGGGTGGCTTGTTGCCGGACTTATTGCGGGAGCAGGTGGGGCAGGCTTGAACAAACTCGAGAACATCCTTATGGAGACTGGGCCACCAGAACCTGTGGGAGGTCTGGGTTATGGTGCGACTGGATCCGGGGTGGCAAAACAAGCGGGAGTAAACAGGTTGCATGAGAGTGAAACAGAGTAGCAAATAAACAAACATCAAACAACTAGAAAAACTCTGAGAACTAGAGACTGACGCTGAGAATGGGTAATGTTACCAGGAGTAACAAACAGTCAGGCGACGAGTAGCTGGATCCCTGCTCCTTTTAAGCAGCTCAGCCCAATCAGCCAAATGCAGAATATCTGGAGGAGTTCAGGTGAGGAGCTGCTCCAGCCGGAATTACGCTCTGGCGCCCCCTCGTGGAAAACTTGTGAAGGTCCTAGAAAGTCTCTTTGACAGGTAATCAAGAGCAGTAAAATAAATCCCCTTAAAAATGTTAAGGTTAAAATAAAAAAGACAGATACAGTATTACAGATACATTTACTCCTTCATGTCTAAGTAAGAACATAATAAATGCTGCTTGATTAGGTTGCCATTTTTTGTATCATGTACGCTGCAGAACTCTTAGCTCACACAATGTAAAGTCAGCCTAGGAATCTATTTTTACTGATATGAAAAATAGTAACTTCTCACAACACTTGTAAACAGAAACAGTTTGGGATTTGTATTTTCTCACATCCTATTCTTTATTTGAAAATGTGTTTTCAAATGTAGCCAGCAGTTTGTAGTTAACATAATCTTCACCACATGATATAAAGTCAGACAGGCATTTTTTTTCTACTTCTATTTCCTGATAGTATTATCAACCTAGATTGAAATTCAGCTTTTAGGTTCAGCGGATTATCCAGTGTTTTTGCAGTAAAAAATGTTTATAGCAGATAGCTAGACGAGTTATTGTTCACTTTGTTTCTCAGTTTTTCATTTAGAAATATATGTGTTCCAAAATCAAACTCAATATCGTCTTTATGCTCTTTGACTCCAACTGGCCCATCTGTCTTTTCGTTGATAATTTTCCTCATTTCATCTTCTAAGATTACTTTCCAAAAATTCCAATAATGGCTATGCTGAGGACATTTAGCGGTTATCATAATTTACTTCATTTGTAAGATGTGGATTGATTGAACTTGTCCAAAGTCTAAAAAACAGCCTGTCACGTGAGATCAATTACTCGAGCAGAGGTGGAATTGTATGAAAGAATAATTTATTTTTTGGATGATAAGATGGACATAAAGAAGAAACGGAACATAAACACGAGCTAGGGCAAAGCGGAAACGGAACAACGGGGGACATAAATAAACAGAGAACGGAAGCGGAACGCGGGAACAACAAATGTAAATAACATAAATAAACCAGCTAAAGAACATGGGAACAATAATAATAACGAGAGGGGAAGCACAGGAAACCGGAGACTACAGAACTGAGATGCGGAATGAAAACAAACAGAGAGCGAAGGCGGGACTACAAAATGTAAACAAAGCAGATGGGCGAACGAGACGCGCTATTTACTAACATAAACAAACACAACGACACTAATAATCAAACACAACTAATGAATACGGGGAGAGGGGAAATAAACTGACACAATGAGAAACCAAAAAAACCTAGAGAGAGAAGAGGCACGGGAAAACAGGAGACTGCAGAACTGAGAAGCTAAAAGTAATAAACAGTGAAACACAGGAAGGAACCAGGGGAGAAAACTAAATGAAGAGCCAGGACTGAGAACTCAGCGAGCAGGAGAGAAGGCTTACAGGAGATGTGGGGCAGGAAACTCTGGAGAGAGACGAGAAGGCGACAAGAAAGCTACGGGAGAACCTCAGGGTGAACATCAGGAAGGACATCAGACGATCCAGCGGGAAGTGAAAGAATGAAAGCGTCTTAAATACAGGGGAACGGGGGTTGGATAGGTAGAGAAGATGATTGGATAATTAATAACAGATGTGAATGATGATGAGTGGAGAAACACGCACAGATGAGGGAACACACACACGCACACACACAGGAAGAAATAGAGAACAGGGGAGTGGAGGAACAAACTAGAGAACTCAACCAGATAGAAAATATTAACGAATAATAAAGATAATAATAATAAAACAAGACAACTATTAGTGAACCAAACAAAGCAAAAACTAAATATAAGTGAAAACAACAAACTGAACCAAACCAAAACATGGATCCTGACACACCCATCTGTTTAGACTGAAAGGTTTACTATTTTAATACATTTATTTTTCTTGAATGTGTTTTTAGCACTTTCTTGATTTGATATATTAAAATCTTAGTTTTCTTTTGTTATTTTATAATATAGGATAAATAGTTACCTTATTTTTGACTTCTTCAGTTTTACATGTACACCTTATCTAAATTGCTACACCCATTGTCCTTACATGACCTGCTTCAAAGTTTAAATGAAAAAAAAGCATTACAAACCAAGATGTATTATACAATAGTGTCCTGTAGGAGAGTTGTATGATTGTTTAGTAAATTCGTAGAAATCCATGTGAGCACACCAGTGCTAACAGTGTGTCAGTGTTAAAACTACTGCTTTGACAAATGACCTGGCACTGCACAGGAGTTCTCTGTAGGGATGCATGCATATATGTATATCTGTGGAATCCCATTCTTCATCTTCCCTTTACTCTCAGATACTTACATTCTTGCTCGCAGAGATGGATTCTATTTTAAGGCTATATTTCCATATTTCAGATCTTTGCATCCGCATAACACATAGCTTGACTTTGCATACGTGCAAACGTATGTTTGTGCACATATACGTGTTCAACACCTGTGACATATTCGATTTCCTTAAGACAGTCATGACTGCAGTGGTGTCTGTGATTCATGTGGTATTCTCAACTTCCTAGGTTAAAAATAAATGCAGTCGTTGCTTCTAGGTAATTGGCTTGGACTTTTTGAAGCTGAAGCTTTGGAAACTAAGCATAGTTGAGTGTTTCTGACCTTTAACCGTGAAAAGATGCAAATAATTTACTGCCGGTTTGTTCAGAACATACATAACCTCTTATATCTACTCACTGTTTCACCCACCAGATAACTGTAGTGGTGCAGTAGATGGAAGAAGCTAAAAATCCCCACATTTATACAACATTGTGGGTCAATATTTAACTGTCAGGATTTTGATCAACTAATGTTGTAGTATGGTTATCAGGCCAGTACAAAAATCTTTTACATTACTTTAGTTTACTTCACATGTATGGCTGTGGCAAGTTACTTTTTCATACATACAGCAAGATACATATTGCTGTAACAAGCAGTATTGTGCTTAACCATATATCAGTGGAATTAAACAGGAAAAGAACTAACATATCTTAGATGCTCAAAGCATAATTGAAAAATATTCATGTTTCAGCCATTTATCATTGGTAAATATGAAAAAGTCTACCATGCAAAGCACTTGAGATCCATTTAAACATTTAGTCATATGTCTGCCCTGTTCTGCAAGGCTGTAACTGAGAATAATAATGCTTCCAGATTTGCAAATGCCATCTGTGTCTATTTTTAGTGAACACAACAGTTTAGCCACTCAACAGCCTGTGGCTGTTATTTTCTAGTTCAGTGTTTTTCAACCTTTTTTGAGCCAAGGTACATTGTTTTTATTGAAAGAAGCACGAGGCACACAATCAACCAAAAATCTATAGTCGCATATATTAAATATGTAATATATTAAATATAAGTAATTCTTATCAAAGTGTCTTGAATATGAATCAAATAAACACAAAAACATTTTTTTATCTCTTTATCTCTTATTTTAACGTATGCTATGTACCTATTGCCTTCTAGTGATAAGTTAATTACAGGATTATGCCGCTAGTCACTACTACAACACAGAAAGTCGAAAATGGCATATTATTTGCAGAATATTTACAAAAAATCTTTTAGACCAAGTAGGTGAAATTGGATAATTTCCACGGCACACCTGACGATCACCCACGGCATACTAGTGTGCCCTGGCACAGTGGTTGAAAAACACTGTTCTAGTTCTCCTTTTTTTGGTGTGGGTAAATTTACATTGGACTTAGTGGTCGACTCTAGGGATGCCAGTCAAACAGATGTGATCCATCTTTATGAAACCGCACCATCAGAACCCTGTGCAAACAATTCATTTAAATATGACAAATGACTGAGAAAAAAGTCGTCACCTTGAATGTAGCAAAATGCAATGTGTCTTCAACAAGCTAGGTAAATGTTTTTCGTCAGTAGCATGTTTTAAATATGCAGACTTATTTATTCAAACAAATAAATTGGGTACTCAAGTTTTTTTGCACCTTTAGTTTATAACAGCTTGGCTCCTCATTTTATAGTTTCCAAGTATTTAAATTACGAATGTTTATTCTTTTACTCTTAAAATGGTTTTAATTCTCTCCATAAAATGTTATGTGGATTCCTTAGTAGTCAACACTCATGTAATTATGTTATATTTGGCTCTGTCTTTAAACATTTTATATTTTATTCAGCTGTTTTTGCTTTTTCAGTTCATTGTGTGAAAACATTTGGCAGTGTTCTCTATTTCACCAAGGCTTTTTTAATTGTGTTCAAACAGCAGTCACAGTTCAACCACTGCCTTAAAGAAATTAACATTTCAACTCTGGTATCTAATTTGGTGTTACATCCTAAAGATTAGACATTTGACAGCTCAAGTTCTTGTACTTACAATGATTAACAGTCCTCTGTATGCATTGGGTTCACACAGGTTAGCATTCCCTTCTTGTATTGAAGACATATTTAAGACTTTTAAAGATTTTACCTTTTGTTTGCAATCCTTGGACCCACACAGTCCCACTTCTTTTTTTTCTTCTTTTTTTGTATATTGCATCTCTAAACTTTGACATTGCCATCAAAGTACATCAGAAATTAACTTTTGTAAATGAACAAAGCATTATTTCTGCTCTGCTTGTCTGAAGAAACCAGATGTTAAACAGAAATGTGGCTTTTTTTTATTTTTACAAAACTTTCAAGGGTCTGTGGTGTTTGGGGTCAGAGATAATAGTTTATAATTCATTCAGAAGATCATTTGAAATGATCAACCTTTATTGTTCATTAATTTTGCCATACTTGAATACCTCTAAAAACCTTAAAACAATGGAACCGTGCTTTCACAGCATGGGGATTTACATATAGGTATGCTTTCCTAAAGCTGTTGAGAGAAGCAGTTGTTTAGTGATATTTGGCAATTTCCTGATTAACTTTTTGTTTCAGAGGAACGCTAAACAATATTTTATTACCTTCTTCTTCAAACTAGAGGCACTTATTGTCATTGTATTGCAAATAATTTAACAATTACAACATAATCCATGTTTATTAGAAAAGACAAAATAATATTGATTACTCTTT
Source organism: Orestias chungarensis (assembly GCA_032876305.1). Taxonomy (NCBI): domain Eukaryota; kingdom Metazoa; phylum Chordata; class Actinopteri; order Cyprinodontiformes; family Cyprinodontidae; genus Orestias; species Orestias chungarensis. The sequence goes on from JAVLVB010000003.1 coordinate 2,189,677, forward strand.
TACACCTGTAATAAAGGGCTACAAGGTTACCTTGATGAACATGTGTTTGGGCAGTTTGTCTAAAAGGTGCATTTAAATGTGTGTAAACATTTTAATGCCTTTAAAAGCAAACACGACATTTGTTTCTTTGTTTTTCTCTCCCACTATCTTCAACACAGTGTGTTTGCATGTCATAAGCACAGCTGCTGTACCGTCATAGAGCTTGATAGCCATCTGTCTGGTTTTAGTAGTGGAGGTACGGCTGGTTTCATGAGGGCTTAATGAGGTTTTTAGACAGGTCTTCAATATAGAGGGAATGACAGAGGGAAACCATATGGGTCCCATTTACTTCCCACTCACTCTTTATGGGCAGCAGTTAGTCTAACAGTTTGCTGACAGCTTCAGATTTTATCTCTTTTTCTGTTGTGTTGTATATCATTTCTTTCAATTATTATATATCCCTCCACATCTTTACATATTTGTAATTTGTAAAGCTAACTTTCTAAAGTTAAAACGTTTTCTTTTCTATCTTTCTTTTAACATAGTTGTAATTCCAGGAAAATTACAGCTCCATTCACTCCCATAATTGGCCTTATTGATCTTCTCTAACAACCTCTCCTCTCCGAGTTAATCCGTTTCATTTGCATTTCTACACACAATACAAGTTTAATTTAATTTAAAAAAACATCAGTATGAAAGGAAAAGATATAAGATTTAATGATCATAATGTGCGTGGGGTTTTAACTCAAATTTTTAAAAATATCTTTCTGATTGGTTTATTTGCAGGGTCTCTCAAAAGTATTCATTTGCTTTGAATACAACCACAGCCATCTGTGGGATTTGTTTGGATTTTATGCAACATACTAATACTATGATAAATAAAAATGTTCATGTCAGGGAATGGTAAAGACTCGAGCAGAGGTGGATGCGTGAAAGGAATACTGATTTATTGCAAGATATGAATAATGAAATGAACATAAACAGAGACAAAGTGATACGGAAGTGATCGGGGCTGACGCGGAAACCAAACTAGAAAGTAAACAAACGGATTAACTAAAGCTGAACACAGGAATTATGGATCGGAAAGAACTAAGCAATATAAATAAACAAACAAACTAATAACAAGAATGAGGGGAACCAGAGGCAAAAAGGAGCTAAACTACTCAGGAAATAAACTACAAACAACAAAGAAGTACGCGAGGAAAACCAGAGACTACAGGGAAATAAAACCACAAAGCAGATAACTTAAATGGGAATGGAGGAGGAAGATGGAGGAGAGAGAGAGAGAGAAGTAAGCAAGAGAACCAGCGAGCAAGAGGGTAAACGCTTACGAGGACACGGTGGGGAAACGGCAGCAGATGGAGCTGAGACAAGGAAGGTAAACAGACAATCCAGCGGTGAGTGAATGAATTGACCAGGCTTAAATACTGAGGAGCAGGAGGTGGAGTGGTGGAGATGATGATTGGATGATTACAAACAGATGTGAGTGATAATAATCAGGGAAAACACAGAAAGAAGAGGGACAGGGCATGGGTAACCGGAGAACACAGAAAAGAACAAAACCCAAGACAAAAAGAAACTAGAAAATTACCTAAAGAAAACAATTACTAATAATATTAATAAATAATGATAATAATAATACAAGACTAATATAGAAAACTGAACCAAACCAAAAACACAGATCATGACAATGCAAAGTGTAGGTAGCATTTGTTTTTACTCCTAACCCCTGATACTCATAAAAGCCAGTGTAATCAATGTTTTTAGTAGTACATATAGATCAGCTGAGGGTAATTTATAAGTCAGCTGTTCAGACATCAAACGTGTTTTAGAATTATTATTGAACAAAGAGCATAATGAAGGCTAATCAACACAGTGTCAGGAAAAGTTTTAATGACTCGAGCAGAGGTGGAGTTGAATGAATATAATTTATTGTAGGGGTTGATTATAAAACATGAAACGGGACAACACAAGGAACTACAGGCAACCGGAAACGGAACAACGCGAGACGTAAACCAAAAGAGAGCGGAGGCGGGACTACAAAAATGTAAACAAGCATGGAGCACACGAGACGTGGGAAACTAACATAAACAAACACAACGACACTAATAAAATAAACAAACACAGCTAAGGAACACGGGAAGGGAGGAACTAAACTAACAGATAAA
>JAVLVB010000003.1:2191923-2213179 GCA_032876305.1 Orestias chungarensis
CGGGAAGGGAGGAACTAAACTAACAGATAAAAATAATAACAAATAATAATCACGAGGGGAAGAACACGGGAACCGGGGACTAAAGGAACTAAGACAAACAGAACACGGGATGAGACCAGGGGACCAAGGTGAAGAGCCAGGACTAAGAGCTAGCGAGCAAGAGACTTACCGGAGACGTTGGGGCCGAGAAACTACGAAGCGAGAGGCAAGGGACATCAGGGGAAGACCTCAGGAAGGACAACAGGGAATGACCACAAGAGATGACGCAGAGAGACGAGAAGGCAATATAGCAGGGAGTGACAACAGGGGATAACGCAGAGAGACGAAAAGGCAAAGCTACAGGGAACTACAACAGAACGATCCAGCGGTGAGTGAAAGAATGAGAAGGGCTTAAATACTGTGGAACCGGGGTGTGATTGGTGGAGAAGAAGATTGGATTATTGGAAACAGCTGTAAATGATAATGAGTGAAGACACACATACACACAGGAAGAAACAGAGAACAGGGGAGTGGAGGAACAAGCTAGAGAGCATAATCAAAAATAGAAAATATAAATGAATAGTAAATCTAATAATACAAAAGAACTAAACAGAGCAAAAACTAAATATAAATGAAAACAACAACAAACTGACCCAACCCAAAACATAGCTCATGACACACAGCCAACAGGTCTGGGATAAATCTGTAGACGGTTTAAAGTTAAGTTAAGTTACAAACAATACAAACATATCACAAAGCACTGATTAATCTAGTATTTGACATGTAAACACCATGGCACAACCACAACAATATATGTATACATATACATCACCCTGACCCAATCCTTTTCAAAGTTAGAGCATATGTATGTTTAATAGTCATACTGTTAATTCAATTCAATTCAATTCATAGAATTTCAAAAAAATCCGCTTCCCAAATTTTCTCCATCCAATCCAACTGATGCCAAGGGTTGTAAAGAAAAAGAATATGCATATGCTATGAGGCTCATTTGTGCAGCTGAATTAAAAGGGGGCTCAAATTGAATCAAGAATTAAATCATGAGGAATGAATAAACAGTAACACTGTATTCTTATAAAACAAACATTCTTGTATAAAACAAAATTAAACCATGTATCTTCTCCTTCCTGTCATTTAAAGTCCCAATAAAATACATCGCAGATTGAGGTTTCTAAAGTTGAAATTAGCATCACTATTTCATTGTAGTGACCACCGGAAAATGTATGATTAATAATCCAGAAGTAACTGATCTTGCATTTATCTAGTAGCGGACGTCATAGCTGAATAAAGACCCAACCGTCATGCCCCTGGCTGCTTGCCTGGTTGACTGTCTACTTGGCTCCTAAAATTATCACCTGGTACTAAACAGCTGTCTTTAACCAAACACTTTATGAACACACAGCTGTTGTGTACAAGCGGGTGCATGCTAACACATCTGGATATGGCTAAACACTCAGACAAATGCATTACACACACAGCTGCTGGCCACAGCTGGTGCAAACCATTTGGACAAAGAAGGCGGGCATACAGAAGCGCCGACTGGACACTGCTGGTTAACACATGTGCCCACTTCTTTAACGTGAGGTGCGGGACACAAAGAGAGAAATTAAGAGGTGGAAAAAGAAATACTAACAGGAACAGACAGGCATAGAACCCCCGCATAAACAAAGGAGAGACAGAAAAACAACGAACATGGACAAACGAAAGGTGGGAACCAGGCTTATTCACACCCATCCTCCATTAATGATATTATTTTTTTGGTGCTGTTTTTTGAAGTCTGACTCTTTGGGTCTTCTGGGTCCGTAGGTGCAACACAGTCGTTCCATTATTCTCTGTCAAATAATAAAAATGACACCCTTTTTTTTTTTTTCATTCGTAGAAGAAATAACCTAAAATTAAGATATGACAGATGGGGTGTCAGTTCAGTGTGTTCTTCAACATGTCTACTTAAAATGTTTTGTAGTTTAAAACTGGTGTTGTTTATATTATGCGTTGCAGATTTAAGAGGGGAAAGAAACTGACAACACACTAAAGATTACATCATATCTTTTTTACATGCCGCAGATTTTTTCTTATGAAATACAAAGACCAATTTATTTAAGTCAGTTTAAATAAGGGCCGCTGCAAACCAATTAGCTTTAGATCTAGTATTTTGGCCGTAAATCATTTTATTTATTATTTATTTCGATAGCACAGATTCACAACATATGTCGTCTCAAAACACTCTAAGAGAAAAAAATTTGAAATACAATTAGAACAGATTCCAATTGATCGTTGTCATCAACAGTGCATTACGTTCAGTTTCATTCAAATTAGTTGACAATTTTTTTATCTAAGGATACCTACCAGATGGCTTCGAGTCAATGACTTGCACTATGGAACATTTTCCTGACTATGAAATAGTTATTTGAAAGATAGAAATCACACAAAAAGAAAGAAGATAATTGTTTTTTCACAATCAAAAACAAAATAGATAAAGTGTACCTCCTATGCCTTTTCTACCATCCTAATTACCATGATTGTAACTTTGTATTTTAAATAATTGCAATGTGAAACTGCCTTTGCAGGTTTTTTTGTGTATAGTCATCAAAGCTAATTTATGAACAATATATTAATTGAGTTAAACCCTAGAGAAATTACGGTAAGCACAGTTTGTGGAAAATCAAGCCCCCCCATGTCTATGAAGTGGTGGTTATTTTTGAATTTCTCCATTTCTGAATAGTGCTTGAGTGTTGGATTCTGCTGCATCAGGAGGTAGTATTTCACTTTTGCAATGATGTAACCATTAACTTCGATACATTTTCTTTATATGTAAGTATCACCTTATTGTTTAGGAATCTGTCTGTATCTCACATGGTTTGATAGCATTAGCTAGATAAAAATCAATTTGCAAGCACCCTGCATACTTTAGTGAAGTGTATTTTAATGGTATAGCATCAGTAAGTAATGCTCTTATTGGTTCATTGCTGCATTACTTCAGTAGCATTGTGTCTGCAACAATGAACATGTTGGATGTATATGCTATTTAAAATCAGTGGTGCTAATTCAATATTTTAAAAACTGAAGTTTCTAAAATGTCTAGTTAAATCTATAGCAGCCTGCCCTTTATTTTTATGTAGTTGAGTATGCAACAGGATACATGTCATTGTGTCTTCATATGCCACTGAAACAAACCACAATTAAGTAGTATTAAAAACATATTTTGTTTGTTTCATTAAATTCATTATCTGCACAAAGTGTAAATTGCCTTTTCAAAAGATTTCTACCAGACTGTCTTTACAGAGCACCATGAAGGAGGCAATGTTTTCAAGCTGAACCAATTATTGTTCTCTATCATGAAAAACAGCACAGTAACATAAATAAAAGTTTACAGCAGGAATCAATGAACAAAGAATTTTTTTAAAAATCACCCAGTTTATGTGATCTTTCCCTTCCAGCATAACTAAGAAAAACTACCCATAATAAAGAGTGTAACAAAAAACTTTCCCATCTGTCTCCTATCAAACTATTTAGGATTAAATTGTTTTCCTCATACCTTTTTCTGCTTTCTTTTACTTTGCTGATGCATGCGGCATAATTTTGTGCTCTTTCTCCCAAACCTCTGAGGATTTGGGTTGCCATTTTCACCATGTGCATGATCTATTTTTTTCACCTTTACAGTGCATCCTTGGTCTTTAAACATTTTCTCTCTTAAGCATCAAAATAGATTGCTATTAAACTCTATACTTTTATTAATAATGAATAATAAATAACATAAATATCATAAATAACACAATACAATAATATAATTAATAATAATATAATAAACATAATAAATAATAAATATCTGCGTTACCAAATACAAATTAAATGTAATGTTTATTTCATGTGTAAAGTTCATATTCACTCTTGTACATGTCTCTGAATTTAGTATGTCTAATCTGCACAGGGTCAAAAGTAAACATGTTAGCCAAAGGATAATGTTTCAACTATTATTACTTGGTGTGCAGGTTCCATCTCAACCCTACAGTCTTTGTAGCCAATAAAAATGTTCTAGCAGACTTGATAAACAAATCGGTTTGATGTGTTTTAGGGGCCTTTTTTTCAGCAACACCAGATTTGGTTCGGGTGTCGACCATCTTGGGTTGAACTTCAATAATTTTAGAGGTAGACCTCCAACTACCTTGTCTCATATATTTTATGCAATGCAACAAACTCTCAGCATGATGAAATAGGTTTCAACCTTATGTTTATGACTCCAAATATAAATTTGGTCAATATGGGAAATTAGCTTTATCTTTGTCCCATCTAACCTAAAAACTTTAAAGAAGAACATTTTACGTGGGTAGACTGTAAATGTCGGTCCGACTTGTAAATGTAAATATGGGAGGAGATGCTTGTTTTTAATATACATCTTCTTATTCTATAGATCCACTCTCAAACCACAGTCAATCATAAACTCTAACCCTAGAAGTACCTAGTTTGTCGAGATAAAATACATAAGATAAAATAACCTTGCCTCTTATCTCTGTGAATTTAAGAAAAGTCCTCATAACTTCAGGTATGTGAACCCAATTACTGATGTTAACAATCGCTGAAATTATGCACCATATAATCAATCATCAACCTCTCTGAAGAAAACAACATTCGAAGTAGTTATTAAATCCCTATAATTAATATGACATTCATGTGCAAGATTGTGCATGATGAGTAAATACATGTTAAATACTTTCTTTTCATTTTCATAAAAATGTCTGCTTAAAAATAAGATATAATCATCCCCGTCCCAACTTCCTGTTCTCCTTATGATAATTTCTATGGCTACCATCAGATGGATGCTCTGTTGGGTCACAAATGTCATCAAATTATTAGACCCCAATCAATAACTCATCCAGATTCAATAAAACACCAGAAAAAACATGTTCCTAAATCTGAAACTTCCGACAACTAAATAACATAATTTGGATGTGACATGCAGAAATGAACAAACCTTTTTAACAAACTTCTCATTCTCACTAATAAAAACCATCATGTAGGTACAAGTAATTGTACAAGACTTTGTCTATATTTAAATCTATATTTTCCATTTATCAGAACTGAAAGACTACATGGTCAGAAGTCTTTATTGTGATTTCACAAAAAAAAAGTGGTTGATGTTTTTTGAATCATCTGATGGTCTTGTTTTTCTTGGAGGACACGAAGTAGTATGTCAAAAATGACAAATCTTTCTGTTTGCACCATGAAAATCTGCTCTTACCCCTGTATTGCTCCTTGGTAAGTACAGGCGTAAACCTTAACAAGTCTACCAGTGAGATGTCTCACATTTATTGATCCATTGAAGTCCTCAACTATCATAAAGTCACTTTCAATATTTCTCTTTATTATTTTAAGCTATTACATAATCAGAGCATCAAAGCACACTTGGAGTCTGCAAACAGGACCACTACTAAATTCATACATCTTTAAAAGGGTAGCAATTTACCACCTGTACAACAAGGCAAAAGAAAAAAAACAAAATCTAAAAGCAGGACTTTTTAATGGAGAAAGGAAAATATAAAAGCAACTTACTTTTTTACATACTTCTATTTTCTTAACTAAAAGTTGCTTTTTTATCATGCTTGAAGTAAAAAAAATAATACAAATAACCTTTATTGTCCCTCAATGGAAAAACAAAAGGTTGTTCAAAGAATGTAGATTAACACATAGGTAAAAATATTAAAACAGAAGGTAAGAATAAGATAATTTTCTGTAAGGGAAACTCTATTATTGTGCAGTTATCAAAAATAGTATATTCAGTTTAAAAGGAAATGTACAACAAAGTCGGACCATTTCAAGAATGTTACAACATGTGCATATATAAAAGCAGGAATAACAACAACTATTGGGAGCAGGGATGGTTTTAAAATCTTTGAGCTGCAAAGAGGAACGAACCGCGATAATGCTTCTTAGTGCACCTCTGATGCAGCAGTCAGTCATCAAAAGCTCTCTAGTTCAGAAGCCTATTCATGCACGAGGGCGAAGAGATCAATGTGAGTGATGATGTTATTTTGGCCGGACTTCTCTCACCTGTGATGGAGGCATCCTAGGACTAAACTGGGGTTTTTGATGAAGAATAAAACTTTTGTGCCTTAAAATAAGTTGTAAAATTGTTTTTTTTTTTTTATTATGGACCAACTTTTACCATTTTTACAACTGCAGATTTTTGAATGGTATCATAAGGGTTTTTAACATCCCCCTCACATAAAAATCTGAAACTTTTTTTGTTGAATTTTATATAAATTATACATTTGGAAAAAAAACATCTTTCTGTACAGTTACAGCTGAAAATCCTTTAGGGTTGGTTTAGATATCTAGTATCTATTAACTTTTTCCACTAAAGCAAACTCAAGCTCAGGAGACAAAGAGCATGTGTAAACAGTAATTTTTAATAGTTGTCAAAGATTTGTGTATGGGTTTTGAGTTTTTTGACATATACTGCAAAGTTGGTTTGCAATTGGCAGATTGCAAGCTCAACTCCAGCTGCCCCCTGTCACATGTCATAATGCCCCTAAGCAAAGCAACTAACCCCAACTTGCCTACCACTTTATGCATCATTGGTAAATGTTGCTTTAGGTTAAAGCACTTTGAGTGATTTGTACGATTTTAAACACAATAAATAGATAAAGTCTATTTACCATGTTTAGAGTTGTTGTCTTGCTAGAAGGTGAAGCTCCACCAGAGTCTTTTAGAGTCTATGTGAAGGGGTTTTTCCAGGGCTGTCCTGTTTTTTTACACCCTGCTATCTGTCAACTATAGAACTGCAGAACTGAATCCCAAACCCTGAACCTACCACCATTGTGTTTCACCATGTTGATGGTGTATTCAGGGTCATCTGAAATGTTAGTTCTTTACAGCACATTGCAATTTGCAAGTAACCTAAGTAGTACTATATGGTTTCATCTGACATAATACATTCATTCACATGTTTCCTTTGTCTTCTGCAGGACTTGTGGCATTTTTTTCTAAAGAAGACTTGTGCTGACTTTCTTCAACATTGGCTTTGCCATTCTTTCAAAAAGGCAGGATTTTTAGAGTACACCACCAATACTTGTCCTGCCCACAGATTTTGCCAACTGAGCTTTGGGTCTACTTCATGAATTACATGTTTCTCACAATTTCTTCTCTGATAAATGCCTTCCGTAACAAGCAAATCAGTTTAGCTGGAAGGCCATGTCTTAGGAGGCTTGCAATTTTGTTACACTCTTTCCCTGTTCATAAAGGATTGAACAGTGATCTGTGAGATGATCAAAGCTCTGGATATTTTTTCTAATCTAATCCTGCTTGATATGTCTCCACCCCTTTATCCCCTGGCCTGTCTGCGGCATTCCTTGGTTTTTGTGATACATTTTGTATGACAATTTTGGGATTGATACTGAGATCACACACAGATTGACTCTGTTTATTTCAAAAGGTGACTACTGAAGGTAATTTCTATATGTAAAAAATGTAAACACCATGCATCATTGATCATTTTGTTTAATAACATAACAACCCAAAGAAACACACATAAGATAGAAAGAAAAACAAATTCAGGAGCCACCTATAATGCAAAGAACTGTGTGAAACCAGTTTCTTGTACAAACCATACTGTACCTTTCATTAATTTTAATGACATCCCCTCTGCAAACAAATCATATACTTCCTGTTTTTCTGTCTGTATGTTTCCTTATCCTCATTATATGTTCTCGTGATCTTATTCTCTTTAGACCTTTGTCCTCATTATTCATAGGTCTCACATTTATCTACGCAACTGAGTTTAGTTTTCTATTTTCTATGTTGTCATTTGTGACCGATTGCATTATGTTTTCTTTACATACATTTGTCCATATTTGTTTGTTTCTTGCCTGTCAATTGGTTTTGCTGAGGCTTCATATTGGAATACTAACAGATGAAAAAAAAGCTGCAGGAAAATGAAACGTTAGAAAGAGGTGTATATTGACAGAAGGAGAAAAGCATAAAAACGAAATATGAAAACACCACTAATCCATCCTCCAGTTTTCTTCAAGTCTAATTTTTTTACCAATCACAGTAGAGCTGTGTTGTCTAAAGGTTGGTATTGTCTGAAGGTTGGAGGTGGCGGTGTCACTAATCGCTTTTCAAGTACTTAATTGTGCATGGAGACTTATGTGTAGATGGTTGTGCATTCATGAATGCAAAAAAATGAACCAAGAACATATGCTAAATACAATTTCTGTAACATTACATCGATGCATGCGTTTTTAATTGATACAGCTGCAGCAAATTTCCTCCAGTGTTAGAGGCGTATACAGTGCACGCTTGTGGGAGACTGAGCTTGAATCCTCACTAGCGCTTACATCATCATCATTACCCTGACAGCTGACAGCAAAATCCATATCAAATCTATAAGTCCATTTTCCTGTTTTTGTTCCTCTCTTTCAACGCCCTGCTCCCTTCTCTACAATAAATAGAGGCTGCGCCATGACATGCTATTAGCCGTCCATAGATATATCATAAAAATGCAATGCAACAAGGAGAGGTAAAGTCAATAAGTGACAAATCCATGGGCTGCTGCCAATTCTGCAATGGCACTTACTTGGACAGTGTTTTGCCTCCAGCATTACGTCTTGTGCAACTGTTGGATTCTATGACTTACCTTTTTGTCAACCATCTTTCATCCCATCTTACTTTGGTTCTTTCTTTCTGTCAGTTTCCTCTGCTTTTTCTTTCCGCTTTCAGCTTTTTTTCCGTTCACTTACCTGTTTTTGTCTATGTGTCTCAGATTCCTCTGTCCTAAATTCTGGATTTTACATGTTTCATTCTTATTTTGATTTCAGCTCTTAGTTTTATCCATTTTATTTATTAGGGTTATGTTTAGTCAACTGCAATTATCCAAAGGGGAGCTAATGAAATTAATAATTACTATACATCATATTGGCATTTGAGCCACCTTTTGAAATATTATGCTGTTGCCGATCTCCACACATCAACTGTCGATCACAAGGCAACAAAGACACAAACATGACAAACAACATGTGCACACATACTTAAACCTAAGTAAAATTTAAACAAACCAATTAAGAGTCATGTTTCAGACTGTGTAATGTAGCAAGAGTGCCCAATGAGAATCCACACGGAGAACATGCTCATTCCACGCAGATAAGCGTGGGGTCAAAATTTTTGCGTATGCAAGGATTCAAAACCTAATTGTGTAATTTTTATAATCAAATCCCTTCAGATCAATTTAGTTTTTGTCATTTTTAACAGTAAAGCAACAATTAATCAAGACCTTTTATGACGTTAACAAACAGCAACAAGAGTTTCTCATTTAATGATAAAAAAGTAACCAATCTCAAAGCCCCTCCCACTTCTTTTGCTGCTTAACCCTATTTTTTTCCCCTCTGCTTCCATAATGAAAAAAAATCCTGCTTCCAATCACTGTGGGTGGCACATGTAATGAAAGCCAAGTTTAATATTGTCTGCCTCATTCTATCAAGCGAGTTACATGGAAGAAGTGCTATTTATTGTCAGCGTACCAGATATTAGTGCAGATAAATTGAAATTTCTTTGACTAGCAGAGACATTATTGCTTGGTTACATCATTTTCACAGAGAGTCAACAGCTCGCTTTGAGCAACAATCTCACAATGTCAAATATTTAACTTCTATATTAGAGTAAAGCTAAAAATGTTTTTTTTATTTATTGATCTACTGACTATATCTAGGTTTATGAAAGATTTCCAAAAGTATTATCATTAACCTTTTATTAAAAACGCAATGCCTTTTGATATTTAGGATGCACTCATAATGGTCACATTTAATGTGTATAGCCTTAAAAAATTGACAAGCTGTTGAGCAAAATCCTGCATTGCAAGAGTCAACAGACAACAATATGTATGTGACTCTGAGTTTTGTTGTTGCTTATAGAAACAAACCTGATCACAGCATCTAGCAAACCAGCTCTCCGTGAGGGGTAACACCTTACCAAAAAATTATCATTTAGCAGGTAAAGTCAATATCTAAGAAGAAAGCATAACATCTTGTCATTTAATAAGACATAGCCATTTCTCTCTAACATATGTGGATAAGTGACAAATGTAATTCAATGCCGAAGGTTAGTAATATATTTAAATTTCATTTAGGCCTTATTTTTTCTCTGATTGGCCTGAGAGTATACATCCACATCCACCTTGGAACAAGAGGCCACAACAGGTCAGGTCAGTGGGAGACATTTATTATAAGTAAAAACTAATCGAAATGAAAGTAAAACAAGGACAGAAATAAGTAAAGGGAAAATCAGGGGGATCAAGAGAAATAAAAGGCCACCTTGAAAAAGTAGTAGCTAAGGCCTGTGTGCACTGTTGATAATCGTGTCTCCTTTTATAGCTGCACTTTTCATAATAAGACATCTGTTTCTTTCTTTGCTGCAGCCAAATAACCTGCTACTGTCAAGTTGAGCTCTCCAGTCAAAACACACATCTGACAGCTATTTGAAGTATGTGAGTTTGAATAAATAGTCATGAGGGAACCCACAAGGTACCAGAAAATATACCTAAATTTTTTACCCAATGAATAATATTCGATTATATTTTGGACCCTCCATACGATTTTGGGATGATCAATAGAAAACACGATTGAAACCCAAATCATTTGGAAAATAAAAGCAGTGCAGATAAAAGCACAAATACAGAGGAATAAAAAACTGCCGATAAACATGCTTCAGAAGTCAGATGACAAGTTTTTCTCAGTTGTAATTCAATCCCTGCATCTATCATTATTATTTTTATGATTTAAAAAACAGTGAAATGTAAATAAAAATGACTCCAGTACCACACGTAGCTAACTGTTACCGCTAAGTCAGCTCTTTGTGAGTTTTCATTAACAGGTCATAAAAGGGGGCTTAATGAGAAACCACTGAATAAGGCCATAGTTCCTCTCAACAGAGTAATCAAAGAGTAATGCCCTGAAAACATCTTTCAATAAAGTTTAAAACAAGAGTAAACTGGAAACAAATTTTCCTTTGGCTTTTCACATATATATATATGTATATATATATATATATATATATATATATATATATATATATATATATATATATATATAACATATATCTTTGGTAATTAATTATGTTTTTTTTCTTCTGAAAAGTGCTATTCCCTTATTTTCTCCCAGCTGATCTACTTCAAAATTATTCATATCAACAGCAGCCCATCCTATTAATCGCTTGATTTCAGTTTCACCTCTCTGGTTCACCACCTGGACGGTTATCCTGCTAGAACACCCGCTCCTGTCTATCAAGAGATGAGACTGTCTTTCCTAGATTTTCTACTGATATACATTTTCTTACCACTGGCAAGAGGATGGATAAGTAAGGTGATGAGTGGGTACAGTTAAGACAAATTAGATTAACCTTACATCAAGTACAGCAATGAAATTAGTCTACTGTCACACTTATGCCATAAAAGCAATAATGGGGATCTCCAGCGCTATAAAATGTATTCTCCAAGTACACTTGTTGTGGCCATTAATTTAAGGAATTATTACTTGTTTGGTAAATTTTAAACCCGCCCACTAATTTGTAGTATTTAGGAACACACCAATGGAGGATGGCAGGTTTTATTTGTTTTTGACAAATGTCCGCTTTAAGGAGGGAAGGGTTTTTGCAATTAATTTTTGACCACTTTCTGACTTTGTAGATTATATTAAGTTAATTTTCATTTACAGCTAAATTTTCAGAATTATTTTGTTATGATTTTGTTGATATTTTTGCATGAAATAAAGCCCTTTTTTTATCTATCTATTCAGAAGTATTTTCAAGCTGAACAATTACCTCCTGCCACCCTTGGCTTAACTGGGAATTATTTTGTTTTGTGAAGTAAAACGCTGTGACAACACTCATTAGCCACTTTATTAGTTATACATACTAATAGAAGATTGGATCCACGTTTGTATTTAGAGCTTCATAACATCTCCATAGCATGGATTCAAAATGTTGTAAGAAACATTCTTCCATACTTACATTAACGCATCAACTGAGTTCTTGCAAATGTGTTGGTTGCACATCAATTAATATAATCTCCGTTGCCACCACTTCCCAAATGTTGCTTTGACTGGGACCTGGTAACAATGGAGGCATTGAAGTACAGTTAACTCAGTTTCATCTACAAAAACAACAAGAAAACCATTGAAAAAACTTTTTCAGGTAGGATGTGGTATCCCAATTATTCTCAGTTGGTGCAAATTAGTCCAACTGTCCCAAAATGAAATTTCCAACTACCACTGAATAAGCTAGCACGGTAGTTTTCTCGCCAGCAGAAAAAATTGAACCGCCGGTTCAGGGCAGCACTACAGGGCGTAATTCAACTGGTACCATCCCCATTGTTAACGTTAAGTGAAGTGAACTCATTTTTAGCCATTACTCATTTAATCATCGCTAAGATACCTTGCAAATGTGGCTCTGATGATACCTAGAAAAACTGTCTTTTGTGAATGTATCACCTACAGTACCTTCTCCGTGGGGTGGGCGTGGCTATGTAATTTATGAATGCTTGGAGGGGTGTGGCATTGGGCATGACACCAAGTAACCAATTTAGATTTAGATTTAACATTTAAATTTAGATTTAATATTTACATTTAGAGTTAACATTTAAATTTACATGTAACATATAACATTTAGATTTAGATTTAACGTTTAGATTTAAAATTTATATTTAGATTTAATATTTAGATTTAGCATTTGGATTAAGTTTTAGCATTTAGATTTAACATATAACATTAATATTTAAATTCAACCTTTAGGTATATATTTAATATTTAAATTTAGATATAAAACTCAAACTTACAAACTTTTTGTTCACATATAACATATGTCTAAATGTGGGTGTAAAATGAGCTAAATGTGAAGAAAATCAACTTTAATTTGCTAAATGTGAACGAAATGACCTAAATGTGGAGAAAATGTGAGTGGGAAAACTGTGATTTTATTTTACACTCGGCGCCCCGCCCTATAGATTAAACAGTCAGACAGTGGGGGGGAAAAAAATGGTATGTACTTACACAATGGATTTAGATAATCTGGCACTATCTGTATATAAAGCCAGGCCAACAGATGAGAGAGTAAAGCTGAATACTGAGCTAGTCCCAAATTCTAGGTACAATGAGTAATTAATTAGGAGTTAGTGGAAGCAGGGACGTCTTCCCAATTACGTTACCTTTTTGCCTTTCCTCCTCCACTCAAACCCTACTTTCTAATCTAATTTTAATAATAACTGGATTTAACTGGAATGTATAAATTAGTTAAAACTTTCTTGTAAAGTGCATTGAGATGACATGTTGTGTGTTGGCGCTATATAAAAAAGCAGAATTTAAGAAAATGTATTTCAGTTCTCTTTGATGAAGCTTTAAGATTTGTTTTTTACTAAAGTGATAGATAAATAAATAAATGAAACCTCATATGATCAGGATAATTATGTTTCTAAGCTACATGCTCCCTTCAACACAGTTAAAAGAAACATTATTATATATTGTGTAGCCACAAGCTACCCCCTCAACATGCAGTGTGCCCTGACAGCAAAAACCATAAGCTATGATAAACACAGCTATCCTTAGTGAAGGAATGCTTTCCGTAATGAAGACCTTTAGCTGAAGATTTTCTTAATATCTCTAACCTTTTAGAGATAATCAGAAAAACCAGGTGCAAGTCTGGGGTCCTGATTTTAAGAAAGCTACTACAAAGACTGAGACCGGACTTTACTGCTCACTGGGCTTTCTAAACGGGCCTTAAGACAGCTTCAGAACATCCAGAATGCTGCTGCTCGAGTTCTGACCAATACCAGTAAATTTGACCACATTAGTCCAGTGCTCAAGTCTCTGCACTGGCTTCCTGTCACTCAAAGAATAGACTTTAAAACAGCCTTGCTTGTGTACAAATCTCTTCATGGTTTAGCCCCAAAGTAAATACCTGACATGTTAGAGCCATATGAACCAGCCAGGACTCTGAGAACCTCAGGTAGTGGCCTCCTGCTGATGCCCAGAGTCAGGACCAAACAAGGGGAGGCTTCATTCCAGTTTTATGCTTCTAAAATCTGGAACAGTCTTCCTGAAGAGGTGAGACAGGTTGCAACTCTGCTGTTGTTTAAATCCACGCTGTATTTAATTCTGCTGTTGTTTAAATCCAGGCCTTATTTAACTTTGCATATAGCAACTGAGAATATTATTACTATTATTATTATTAATATTTTTTTTTTCTTTTGAATTTAAAGCTGATTTTATTGTTTCATTTTCTGATCTATTTTCCTATGTAAAGCACTTTGAATTGTTTTGTACACAAAAATGTGCTATACAAATAAACTTGCCTTGCCTTGCTTTGCCTTATTTATTTTACTTTCTTTACAAAATATTCTTTTGGTTCAAAGACGTCACTCAAGCTACTGCTTGCAAGTCAGTGGTTTGTGCAACAAAGCTTTTACCCATGGTGTAGTAGATGTGTCTAACATTATTGTAGTGAGCTTTTGTACTTAAACAAAGCTTTGCAAATATTACCTTACACAATTTGACTTTGCACCTTCATATGCTCTTGAACATGTTGTTTTGTATTTAATTTTTCTTATTTAATATCATATTGGAACGTGTTTCTCCTGAAGATGAGAATTTATTTTACCTGTATGTATAAAAGGCCAACTACAGCTAAAATAATTATGACAGTCTGTCAGCTCGAGCAGATTGTGTCAGCTAAAACAGGCTCTCCCTGTCAAAGCTCTGTAGGGTCTGCTCCGAGTATTTGTGGCTACTGCACTGCTTTCTGTTCTATTTTTGAGCTCGACTTTCTTGTAAAAGGTTTTATATACTCTGCTGAAAACAATACAGAGTACTTTATCCCGCTTCACCCATATTGTGACAAATGAAAATAGTCGGTGGCATATTTTCTCTGTCAGCTGGAGTTTTTTGTGGGTTACAGTTTTCATGAAGGTGTCAGTCTAAGTTGAAATAAAATAGACTGCTATAATGTTTCCAACATTAGATAGTTTAATGATACAATTACTCTATTATCGTTATTGTATTTAAAAAGCTTAAACCAGGAATTTAACAACTTGTGTACATTTAACAATATGTGATTGTAACGTCAATAAATAATAAATATGTCAATAGATTGGGTTACAATTAAACAACTCTCAACTGGTGAGTTGGTAGCGCAGACACATAATAAATAAATTTCTCATTAGGACATGAGCAGAGATGATATTATCAGCTGTTTTAATTAGTTTCAAATGTTTAGATCATTTTAAGTTTGGTGCTCATATTGTGAAGCAGTTTGAAGGAAACGTCATTTACATTTCTTTGGAAAAAGACAATCATGTCATTAAGAATTTACAAATAATTATGAATGGTATTGCATAGAGCGTTAGAAAATTGACAAGCTGTTTACTTAAGCATGCATAGTATCTATCTATCTATCTATCTATCTATCTATGTATCACAATAGTCAACTTTAATTTTTGATATGGTGGCTTAGGTTTTGTGAGCTATCTGTAGTTATGCTTGGGCTGCTGGAGGAAAAACTGACTACTTATCCTCACTTTGCTACATTCTCATACTACTCTACAATTTAGTAATATTTCAGCTTATTTGACCTTATTTCTGTATTTAACTCATAGAAGCTGCATCTGGGCTGTTGTTCTTTTTAGTATTGACTCCCTCCTTGAGGACTGCTTTGGCTGAGATAATATATAAAATATAATAATACTTCACACTTTATATTAGAGTTTAACCTGGTCTCTCTTAGAGACAAAACCATTTTATGCTAACAAATTTGCTCAGAGCCTACCTGCTTACCTTTGTTTCTCTCTTAAGGAAAGGCTACAAAACAAGCTAATACTGAAATTACCCCATTTATTTTCTTTACAATATAAGGTACTTGTGGATGTTGCATGTGTCCTCCTTTTTCACACATGCCCTGTCAGTTATAGCAGTTATCCTCTCACACTGAGCCCATTTCTGCTGGAGGTTTTTCGTCTTCTGCTGGATTGCAGCAAATTCAATGACCTTCAATTCAAAAGCTTTCTATCACTACATTCTGGTCCATTTTCCTTAAATTTCCATTTTTTACCATATGAATGATACATGGATTCAATATTTTTTAAAGGCCCTTAAGATGTGAATTGCTGTTAACTACATAAACTCAAATTAATTTAGTTGAATAAAGAAATCATCCATGGTATTCACTAGTTATTGGACGTTATTGTTGTGCCTTACCAGTGTTCAATTAAAACACAAAAACCTGCACTCTTGTTTTGATGTGTTGTGGATCTTCTGGTGAAGGAAAGAAGTTAAACATCAGTGATGATAATGATAGAGCTGTTGTGTTAATCAGACACTTTGAATATTAAAATCCGTCCATGTCAATATTTTCATTTGGCACATGATTTTTATGATTTCATCCAATTGTCCTAAAATCTTTAAAAAGTTATCAATAGTTTCTGTTTGTTTTTTATGATATTTTTTCTGTTTGTTTTTATTAAAAGTTGTATTAACTGCTGGGTCACCTACCTGCAGTCCACAGCAGCCTGTGTATCTCTGCATGTATATGTTCAAGTCAACTTTGACTCCAACACTAAATCTAGCTTTTCACAAGCCAAACTTTAATCAGGGTTTCCTTCTCAGCTCTGCAGGTGATGTTGAATCTTTATGCGATCTTGCATGAACATCCTTAACGCAGCCTAGGTATGCTGACTGCTTCAGAATACTGTAATGACACAACATGAAGGCAGCCTGGGACAGTATGCAAAAAAATACACATTTTAAATTATTTTTAGCATAAAATACATATGTCATAACAACTTAAAAGGGACTTTGCCTTATAGACCATTAAATCAATAAACTTTTAACACCACACGTTGAGACAGAGTATTAGCTAATTTACTGGACACTTAAAAGAAAATTATCCGAAATGTTATAGTATTGATGGTTTTGCCTTAAGTTATTAAGGAATTAATTTATCTATGTACTTAACGAGTGATTATATCAAAAACGTTTCAATGCTGGTCCAAATCACAGAATATTAACTGATTTGTAATTTTAAATTAATTCTAGGTCCTAATAATCCTAAAATACCAGCTAAGCTACATCAATAGGGCAAGCTTTCACAAACATACTTGGAAAAACTTGGTTCCCCAGACAACCCTCAGCTCTAAGGCTAATCTAAAATACAATTTATGTGTTGGAATGATGCCAATCATTGATTAGCAGTTTTCATTTAAGCATGACCCAGCTTGTGGAAAATTAGTTGTGGGATAATGAAAATTCAGTTAGTAATGCACAGTTGAATTATTGAGCTGTTAGACAAAAGAAAATACATTAATGTGGAAAAAAAATGCATGTGCAGAATTAAAACTGGTTAAACGGAGTAAAGAAGGGAACTGACCCAAAGGGGAAGTGCTTGGGTTACAAATTGAGAATTTCAGAAGAAGAAAGAAGATGAGTTGTTTAAAGGCCAAACTAAACTGTATTCATCTGAAGGCTGTAGCGAAGATGGGGTTTGTGGCCGTCTGTCAGATTTGTTCTTCCCCACTGGTTCTGCTAACATCTTATTAATGGGCACATTGTCTTTCTTCCGCTGACACACTGTGCTTTGATGGCACTTCACATGGATATTGAAAGGAATATTTTTTTTTCCCTTTCCTCATAATGCATCCTGTAGTTCAGCTTTTAAACACCTATTGAAGACTACTTAAGATTATTAAGAGCCAAATTCAAATTCTTTCTCTGTGCAGTTTGACACCAGACAACAAGTTCTAAAAGCTGTTAGTGTGGAATAATAAGGCCACAGACTGAGATCACTACAGCTTTAGTACAGTCACTCTTCACACACTGGCAACTGACAAATGTGTTTTTTTACATCAAAAAGAAAATAAGGAAGTTATTTTGTTAAGATCAACTGCCTTGCTGCCAAATGGGTCCTGGAGTTTGCACTTAGCCAGGATGCAACCGGCCAATTGCTCATTGACCACCGGGGATGGGACCAGCCTCCCCACAAAAGACAGATGCCTACTATCACATTGTGACAGAACTTTGCCTTCATAATCACGTGAGCTTTAAGTTTGGTAGAGTTGAGACATCAGACTTAGAGGAATTTAAAGATCGTCAGAAACAGTATTCTTCAAACAGGTGCGAGCCTACAGCCAGACCTTGAAGGAAAGTTGTTTTCCCATCTGGGACTGGGCTCTGCATCCAAGCATCATAATCTGGATTTGGAGGCATGGCAGGAAAAAGATCCAGACTTGTAAAACTAGTTGTTAATGCATTTGGAATCTGGAGTCCAACTTCTGGAGATGGGTTGGATGATCCCATGTTCTAAACCAGAAAATGCATGGGGTGAAATTGGGGATGCTCCCAATTCTGAGGCTCCGCTAATCTAGTTTCCCCTGATGAGCGAGTGGGCTTCCATCCTACCACTTTATGCAGTGAAAGTGAATGTTTTAGTTGCAGTTAGTGCTTGTCAATGAATCATGTCCTGAACAGTGTATTTGTGATTGAGAAAAACAAGCTTTATGTTCATAATCTGAATTATGTGTTGCTGTTGGATTTAGGTGCTAAGCATGTATTTGTTTATTTACATCTACATTTATGCATTTAACAGACATTTTTATCCAAATGGACTTATTAAAAGAGTGTTAATCATTAAACTAGAAAGATGCCTAGAGTACAGTCTGTAAGTGTACCGCAGGACCGAGACACCTGGATTAAGCTGCCTGGTAGAACTTGAAAAAGTGTTTAAGGTTAACTGCAATAACATCATGGAACATTAAGTTTGTAAGATCCTAAACTATGAAAAAAACAAAGGTTTGGAGGCTGGAACCATGGAAATGTAGTTTTCAGGAACCATGATCTGAAGATTGTAAGCTTCTGTTGTCCTGGCAACCATGAACTATGGCTTTCTTCTATTGTCCAAAACAACGGCTGGTATGTTAATTGAATTAACCAGTGATTGTGTGCATGTAAGGTTTTGTCTCGCATGAGTCTCTTTTTTTCCCTGTGATGCATATTTGACATGTCCAGAGTGTTCACTGCCTCTCGCCCAATGACTGTTGGGGATAGACACCAGCGATAAGCACATATAAACAATGGTTTGACGGATGTTGTTTGTGTTTATGAAGATCATAGAATAAATACCTTTATTGCTCAGACCGAGGCTGAATGGCAAAAATAAGCAAAAAATTACTTCTACGGTACAAAAAGGATAATAATTACACCAAAACAAATTCCTAGTATGTCCTGTATGTACCTGGCAAATAAAGTTGATTATTATTATTATTATTATTATTATTAGAAAAAGAAAGTCTCCTCTGTCATGTTATTTAAGCTTCGGACCCACATGAAATGAGAACTCTCAGGAGATATTTAGAATGATTTTATTTAGATTGTAGTGGAGAAGGGAATCCGGCAGTTGTAACCTCTGCTCATCCACCCCAGTCACACTCATGGCTGACTGACTCCCTTAGATCGATGTGCACAAACCTCAGAGCTGCGGAGAGAATATGGCACAAATCAAAGGACCCATCTGATCTGTCACACTTCCAAATGCTGCTCTCATCCTTCTTCTCGAGCGTCACCACTGCAAAGAAGGAGTTCTATCAGGACAAGATCCACAGCGCTACCGACACCCGGAAGCTATTTTCTACCTTTAAGTCTCTGTTAACCCACTCCCCCCCCTCCTCCTCCTGCAACCAACCTCATGGCAGACTCCTTTGCCAACTTCTTCCCCTACAAAGTGGCAGCAATCAGCAGTCAGTTCTCAGACCCATCTACACAGACCACAGCTCACCCTTCCTCACTGGTCCTTCCTCTGAGCGCCACTGAACCCACTGCTTCCTTTTCTTCATTTACCCCTCTCACCGAGGAGGAGGTATCAAAGCTTCCCACAGGCAGCTGCTCAGCATCTTGCCTACTCATGTTTAATCATCTCCTAGCATATTGCAGGTAAATTGTGTCGTAGTTAATTGTTAAACCCTCTTTTTGTAATTCGCATTGGATAAAAGTGTCTGCTAAATGCATAAATGTAAATGTAAATGTAAATTTAAAAATAACCAAAGCAAACCTAAGAAGGCATTTATCTTCCGACAGATTCCCAAATATAATGGTTAACTTCTGCTTTTTGAAAAAGGGGTATTTTTGGAATCTTTATGTTCCCTTAATGATGGGTTTATTTCAACAAGCAAAGATACATCTGCATGCTCCATCAGGTGTGCAAAGCTACAATATTTCAAAGGCTTAAAGCTGGGTTTGCAATTTTTGTTTGTTTAGTGTTTACATTTGGGGGATTTTCACATAAGCCTAAACTTTTCTCCACTTTTTGGAGCTGTTTCAAATTGAAAATATATTTTGGTTACCTATTATGATCCTCCAATCACTCTCGGTTTTATGCCCTTTTCTCTCCCTCCTATTTATTTAAGCACCTACTAAAATGCATGTTGTAGCAGTTCTAGTTTTAAGTGAACTTCTGACCTACATGCAGAGAACTCAAGAGACAAGTAATCAGTAAAATTATTTTACAATGATAAGAATGTTAGTTGAGACAACATGTTAGTGGTTATCAAAATTCCCTCTTTAATCTTATGCGAAGAGAAGAGTGAAACTGCCAGTGAGAGGTAAATGCATCCCGGTGTCAAGGGCCATCAATCTTGCCTGCTGTGAGGTTGTGGAGATGGATTGGCAGAGGGCTGGAGAGACAGATGGCAAGATGCTGCTCGGCTGGGCCGACAGGTCCAATGGTGTTTGGGTACTCAGCGAGATGAGGACGAGGAGCGGTTAGCAGAAGTGGAAAATGATTTGGGGAGGTTATGGCATCAAGAAGTGACAGTGGAAAATGTTACACAAGGAGACATCAAGCGAGAACAACAGAAAACATGAAAACTTTGGCAGAGAGCAAGCACAGGTTACTCGGGAGCTCAAGGGTAACAGTACAAAAAACTTTGCATATGTTTGGAGGGGACAACAGGTATTCCCCCAATGTCAGGATCTAGGTTTTGGTTTTGTTCAGTTTGTTGTTGTTTTCATTTATATTTAGTTTTTGCTTTGTTTAGTTCATGTACAGGTGTCTTGTTTTATTATTATTATTATTATCTTTAGTATTTGGTTATGTTCTCTAGTTTGTTCCTCCACTCCCCTGTTCTGTTTCTTCCTGTGTGTGTGTGTGTGTGTGTGTGTGTGTGTGTGTGTGTGTGTGTGTGTGTGTGTGTGTGTGTGTGTGTGTGTGTGTGTGTGTGTGTGTGTGTGTGTGTGTGTGTGTG
>JAVLVB010000003.1:2213279-2228186 GCA_032876305.1 Orestias chungarensis
GTCTCATTCTCTCACTCACCGCTGGATCGTCTGTTGTCTTTCCCTGTTGTCCTTCCTGAGGTCTTTCCCTGATGTCCTTCTCCTCTCGCTTCAGAGTTTCTCGCTCCCACGTCTCCGGTAAGTCTCTTGCTTGCAAATGTTCTCTGTTCTGGCTCTTCATGTTGGTTAGCTCCCCTGGTCTCATCCTGTGTTTGACTGTTAGTTGTTTTCTGCGTCTCACTTCCTGTAGTCCCCGGTTTCCCATGCATCGTCCCCGTCGTGATTGTTTATAGTTTATTGTTCTCATTGTTTTAGTTTATTTCCTCCCTTCCCGTATTCATTAGTTGGGTTTGTTTATCTGTGTCGTTGTGTATGTTAACGTTTGTAGTTCCCGCGTCTCGTTCAAGTCTGCGCTTTGTTTACATTTTGTAGTTCCGCCTCCGGTTTTGTCTACGTCTCGCGTTGTTCCGTTTCCGGTTTGCCTGTAGTTCCCTGTAGGGTTCCTTTTCATGTTTATGTTCATTATTCATCCCCCACAATAAATTTATTTTCACTCAATTCTAGCTCTGCTCGAGTCCTTTAAACGTTCCCTGACACCCAATGAGCTGACGTTATCCACGTATTTTTTATTTTTTTCAATTTCGCTGACCGGTGTAGACAACACCGCAAGTATAGACAATCAAACACATTATATTTGCTGATAAAACAAGCAGTTTGCAGAACTACTCCTGTCCTACTCAGAAACAACCAATCAGAGGAGAGAGACAGGTGTTAGTACTGTAAGTCTGCTTTAACAAATACTCAAAAAACATATTTTTTCTCTAGTTACATGCAGCTTTAAAGACCTTAATGATAATCCATAATTTGCAGAACCATGGACTCTGCTTTGGACCGGAAAACCCTGGCGTGTGCAGGTGAGATGTAAAAGACTTATTTTAACTCTCAAATACTTGATGGTAGTTTTTGCTAAAAAACAGTTATTAGTGTTGGCAAGTCGTCATCGCACAACCAGCTACTAAGTTTGCATAGCAATTATATTTTCATAAATATTTCATATTTTTATCTTTAATAAAATTACATCATAATTTGAAAAGTACATTTTGTAGTTATATGCAGATGGTCTTGACTGAAATATAATTGTATTCAGTGATAGGATACATTTCAACATGACAAGAAAGCCAAATTTGAACAAATGGAGGCTAATATTTTTTTCATACTGCTGCTATTAATAGGTACATGTTTTTGACAATTATATAACAAATGTGAATTCTTTTTTGATTGCATCATGCGACATTATTAGGACATAAAGATTATGATTATAGATCATTTTGAAAATTGACACTACACATCTAAAAAGTTTTTAATTTAACAAAATGTCTTACATTTTAAAAAAAATCTATTTAAATTAACCCTGTAGGACAAAAATATTTTTGTGGCGCTTTTTTTATTTATGACTCGTCTGAAAAAAGCAGCGGAGGCTACAAATAAAGCCGTTTGGTCCGTCCTTCAGTCACAGTAACAGTGGACTCATCGAGTTTGTCAAATGGACCAATGTGGTTGTGCTTGCCTGGGCCAGGAACTCCCTGACGGGAAATAGAGAGCATACAATAAACCAAAGGTGAAAGGAGTGTTGTTGTATGCTTTAATAATGTCACTTTGGGGGTTTTGTAGCTCCTTCAATTTGAGGAAATGGGAATTGGAAGTGAGGAGGTGAAGAAGTCAAGAAAAGAGTAAGTAGAACAGGCCTGTAAGCTGCTAAGAATTTTCCCTTTCTGTATTAAGCAAAAGCCAGGGAGGGCTGAGGAGGCGAGATTTCTGTATTATAAAGATGAACTCAATGAAAGATGAAGCAGAGAAAATGAGACAGCTAATGCATAACTTTGAAATCTAAAACAAAAAGAGAAAGAAAATCCCCAATCTCTATCCAGTGTTCGGTTCCTCCATCCATTCATTCGGCGACACCTTCTCCCGTGCAGCAATTAACATAACAGTGAATAGACTTCACTCATGGGTATGCTGTCAGCAGTAAGACAGTAAACACTTTGTCACTCTCACTCCGATGCACATGTCCATTTACACTGACTCAGAGCCAGGAGACGTTCTTATTTGTGATAAAAGCACAGCGGGGCGGTCGAATCTGAGTGGTTAGTTCTGAATACTGACTACAGCAATGTTTTTACAGAAAGCTTGTTTTGTGTTCCTTCAATCAGCGTGGGTATGCTCAGGCTTTTACTCAGAAGAAAATACTGACTCTTTGCTGGAGTAAAACTTAAAATACAGCGTTAATCCACTTATTGTGTACTCAGTCCTCACTGGAATTGTCGTAAGTCAAAACAAATCTTTTTTTTTCTATATCTACTAACATTTTAAAGGAACCTGGGGTGCACTTCAAGCTGCTAAGTGAGATTTTCCAGACATTATTAGTGAGAAACACCTCTGAACGTTCTCACACTAAAAATAAGGCAACTTCTGTATCTTCTGATTTTTTTCCCTACACTAAGAAATAACCCGGTAAATTTACAGTGAAATTCTGGCAGCTACAGACGCCACCATTTTACTGTGAATTTAGAGGGTATGCACCATAATTTACTCCGACAAAAATAGAATAATTACAATTTGCTGTGTCTAACACTAGATTTAGAAAAACACAGTCCCCAAAGGAATATCCATGCCTTTGAGTATCATTGAATAAAAAAGACCCCCAAATCAAGAATTAAACATGTCCTCAATAACGCTTACATAAGAATTTTAAAATCACATATCATCTTGTCCAAAACAGGGTTTTAAACCGTGAACTGCTACTGGTTATGAAGAGTCCCAAATGGCACTTACTTTGTCAGATGCAGGTGAGGGTACCATCCAGCGTGGAAAAAAATAAGAAAATATAATTTAGACCTTAGATAATTTTGGAACAGACGTATTTTTAAAAAAAGACAACAACTAACCTGTATAAAGTGCCGCTCAAAGTCCAACAGGTTTTTGATCGGGGTAGAAACATGTGCTTTCACTGTCTGCAGTTTCTTTTGGATTATCTTGCTTGTGTTTTTGGACACCTTCTTGCCATGGCTGGTCTTTGAGCCCCTTTCTGGGTTAATCCCAATGAAGCCCCTACAAAACACAATTCAAAATGAGAAAAAAGTTCTAAAATATGAACAGTGCGGCACTTTCAAGGCAGCAGGTACGCAAAGTACAAAGTTTGTTTACCTTATGTAGAGAAATAATGCTGTTTTTAAATATATTAAGAAAATAAATCACCAAATTTGTCGACTGTTACTTATGAGAGGCTTTAAAGCTCTTAAATCTTGACATTGTATTTTACTCATTGTAGAGTGTTTTCAAAATAAAGGGCCATCAATAACTGGATGACAAGGAATGTTAAATCACCATTTTGCTTTTTGAGTCAAGATTGTCTGGATACTGGAAGTCTTTATTTCACATCTACTGCACATCTTGGACTATATATTACACAATGTCATTTTTAAAATTGTTTTTAGGTCTCACATTATGAAAAAAATTTGAAACCAATTGTAAGAACTGACTTTACAATACCAGTAAATTCAAACTGTACCTTTCACATAGTCCAGGAACACAATAAAAATGTGTTATTTGTAAGTAACCTGCAACAACATAAAATTTAACTAAAAAGCCGACAATAAAGAAATGTAGAAATCTATAGCAGAATTCACTTTTCAGCAGTGGGACTCAGCTGTAATTAAAGCTACATTCAGTACTGTGTGTTTGTATGCATGGCTAGTAGCAACATAGCCTAAGTTCAGATGCAACTGTTTCCTTGACATTATAACATTAGAAAGATAAAAGTAAAAGAAAAAAAGCGGTCCTGCATCACTTTGGTATTATTCAAACTTTAGGGTACAAAATACTTGATGCTTGGCTTAATATTAAATATAAAGTATTACCTTTTCACCATAAAATCCCTACTACCTGACTGTGGCCATAGACATGTAGTCATTCAAAGTTATTTTAATTACAAATGGCATAACAACACAACGTCTGGTCAAAATTCACTTTACACCATGCAAAACCAATAATAATCTCCACAGTGATTTTACTTACACCTTCGATGCTTTAAAATTGGAGGATGAATGTTGATTGTCAAAGCTGTTAATAACAAAGAAAACTCTAGAACAATCTAGAAAAATTACCGTATTGATTATTTTGCAGTAGTTTACTGCAGTTTTCATTCTTGACACTGACAACAGAAAAACAAGTCAAATTTGACAGTATTCTACCACATTACATAATAATAGTGTGTTACTGCTAGAATTCTGACGTAAATTTACCGAAATTTCTAAGAGTGTACTTGTGTTAAATTACTCCTGAACCAGGGGTATCAGAAGCATCTCACTTGGGGCAAGAAATCAGATTTTCAGACAAAGTGAATTCAGCATTTTGTTAGAGGAGGAGACGAGACCTAGTCTTCTTAAGGTTTCTATAGTCGCTGTTGATTTGAAGTGTTGGTCCTTTGCTTTTAAGCAGATCCAGGAAATTTTAGACCGCTTACTTCTGACAAGCTTCATAGAGTTGCTGATTGCATTTTCCACTGCAGGACTTGTCACCTCCTCACGATACCAAAGATACCACATTGTGGTTGACTCAGTTTACTGTTCTTGAGATAGTATCACTGTTTCCTGATATGAAAATAAAAATTAGCCTGAAATCTGAATGAGTTGTCTGTATTAGACCATGTTCTACTTTAGACAGTCTTGTGTATTTTCCTTTCTCGTGTTTTCCCTCTCGGGTATTGGGCTTCATTCCTGTTTCTAAAAATAACAATCTTTATAAAAATATAAACAAGGAATTCACAACTCTGTAAAAGTGAACGAAGTTTGAACCCTCCTCACAGGAGAGAAAAAAAATTAAATCCAACACCACTCCACCTCAATCTGTTTTGGTTTGGTTTGCAGGATTGCACTGGCTTGTTGTTTGTAACAGGCAAAATCCTGCCATATTAAAATGTTTTTAATGCAAATAAGCTGTGCACAGACCGCATAGGCCCACCGTCTGCTGATCTGTGGGCACTTGTCACACAAAGGTGTTTGTCCTGAGTGTCCCCGCTGTAGGATACAACCCATCTGGTCAGTGTATGCACATGTAGGAGAGGTTTGAGCTGGGCTGCCAGGTACTAATGAAGATAGATGGAGGTACATCCTTCACAGTGAAGGTGGGGGGTACTAAGAAAAAGACAGAGAGGGGGATTTTCTTGATTCAAAGTCACAGGACGTATTAATCATATAAAAAAAAATAGTTTGGTAATTTCACTCGCACATAATTTATACAGAGCGAAATGTCACAGGTATTAAAACGTCATGTTTAATGAGCGCTGCAGTGGAATACCAATCACCACCAACACAAAAATAAAGCAAAAAGTGAATTCACCTCTGCTCATCAACTCCAGCCCAAAATCTCTGACTTTGCCTCACTCGTTCCAACCCTCAACCTCTCTTTGAAATAAGGCATCACAAGGTATTAGTCTGCCAGCACGGGCAAGTTCATATGCAGGTGAGTAATTCCCCTCAACACATGCTGCCCTGTTGGTCAAACTACAGCTTATGTTTTACTGCCCTCTTTAGGTAACAAGATAAACTGATGAATCATAATTGCAGAGAACAGACACAAAAACGATTTGATCTGTGGTTAAATGTGCTTGAATGAACCCAGAATAGATCCAACATACAATGCTGGACTCTGTTCTCACCGTAAATGTCAGTTCTCTAAAACAGACCCACACTCAACCTGTATTTTTAAGAGTCTCAAAATTTTTTATTTGTTATAAATGACTTTTATTTGTATATAGCTTTATAAAATATGGGGGAATATGTCTATCAGTTTTGTAGGTCTACATGCAAGAACATGTGTTTTATTAATGGATTCTGTAAAATGGGTTATTTTGAGTCAGATTTGAGTGAGAGCGTCTGTTGGCTTCTTTGAATCCGTCAATATTAATCATGATGATACAATTACTAAACATACAATTTCTAAAACATGACAGAAATATACATTTCCCCGTTGATGGTATTTGGGAAAAACTTTTAAACCCTACTTTTTAGGAATGCTTGTAAACTTCACAACATTCTAAGGATTGTGAGTTTATTTGACTGTTTTTGTGGATTCAGAGCTGAACATTTTGGGATAGCTGAGAAATCTGGTTCTTCAAGACAACAAACCACTGTAATACTGAAATTGTGTAATAGCTATTGCAATGAAAAAACATGGGAAGAACTTTTATGTTTTTAAGGGGATGTAAATGATATAAGAAGGTGATATAATCAGAAGGTTTTTAAAAAACAAGAGGGCTAGATCAGTAAAATGATGGCTCTCCCTATCATACAACATAAAACCTAACTGAAAGCAGGAGGAAAGTCTAAATTTTACAGTGATTGTCAAAGAAAATCACATGCAAAACAATCAATGGTGTGCTCAAAACTATATTACAGTCAAAAAAACATGCAAGGTCAAAATATTTACTTTTAGATAGTTATATAAGCCTAAAATTAATACTAAAACAACAAAAGTTAAAAATCAATCTAAAAATTGAATCAGTTCATCTGTTTTAGTTTGTGTCGTAAGCAGTGGCCCATTTTACATTTATTAGTTTAAGACCGAGATCCACTATTCTTGCTAAGTATTGTTAAAAATATGTCCATATATCTATCAAGCAACAGGATTAATTTAAATGATGTTTAAACCTCACCGTTTCATTGTAATGACAAAAAAAGTCTCCTTAATTCAAATAAAAAATTAACAACTTGCATATTACTAAAAAAATTGTCACAGTTGCCTGCAAATAACTGAAATCCTCCTAGCTTCAAAACAAACCTCTTCAATCTTGTGAAACTATCAGAAATTGATGCTAGGCATAGCTTTTTATCTCAGGGTGTTTTAGTCTTTATGCCAATTTGAAACTGTAAAACTTTTAAATTGCGATTCCTCATAAGGATTACATTAAATTGCATTAAAACATTTCAGAAACCTAATAAATCCAGTTACATTTTGGCTATTTGTTTTAAACCAGTGACAACAATTTCTGAGCAGGTGACCCGGTGCGTAACGTCACTTCCCCATTTTATCATTAAGTTGGTTACTGGAATAATCAGCTGAACTGAGTGGGATCTACGGAAAAAACAAGGGTTCCCATTAGCCCCAGTCTCCATGGCCAGTAACAGGAGAGTTATGTGAAAAATGTTAAACATAATGTGTTGGCTGTAGCAGCGGAGCAATATTTCAGGATGGTGGGAGAGCTTCTCGATTCTCAGCACGTCTTAATGAGAGCTTTAGAGCAATGGACCTCTGAGATTAGATGCCACGGACCATCTCACCTAACTATCTATTGGCACTTATGGTAGACTTCAAATATGAATATAGAAGATTGATATTACAAATGTGTGCTGTGTGTATCTCTGTGTACCTGTATGGCCCTCTTTTTTTGTTGGTGGTGTTTTTTTAAAGC
Organism: Orestias chungarensis; assembly: GCA_032876305.1. NCBI lineage: Eukaryota > Metazoa > Chordata > Actinopteri > Cyprinodontiformes > Cyprinodontidae > Orestias > Orestias chungarensis. The sequence continues at coordinate 2,220,727 of JAVLVB010000003.1, forward strand.
ATAATGATGCACAGACGCTGCTATATTTTAGCGTAAGTGGCAAACATGTGAAGAATTCTGCTTTATTACAGGAGTATAATCTCACATTGAAAATGTTAGAAAAAGCCTACCAGCAATTTGAGTTGGTTTATGGAGTGCAGGATAGGTCCCAATTTCAAAAAGTAATTGCTTTTGACAAATAATACAACTTTAAAAACACCCCCTCCTGATGTAAAGACTTTGTAAAACACATTTTTGCCTGGCTGAGTCCTGACAACCCTTTCATCTTCTCTTCTTTCAAGTTCAACCCTCAATTTTTCATGCACAAAACGGTAATTTGGGGTGTTGTTGAACCATTTCTCTGTTGATTTCTCTTCAAATGTTTTTTTTTACGGGGGAAAATGGGTCTACAGAAGCACACATCCCTTAACTATACTTAACAGTGGGTTGGAGGTGCTGTCCTTTTCTTCATTCTTTGTTTTTCTGACAAATAAATAAATGACAAAATTAACTGAATTGTTATATTTTTCCCCCAAAACAAACAAAGTTTTGAATGATAATCAGGAGTTATTAGAAACTCAAATAAACTAAAAAGGGAAAATTAAATAAAAAAAAACAGTAAAACAAAATACCCTTTTTATCTTTACTTGAAATTTTCTTATTCTTATAGGTTGAGATCATGATATGCTAATACATAATGATTTTGAATATCTTATTTTTTATTTTTCGGGGGGTTTTTTCCCCTGTATGTAATCAACCAATTAACAGGACTCTGTATGTTTAACGCAGATTAATTCATATGAAACTGTGTTTCTGTTTTAACGGAGGCAAACGTTCTCTTAAAACTGATCTGCAAGATCTGCAAAAAGCCACATGTGTTATATATATATATATATGAAATTTCCTACATTTAAACATTAGGTTCACACTTTGAAGGTGGCCCTGCCCATGATCCGGTCCTGTCTCTGTTATGTCTTATTTCCAAAGTACACTAAACTATGACTGAAGATTAAGAGACCACTTAGAAGATTGAGAAGAAGATTAGCAGATCAGATTAGAAGACAGAATTAGACAAAACAAAATTATTAGTTTGCACTTTTCTGGGTTTTTCCAACTCAGCTCATAGAGCTGCAGCTGAATGAAATACAAAGTTTGGCCAAATGCCACAGTACATAAGACATCTAGGAGAAAACTCTCATCGTGTTACATCTCTTATTTACAGACTTACAGACTGCTTTCTCTCCCTCTGGCCTTTCAGATAAGGATCGTAGATCTCAGGTTGAAGAGCAGATTGTCTGGGATGAGCTCACCTGTCACTAACAATACAATATGTTCTGGAGTGGCACAAGCAGAGTGTCGGCCTATCTTCAAATGTTTTAAGTGGAAATCTCTACTTCCGACTTTAGGTGTTATCTCATGTGATCTAATCATGCTTTGTGAAGCTGTTTGCATGTAATTTTTTTTACTTTAAGAGAAATCACACCAGTTTCCTATTATGTGCAACAACCATTGTGACTGATATATTGTAAAAAGCTTTTAAATATACAATAAAAAAAAGACATATAGAGTACAAATCTAATTTTCTGAATGATATTTTCAAAGAAAAACAAACTGCTGGCAATGTACTGTAATGTCTTGCTATTATCTTATGGTTTTCCTAAGATATTTAATTTGCTAAGTAGAGAGCTTCACCCTAGTGGGATTGCCAAAGAGATCCTAAGAGTTTTTGGAATGATCTTGATGTGTTTCACTGATCTTGAGAAAATTTGCAACCAAGTCCCTTTAGATATGTTTGGCAGAGGAGATATGACTTTTGTTGAATAGCTCAAGTTTAAAGCTGTGTCTGCATTCTCAGCACAACGCTCTTCTTGGTCCAAGTGTGGGTTTGACCACCACCTCTGATGCCTCTCGTCATTGATCCTGTTTCTGGTGTACAGGATCTTAAGGCATGGCTGTTAATAGGGTATGTAAGCTTTGTGAACATCAGTGACTCTTTGTATCCAAGTATATCTTTGCTTTTTAAAGTCGTGGGTTTGTTTTATATTCTTAGCGCAAAAAGAAAAAGACATAGTGTTCGGGGCTCTTAACCACATCAACTGGTTTCATTCAAACCCATGAATCTGCCATGGTATATATCTCTTGGCCAAAGGCGAGGGTCAAAACATAGACGAATGTGTAAACAAAGCTCCTTTCTAACCATATATTAGTTCGTCCTACATTATTGTAACCTCAAAATGTATTTGCCAATTTCCATTACACTATATCTGATGAACAAGTCACCAGGACACTTGAGGGGAAAATAATTTCTTCCAGCCAAATAGGCTGTTTCCAATTCTTTACATACATGTTGTAACTAAACTCTGTTATCAGTAAAGATACCTGAAAGTCATAAGCTTAAGGTCAGCAGATAAAACAGATCAAGATGTTTCTGTAGTCCTCTATAACAGTCAGATTGAAATCACATTTATGTTCTTTCTACTTCCTTCTGAACTGTTATCATTCATAGCTTGTTCCTGGCTACTTTGAAGACGCAGCCACTTAATTCTGCCTCTCCACACTTTTGAACTCAGCCGGAGCGTCAGATGTGGGAAAGCATTGGAGTTTAAAGAAAAGAGAGCATCACAAACATGGCCGTGGCAAAGGAGACAGATGGAAACTAAGGCGGAGTTTTCAAAGGGAAAGCAACAGAAGTTAAGATGTAAAAAAAAAAAGGCCATGGATGAATGGTCCGTTGATAGCAGTAAATCACAGCATGACTGTAAACACTAGCAGGGGTGTTTATTCAGCCCCGGCCAACACTCAAGGATGCTGTTGACTTCCCAAACTCATTAACCAATGAAAAATTGCCTAATTGACAAGCATGCATGAGCATTATTTTAAGGGAAATTTGTAATATAGCTTGAAGAATAACCACTAATGGCCCTCTTTGTTGGCATGTAAAAGAGATAAGCACAGGGATAGCTGTGGCTTGTTTTTTTTTAAGTGGAGCAGCATTCATTAACCATGAAAATGTGTTTGGGGCCAGCTGAAGGAGGTGAGGTGGAGGTTGGCTGGTACATTAGATCCGGACACTAATGGACCCGAGTCATGGCAGGGTACGTACCATCAGACACACTCAATGCAAATTAATGAAAGCACACATGTGCATAAATGCACTCTCTGTGTGCATGTGTGTACTGTTCTCACCATTAGTAGATTGTTTTAGTCTGGCCCAGGGATTTAGTCTATGGGACAGGGCCAGTCACTTGTAGAGCACACCCAGGGCAGCCTTCTCAAAGCCTAAGGCCTGGCCCGGGGAAGGAATGGATGGGATATACCGGCAAGACTGATGAGCTAACTGGAGATTTCTAGCCTGCAGCAAAAGAAAAAAAGGCAGGAGGAAGGCAACAGAGATGGAGTTAAAAAGTCAGAGTAGCTAATGGCAAAAAGACCAGACGGCTCACAGAGGAGCATGCAATGCCTTGGGCCAGAAAAGTAGGAGAAAAGGGATCCACAAAGACAGGTATAGAGGGGATTAAGAGAGCAGAAGGTGGAAGCAAAGACACAAATGGTAGAAATGATGGGAAAACAGTTATTATATCCACTTACGGAACATCAACCATGATCTCAGTTAAATTCCCCCAGTCAATTTAACCAGCTAAATTTACTGCAGATACGTCTATACAACCCCACTGTAAGTATTGGATGGCTTGAGCATAAATGCATTCTAGGAAACAGACTGTGATGATGTTAATGCATTCGGATGTGATGACATTTTTCAGCAGTCGTGGTTCGCCTTTGGCTGAAGAGACACATGTCTGAATAGGGAATTGATCATTAAAAGATTACCACCACAGAGGTATGAATGAAGATGGAGGCAAGGTTTATTCTTTCAGCTGGGATACAGACACAGGGTTCTTAGTAAACTGTCTTTGGATTCAGAGCTTCTGGGCCTCTTTTCACCAGTGACAAAGAGTTTTTGGTTTGCGCTCGACAGACTCTTTTGCGCTGTCTAACCACTGGTGATAAAGGAGGTAGAGGATTTGAAGCTCTGGGTTTATATAAATGAAATTCTTCCCTTTCTAGTCACACTGAGTGTTTTAAGGCTTTGGATTTTGAGTTTATAAGTTCCAGTCTCCATGTTTCTGGGAGCTTCATCGCTGGTCCCAACACAAGTTGGTAGACTGCATACTTTGCAGAGCTTTAGAGCTGGTCTCCTCAGTGTTGGAAAATATTGAACCTCCAGAGAATGTCCATGTTTTCATGTGAAACATTTAGGGAACATTTCTGTCACATATCTATTCTTTGTCAGTTGGTGATTGCATCTCTAAGTGCTTTTAGAGCCTTGTAATCAGACTCCGTTCACTTGTTCATATTTTGTCATTATGCAACAGTTTTTTGTAAGAGGAGCAGGTAACAAGTGGTGTAAATCTAAAAAAAGGACATCACCTGGAATAACGCATCCTCTAAATGAAAAAGTTTAGTGGCGTCACAATGATATGTGGATTTTTTTTAATTTTTATCCAGAAGCCAGGAGTTGAAGGGAAGGTGGATGATGCTAAATATCAACTTGAAGTAGAGACACACACCCCAAAGACTTGCAGCTCCACTTCCAAAAAAAAGAGTGGATATACAAAGAATTGACCCTGGGGCCAAATATAACTGCATGTTACACTTTTCAGATTAACTTCCACGTTGCTGCCAGCCAGGGACTTTATGCAATGTGCCGGGTTTCATTGTATTGAAACATTTTTAAACAGATTTGTTTAGCATGTATGAATATTTGTATGATTGAAATTTAATAATTTTTTATGTAAATTGTCTTGAGATAACATGTGTTTTAAATTTAAAAAACTGAATTGAAATTAAATTGTTATTTATTCTGTGTTTGTCTGTAAGGGTTTAGGAATCCTGTAAATCCAAAAGCCCATTTTGTCTTTTGTGGCTCGGATATAAAATTATAGTAGGTGTGAAATCTCCTTGGCCAACAAAAACCACAACACATATTTATCTCTCTATATATTATCAGACTAATTTCTAGAATAAAGAATCTTTTCTAGATTTATGGAAAAATTAAAGTTTGATTACGTTGTGAAAAGGCTATGAAGAAATTAAATGCAACATTTGAAAGATCTTTAACATAACTTAGTTTTGTTATTTTTTTGTAGTCCTAACCACGTTCAATTTATGAGTCACATGTTGCAGATCCCTTTACTGTCACATACAATTTAATTTAAGGAGTATGAACGCTTATGCCTGGCAATAACACTTATGTTCTTGCATCTTGTGAAATATTATACCTGTCATTCAAAATGCTTCTCTAGAAACCAGCCTTTTAAAGCAAAGTACTGTACCAAGCAGTAAAAAAGGCTGCTGTCACTTTGCACAGCAGGACTAAAAGTACCAGTCTTTGACCAGCAGATGGCAGCAACACATTTGAGGATCCCGACCTACCACATTATAAGGCAAAGGAGGTTGTTGCTTTAAAGAGCATGAGAAATATTAGATATCTGTCAAAAACTTAATTTATTTACTTTTAGTTACTGTTTTAATGTTTTTTAGTAATCTGCAAGTAACATGATTTTATATTTTGTATTAATATATCACATTTTTATACGATAACAATAGAGAAGCATTTAAAATATGTTAATTATAATATGTTTTAAGTTTAGATTTACATTATATTTAGGTAAAATAACGTGTTTGTTTTAACAAACAACATAAAAAGCATTACCCTTGCGCCCCGGTCTGAATTCTGCCATCTAAAACACTGCACTCCTTTTTCCGAGCCTCCCCTGAAAGTATCACCACCATTACAACCAGCATATCCCTTACGAAAGGCGTCCGCCTTCAGGCAGCTAGCTGTTGTTTTTTACCCTAACTTATCACCGACCCTAACCGGTTATCATGAAGGGAAGCAGGGTGGTGGTAATTTTCCTGATGCTTTCCGCGTCTCTGCTGTGCACGGCCGAGGCGGGCAGAGGCCGAGGCGGCGGCAGCCAGAACAGCTTCAGGCGGGCGGCTAATGGGATCTACCAGACCCTGAGCAGCGTGTTCGGAGAGGAGAACATCCGAGCCCTGTACAAGGTGAGCGACGGGGAGCTGATAAGGTCTGTGTTTGCTTAAATCATCGGCTGGTCTGATGTTCTCGGTTCAATTATTGTAGAATGCAAGTTAAGAAAAAAGCTGGATTGGGCCTGGTCACTTTAATAATGGATGCCATTTTGAATTATTACCATTAAACCTTTGATTTATTTTTTTGTCCGGTCTAAACTCTTTGTTTTAGGTATAGACGTAATTGTGTGTCGCTTTCATTTTATTAATTTGAATGGTGTGTCGCTTTCGTTTTATTAATTTGAATGAAAACCAGCATATTTGTCTCTGGAGAACCACTACTGTGATCGCACTGGATCTGTGCTCTCATTGGTCCAGCTGCACTTCCGGCAGTTTCAAAATGCTGCAACGTTTCCGGCGTTCAGACGCAGACGCGGCTGGGGGAGGTCACGTGATAATTAGCGACCACAATTGCGGCCATTACGGTTTTACAATTTGTACATGTGTTGGTAGAATTTGGATTCTCAACCATTTAAAAAGACAGTGGAGAAAGAAAATACACTAATATGAGAAAACAAGAATGTAAATAAATCAATGGCACGTGGAGTTTCTTTCTTTTAAATTCACACTGGCTATTTTTTCTACTGTACACTTGAAAAGTCTAGAAAATACATTTAGTCTGTAAACTACCAATAAAAATCTGCAGTATTTTATTAATTATACAACCATGTAAATAAATCAATAGCATAATTATTTTCCTTTCTTTTTAACCTTAAACCTAAGCCTTTAATCACATCAATTCAACAAAACAGGGATAAGATGCAGGCCATGTGATTATCACTTCCATTACAACACCACTTTGTGGTTGTCTGTGTTCCCAAACTTTCAGACCTGCCAAAAGTCCCGAATTGCGCTGGAGTCTCCCGTTTTTTAGCCCTTTCTCCCGCCCTGCTCCCGATTTGTAATTTATCCCAACCCCCGTTACCTGCCTACGTCATACCCAAGTAGTTCCCGGGCATTATTCCACTCCTGGTCTATTCTAAAAAGACACAGAGCTAAATAAAATGAGCTAGACGGTCAACAAAAAGAAGAAATAAGCTTCAAAGTTCAAATCTGCTTGGCGACACTTTTAAATTTGTGATCACTAGTCATTACCACGTATTTTGTAAAGTCTGCCTGACTGATGGAGGAAAAAAGGACGTTAGCAGGCTTGCTAACTGTACTAAACATCAACAGCTTGTGAAGGCACAGACGGGAACGACAAGAATCGCATCCTTCTTGTTGAGGGACGTGTCGGATGCTGGCAGAGTGACAAAAGCAGAAGTGCAGATGGCAATTTTAGTCGCTAAAAACAACATAGTCTTTGCCTAATATATAGACATATATATATATATAAATATATATATATATATATATATATATATATATATATATATATATATATATAT
>JAVLVB010000003.1:2228286-2249906 GCA_032876305.1 Orestias chungarensis
ATATTGGCAGGTATAATCTATTTTGCCAGAAAACAAATTTTAAGGTAAAAAAAAAAAAAAAAGGATTATTTTTAATTTGTGCCCACACTGTTGCAATCACAAACATATATTTGGGTAAGCAAAAGTTAATTTAAAATAAAATGCACAAATGTTTTGTTTCAGTGAACAACCTGCTATCACCTAAACTACCTACTCTGACTTTATTTGTCAGCTTATTTTGTTTTCTGGTATAAATATGTGGGTTTTTTAGTGTGTAGCTGATTTTGTCATGTAAATTTATATACAAAACTTCTGCTGCACATAATATTGACTCTGTAGTATCGACACTTGTAATATCTCGCATGCATGCGTAGATGCAGTGTTTGCATTCATGTACCGTATATTTTTATTCACTTAGATAGACCTTTCCCTAAATATTATCCACTGATCATGAAGATTATAGCTATTTCTGATCTCAGGCAGAGTTGTGGGAAGACTTATGATGATGTAGTGGAGGTGTGAGTGGAGCTGCACTGTTTAGCAGATTGTCATCAAAACATACTTGGACGCAGAACTTGATGTAAAGTTTCACGTGTCAGGGATGATTGGCCAAATTTGTTGGACCAACTGTCTTGAATTGCCTCAGCTGGTTTAGACCATTAGTGTCAGAGTAGCCTTGCAAGGCTTAGTGCAGCAAACAAATACGGAGATTATACATTAATCTTTGAGGTCTGTACTTGTAAAATACTCTGGTTTAGACACAGTCAACAAGCTTTACAACTATCCCCTTGTTCCCAAATAATTATTGCAATTATATGATATTAATCATGCCAGTCTGATGCATAGAATCAAGCGAAAGTATGAAAACATCAGGTGAATTTGGCCTTTTTTCACAGGATGACCGTTCACAAAAATATGATTAAATAGTTGAACTTGTCTGCCTTTAAGAAACCCTGTTCCCTACTCTATCTTCTTTATCCAGAGTGTTACACATATTAAGAGCAACTTGACAGATTTTTAGCAGTTTCAATTTGTGCAATTTTAAAACCTATGAAATACCTTGCTACAGCCTGCTGGCTCTGCTGTTTTCGTTTGCATGTGTTGAACTTAGGGGGTGTCATAATAAAAGCTAAGTGTCACATTTCCTGCTGCTTCCTTGATTCTACGCAAATGAAGAAGTCAAAAAGTTTTTTAATACGGATGACACTAAAATCTGTTAAGAATTGAGATGATTTTCTCTGAGCAGGGATCAGCGGAGAAAACCCTAAAATAAAACTAATATTTTCGTGTTCATTAAATGCATCAAAACAGGACATTTAGGTGGGGGGTGTTCTCATTCTTAGGTAACGTTTCAATAATCACGTAGTTCATTGAGGCATCTCGTGTTTCCAGTTTAGTATAAAAACTAAAGATTAGGGAGAATAAATAATAAAGATTAGGGGGAAATACTTCGATGAATTATTGCCTCCAAATAAAAAGATGTTCTTGTTGCAGAGTGGTGGAAAACAAACACTGTATTCTAGAACTGCGGCACTCAAGGTAGCACGTTGGAGTAGATCTTCAACTTTCATTGCAATTTATTTTTATTCCGCAAGTAGGACCGGCGTGATGGGGATGACATCACGTGTAGACTACCTCGCGCGCGTGCTCTCTTAATCAATCTGGGTACAGTGTTGCCAGATTGGGCGGTTTTTATTTTGATCTTGAGGGTAAAAATTGCTTTGGGCGGGTGGAGATAATTTGAAGTCAGATTGGCGGTTTTTGAGTTAACCAATTAAAACAAATGTCCACCCATTACTGGTTCATTGCAAAGCCTCCCTGACCTTTCTTCATCACTGATTAGCTAATGTCATCTGCCAGGGCGTTAACAACATAGATTGTAGCGCCACAAATTATGCTAGTTTAAGCACCAGGCGGATAAATTTAGCGGGAAGATGCCGAAGTGGGGGAAATATAAGAAGCACAGCCCCTGCTGCACTTGCCTGCCGCAACACTCCCATTGGTTAACCTCTCAAGTCAGTTAAACGTAACCCCGCCTTTCCCATCTTACCATTTGCTAACATCAGAGCCGTAGGTGCATAAGTCGATTTGATTGGTCGCCACGCTCGTTAGCTGCCCCAGTCGGGGCGGAGAACAGCTGAAGCATTAAGAAGGCGGGGCTTCTGAGCCAGATCGAAGGCTTTCATTGGATTCCTGTAGTCGTTTAATACGTCCTCTCTCGCCTGGATGGTGCAGAACCAGGAAGAGGTTGTCCGGGGCTGAAGCCGTCCGTCGTCACCCTCAGTGCTCTCCGGTTTATTCCCACTTCTGGAGAGCGTGCGGCACCACTCACAGAGTGACATATTAGTAAAAACTATGGACCAAGGCATGTTGTGAAATCTCGATTAATCCAACTCCTAGAGTTCCCACTTAATTGTAGCTCATTTGCTCGCTCTACACTCGTATACGTCTACATAGCTTCTATCAGACACTCTGTCAATCCGTCATTCTCTTCTTAATATCTGTCTGTCACTACGCCGGTATATTTTTGCTTCATCCTGGTAGTAAAAAATATTTTGAAGGTAGTAAAAAAGGTAGTAAATACAACTTAAAGGTATAGGAGAGAATCTTTTCAATAGAAAAATGTCAATGGTAAATCCCATTGAAAATGACAGCCAATCAAAAACGACCGGTGGTGAAAATAACTGGCTGTCAATGTGGAAGTAAAATGTACGCAATGACGTATATCACTGATGTTCCCACCCACCCGACCCGTACAACGCGCGCTCATGTTTGAATTCGCGCATGCGCAGATTGTTGTTTAGGAAGTAAAACGGGACGAATAAGACGCATCGTTGAAGGGAGGTTCTCCCCATACGGCAGCGAAAATGGAAGCTCGCAAGAGAAAAACCGAGGCTGTGGTCCCGCAGATGTAAACAGACTGCATGTGCTGAGGAAGTGTGCGCTCCCGATATCAGGGGGCGTTACTGGAGATGAGGTGGCGCATGCGCAGTGTTGCAAAAATGAGAATGAGCTGAAGATCCTCTCCTATATCTTTAAGGATTTAAGGCAAAACAATTTCCTCCGGGATCATTAAAGTCTATCTTATCTTATCTCTGGATATACCCTGGAGTTACTCCAACACAATTTAATTTCCCTTTGGGATAAATGAAGTATTTTTTATTTGATTGATCTTATATGCAGATTAAGCAGAAAAAAGCTTGCAATCCTTTTATTTTCTGGTACATTCAAACCTAAGTGGTTCGGACCTTTTGTCATCTGTTTAGGTCAACGTGTGAAAAAAATACAAAAGCTCTTTGTACTGATTTATATTTACATTTTTACATCTCCAATTCTGTTTTTTGTCTAACTTTCCGACCTTCTTTCTTAAATAAAATACTAACTACTTCCTTTTAAATTCAGTTACCAAAAACAAAGACTGGGCTGACCATAAAACTGTTTCACAGAATTTGTATCTAGTGTAAAATTATCTCATCCAGATCTGAGATCATAGTGTTTATCTCGAAATGCCCAAAAAAGCTTTCAAATAAACCTTTTTTTAACGTCACCAATGTATTTGTTCATGTTTCGTGCCAGTCAAGATAAATGTTGTGTTTCAGATTTCCAAAAACTCTTTGAAAACTAATTGCCCACTTGTTATTATTTAAAATTCAATATTTGTAAAAAATTAAAAAAATGGGGCCGGTAAAAACACTGTTTCTGAACAATCTAACTTGAGTCTTAATTACCACTAAGCGGCATGGATTGATTTGTAGGTTTGATGTTAAAACATTGGGTCTACATTTGATCGCTCATTTTATTTTAGGACTGAAAGGGATGCTTGGTTAAGATGTGAATGTAACACCGAATAAGATTAAAAAAAACAAATGGCAGGTAGAATGCGAAGCCTAGGCTCGACTGCTAGAGCTGCTGTCAGTGATTAATAAAACACAATATTTGCTTTTCATACAGTGCATTTAATGTCACAAACAGAACAAACATAGAAGTCCCCTACCCAAAACAACTAAATAAGTACAAACACAATATCACAGTAAATTCTTCAAAAATGAACGTGCACAGAAACTCCAAATCATAGTCCACACTTTCCCCCAGCTTAAGGGCACCTGGAGTCAGATGTCCATCTGGCAAACTATAAAAAAGATGGTTTTCTTTGACCAGTTTTTTTAGAAGTGAAGTGTCCAAGCACTGATTTTTAGAATCAAGGTGAATGTTGATGTGTGTCCACTGTGGTGAGATGGAAGGGGAAATTAGTGCAGACTGCCAACCGCCTCCTACCAAACCAGCATGGAGGGACATGGGTTCTTCTGTCTCCCAGCCGGATTTCTCTTGGCTCGCCATCTTAAACCCAAAAGGGGTCACCTGGCCCATATGGCCCCTCTGGACATTTTGATTGGCTGACTAGATCATGTGACTTTATCATACGGGCCAATAATAATGCAGGCTTCAAATATTGGAGGCATGCTCAAGGGCAAATTTTACATACTCGAAGGGAGATTTTACCCTGGGTTACATATAGGATTCACCATTAGTGAAAATCTCTCATGATTAATCCTGACATTACCTGTATAAAACTAACCTTGAATTTTCAACCTGACCAAGGTCTTTTTAAAAAGAGGCTGGATGTCTTTTCACCGGTATCAAGGACACATTTTTGTGAGGAGTTATTTTGTGAGTGCTCTCTATCAGTTTTTTGTGGAGTGAACATGGCCTAACCTGTTTCCTCTCTCGTTCCAGTTTTTCTCCAAAGCAACGGAGCGATTTGTGCACGGCGTGGACTCTTTCATGGATACTATCTGGAAGATCTGGTCTGATCTGCTCGATGTGATGGGTATCGATTGTAAGTCGTGTAAATCTAACATTTTGTTTTTGTTTTTCCAGGGCTGAGAGACTTAAATCATAACATGTTTTCTATCTTCCTCCCTCTCTGTTCCATGTAGCCTCAAACCTCAGCCACTACTTCAGCCTCCCGTCTCTGTCCAACTCTCCTGCGCGCGCCTTGCTCTTGGTCGCCGCCGTCCTGGTGGCATACTGGTTCCTGTCCATGTTCCTCGGGGGAGTGTTTTATCTGCTGCACGCCGTCTTCGGCCGCTTCTTTTGGCTGGCGAGGGTCGGGCTCTTTGCCCTGTCCTGCCTCTACATCTTGCAGAAGTTCGAGGGCGATCCAGAGCGAGCCGTGCTGCCGTTCTGCTTCATCATGGCGGTGTACTTCATGACGGGACCCGTGGGGGCATACTGGCGCCGCGGAGGCGGGGCCGGCTCGCTGGAGGAGAAGATCGACCACCTTGACACTCAGATCAGGCTTCTCAACATCAGGCTGAGCCGTGTCATAGACAGCCTCGAGCACAGTGGCGAGCAGTAGGCTCACTGGGAGAAGTTGGGTTTAGACCACATGTATTTAACTCACTGTCATGATCACAGCTGCAGGAAAACAGCTACCAGGTATTTACAATTCTACTGTCGGGGTGGGTGAGTAGCTTTTAAAAGTTTGAGTTGATTATTGGGACAAAATATTTAAAATTCCTTACGATTACAAAATGTTTTGTCTGAGTTTCTTAAATAATTGGGAAAGCTTTTATACATCCACATTGAAGGAATCTGAGTTCTCTCTCTATCTCTCTGTTGCAACTTAAGAAAGGCTGTCAAATTACAGGTTTAGTTTTCTTCTGTTTAAGTGCCAGCAGGACTCATGCATGTTTTCTACTTAGATTTTAGTCTTTTTAAAACCCCAACCGACAGAATCTCTTTTTGAAACTACTACAAAAACAAAAAAAACACGAAATGAGACGTCGTTGTTTATGTGTTCGTCTGCAGTGAGATTTATTTATTCCGTCCAAACATGTCAAAATAGTTTCTTCTGATTAGTGACCATTCTGTGACAAATGTTTCTTCTTTTTTTTTTTATGTTTTTGTCTGGGTGTGTGAACATGTGCATGAGAATTGGGGGGGGGGGCATCGATCTGAATTTGCAAACGGAGCCAGCAATATCTCAGGGACTCACTCCACACATGATGAAATCAGAGTTCTAGTATAAGACACTTTCTGGTTGTTTGTAATCTCCTCACAAATCTGTTTTTGCATGTGCGTTTGTCGGAAAGCTTTGCTCTCCGTCCACCGAAATCCTACTTTTTATGTTAAAAAATGTTTATATATATATATATTCGTGTGTTTTTGTTTTTGGGGGGTTTTATTGTGGGATTCTGGATACTGGGTGTCGTGCTAAAAAATAAAATCACATCACTGTTTTTTTCAGAAAAGGTGATCACCATGAATTGTCAGGAAATAACAAGAGTTTATAAAAATCAAGGGCAATAAAGGTAATATTCAAAAACAAAATTAAATAATGACACCACTGATTTTAAATGAGGAGTTGGGTCATTTTAACAAAATACATAACACAAATAAATCTATGCAGCTCCTCCATCACATTAGCATGGCTGTGTACTGTAGAAGGGTTTTGTGGCCCCCCTCCCCCCCTTACATGCACCATGTATTCCTCCATCAAATGCAAAGGAGATTTCTGGAACCCTTAACTATTAAAGGCACAAACATCAGCCACATAGAAGAACATGCTTTTATGATATTGGCAGGTTAATTGATTTATTATGTTTTATTAGTGAATTCCATGTGTTGAGCTTTGTGTTAAGATGTTGTACAATTTGCATGAATGACTTTCTTTTTCCAGTTGTTTCCCATTCATACAATTCCCAGTGACTGCTTTGGGAAAGGAAAGCTTCTGGAAATTTACTTGAAATTTACACCTTTTTGAAACCATTAGGCTATTATTAATTAAATGACCGTATGATGTTATTCCAATTAACAAGTGAGTAAATGTTTTTTGTGTTTTTTTTATATTTGCCCATTAAAAATCTTTAAATACGTCCATTTTTTCTTGTCCATGACAGATTTTTATTTGATTTGATTTATGTCTATTTTCACGGAGAAATGCCTTTTACTGGGATTTCTTTCCATGCATTTTGTTTCTTTGGCTTTGCATGTGTTACTCAGACTTTGTGATGGTAAGATAAAGAGGTTTGTTTAGGTCATTAAAATCTAAATGTTGTAATTGTTTTTAAATCCGTATACGCTCCTTACTATGGGAGAGTGTCCTTTTTAATGAAGTTAGTGTAAATGCAGAGTTTTAGTGTGTTGATTTGAGCCAGTCAATAGTTACTGTTATAAACCTTATTGAAATGTATGTGAAGGTGATGAAGCTTACATTGATACTAAAACAATGGACTTGCAAAACACAAGTTGAGGACTTTCTTCAACATCTTTTATGTTTTCTAGAATTTCTTGTTTAGGTTTTAGATTTAAATCGTTGCGTTAAAAGTCTTATGTTTTAAATTTTGGATGTCCAGGGTTGACACTCTTCTTGGCAGGTGTTATAGCCTTGTTATTACAAGTACAGACCAATGGACTAGCCATTTCCAGTAGTGCTGCACAATATTGAAAACCACTCAATAAGAATATGATGCAGGATGAATGCCTTGTGTTCCTCACGTCTATTCGTCATTATGATGGTTCCAAGTCTCTGTAAGCCTTAGTGCCTCAGACGGGGTGACTTTTTCCCACAGGCTGAGTTTAATATTGCCTTGCATGAATTCATGAAGCCTCTATTATAACAACTTTGGAACATTATAATCCTTTGCGACCCATTATTCTATTTAATCCCAAGAAACTAGTGGTGTTTTTTATCAATAGATTAAAAGCACGAATGACAGTGAAAGAAGGTCAGGAATTGAACTTGTAACCTGCTCTGTTGAGGAGTACAACCTCCATGAAGGATGCATTCCTATCTCAGTCCAAACACACGATTATCTGCTGCCCTAGCATTTGAGTTTTGATGCTAGTTCTCATTAACGGTGAACAGTTTTCTTACCTACAACATTTTCAAATCTTTCCCAGTTTGTTTGTTACAGAAAAAGCCTCGGAAGTAATTGAAGCGTGCCTCTTCTAGTGGGATTTTGATGCATGCTGCCTTTATCTCTGAAGATTCCGATTTTGCTGCCTGTGTCAATATATTTTATGAAATGTCATGAGAGATTAGCCAGAAAGCGATTATGTTACTGTATAATGTGTGTCTCGTATTTCTGCTCTGTTAATTAACACTGGATACTAGAGCTTTTTGACCAAATGATCACATTTTTGTTGTTGATTTTAAAGAAGACTTGATAAAATCACTGTTTGCTTATTTGATAATCACTTGATTGTCCCTGAAATGAAAAAATACATCTTGAACTATCCGAGAAACAACTATTTATTTTCTCTTTAGGCAGCTGACTGGATTATGATGTATTGATAGCCTACAGATTATTCTTTAGCCCTCATATTTATAAGAACAAGGAGGAATCATGGGCTTTATCAAGGTGTTAAGTGACTGATAACTTGTTGATTAAAGGTGTTACCCAATAAACTGTGGAGTATTGCAATAATGTGTTGAAATTCATTCCTAAACATGTATCTGAAGCTTGTTCACATCTTTAAAGCACTCGAGAACTTGATTTTGATTTTTGTGGTACATCATTAAAGAGAAGCTGCCACTAATAGTGGTGATGTAATCATAAACCACTTATTATAGATGCTGGTTGATATCATCGGTCAGCGTTGGATTCATCGATTCAACCAGATGTTTATTCTCTGTAGAGTATAATGAATAGCTTGTAAGTCCATTGAATTATTGTAACCTGGTGCCAATTTTTTTATTACTTTAACAAAAGTTGATAGTAGAATGTTTAGATTTTTTTTTTCATTGATTTTGTATTTTCTTGCACTGTTTATCATTTTGTCTCTTCTGTGCTTCATTCCCATGGCAGCACTTGGATCTGCCTGCTGTTTTCTTCTCTGTGTTAATGTCTTTATGAAAAACTTTGTGGAAAATGGCTTTTTGAGAAAAGGTCCAGATTTGACTAAACACATATATAACTGAAAACGAATGTTTTTCATTTTTTGCGGTCTGGGTGTTTTTATGGAGTATACTCTATTAATACCTTCTCTAAAGGGTCTGAAACTTGGCATTGACTGATGCTTTAAATTCAACTTCCATTTGTTTATTTCTCATTACCCAGAATTGCTATCCTGGTTTATCTAAGTAACTAAAATTTATTTTTAAAAGGTAATTTATTAAAAAGTCAGACAGAATTTCTGTACATTTATGTATCTAAAGCATTTAGTTCTGCTAGAAGCAAATATGGACTATAGCAAACAAAAATTCAATTTCCAAGAAACAAAACATGACCACACACACAGTTTAAGGGAAGATTACTGATGGTAACTTAAAGCATTCACATTAAGCCATAGGCATTGCTAAAGCAGCTGGCTGTATCCATGCAAACTAATGGAAAGTTAAGTGGAAGGAAAATGTAATGTTGAAAGTTTTTATATCCAACCACAGCTTTGAAAGAATTACAGAGCAAAGCATATCAAGGGCTTTTAAAGTCAGCAGATGTCTATAGGACAAGGGCCAAAACTGTTGTTTTTTCATTAAATTAAAATATATATATAAAGCAGACCAGATCAGAAGCATCTTATCTAGGCTGAACAGAAAAGACACAAATGTTGCCTAGAGTCCTCTGTTCTGATGAAAGTTAAGTCCCCGTTTCATTTAGAAATCCAGAGTAGAGAGAAACATTCCATATAGTAATTTTAAAAATAATATTAAAATGTTTACTTCAGTAAGTAAATTAAGCAAGTGAAACACTACGTAGATTAATTACAAATGATGTCCATCTGTCAGCTAATAACAATGCAACATTTAGGATATTAGAATTTCACATCAGAGCAATAAAAATATGTTTCATACTAAAATGTAAGCTTTATTAAAAGTATGTTCAAAGGTTACCTTCTCCTAAAGCTCCTTTTTGCCATAAAGCACACATTAGTCATTAAATTTATATTTATGTAAAACTTTTTTCTAAAAAAACTATTCTTAAAAAAAAAAAACTGTTAGGCTATCATCAGGGAAGTGTCAATTCTCAACAGAATTACAAGTTTACACTTAAAAAACATCACTGTAATAAACTGATATATATTACACTTTTTAAACTAATCTATTAAATTAACCTCTTTAAGTATTCTCTTAAGTAAAGCATAAGTAAATGAGTTTCTCCTACATGCTTTACTTACACAGAATCAAAGGTGGCTTCATGATTTTTGTTTTTTCTGCAGCCACGTCTTGATATTTCTACTTTGGTTAGAATACATCACATTATATGTTTCCTGGAGGCTTTAAAGTGGTTCAGTTGGGAGTCTATAGCTGTCAAAAGGATGTATGGACTCCATATGGACATTGATGTCTTTCTTTTGTTCACAAAGGACTGATGTTTGTGTTATAAAAATTCCAGAGCTTGAAGAACATTGGCCCACACTTCTCTTGGCTGACATATTAACTGAAACTAAAGTGTTTAACTGTGAAAAAGAGAGAAAATAATTAATTACATGGTTAAAAGTGCTTCCAGCAGGTGTCTACAGAGCATTTATTAAAATAAAATCAGTTCAACTACAACAGGGGAAAAAAATGTGACATTCAATACATGTTAAAAATATATATCTTTAGTAGTTGATTTATTCACCAGGTTTCAAACACAAAATCAGCGATTTAGGAAATCAGTAGAGATGGAAACAAAAAGCGACTTTTTAACGACTGTTAAGAAAACTAGTGTAAGAATCTGAAACGTCTAATAAGGTTCTGCTCTAAAATGGGTTTATGTTCCATAATTCCCTGAGTAACAGTCCATTACAGGAGAGAAATTGAAGTCCAAGTTGAACCAACTAGCATTAGATTTCTGATGATGGATACATAAAGTAGGTAGCTTTATACTGAAAGCCAGCACAAGATCTATATTTTTTTAGTTGCACATTTTCCCTCAATGTTTATTTCATCATAAAAAATTACTCGTAATTTGCATAATTATTTTGAAAGTTGTCAATGTCTAACATCACAAAATATTAACTATCAGCATCTTAAATGTATGAATGCAAGAATCCGTATCACCGAGAAACTCTTTCTGTACAACAAAACAAGTTAAAGGACGCTAGCATTATCATTATTCTTTAGTCCCAACACTTCAATAAAAACAATAGTAAGATCAAATTAAAAGTATTTAGCTAAAATAAATTAAAATGACTACTTTTAGTAAAACTTACTCAGACGTGATCACGTTGCAGCTTGGTTTAAAAAAGAAAATGAGGAG
Organism: Orestias chungarensis; assembly: GCA_032876305.1. Taxonomy (NCBI): domain Eukaryota; kingdom Metazoa; phylum Chordata; class Actinopteri; order Cyprinodontiformes; family Cyprinodontidae; genus Orestias; species Orestias chungarensis. The sequence continues at coordinate 2,239,455 of JAVLVB010000003.1, forward strand.
TCTGAGTCTGTAACCAAACAGGAAGCATGGCTTGCAAGATTCAAAGATGAACAAAACTGTTGTTTTCTTAAATGGTTTTGGACATCATTTTTAGAAGTAGTCTTATAATCTACACCTTTGTGATTCAAGCCTTTATTTCTATTGAGGCTTTTTAACTACTGACTATGTTTCACAGAAGCTAAGGCTCATATCCTTGCCTTTAGTTAAAAGACATACCATATTGTAACAAACAATAGCTAAGCGAGCTTGCACTTAGATACAATAACTTTAAGAAGTCAGCATGCACACTTTCCACAAGTACTAAAAAATTAACCTTCCGAGGGTAAAACACCAACAGAAACCGTTTCTGAAACTTCTCAAGTTTAGGAAAAAGTCATTTAAAAGTCACACACCCATTCGTGTTACACAGCATGTTACTCTCCACCTTGAAGTTAAGAAAAACCAGATATTTGAAGTAATCTTTGGCTCTTCAAGGACTTAATTCCAGTTACAATATGAGGTCAAGCTACTCCAGTCGTGGCTCAAACATTATCACATTATATTACTTACAGTGCACACATCCAGGTCCTTGCAAAAGTCTTCATACTTCTTAAAGTTTTTCACATTTTGTTGGATTACAACCACTACTTTGAAGCATTTTTTATTAGGATTTTATGTGGTACACCAAAGTAGAGTAGTGTTACTTTGCAACGTGGAGCGAAAGGTATACATTGTTTTAAAATCTTTTTAAAAATACAATCTAAAAAGTGCATATTTAGCCTCGTTTTATTATTGCTTTTAAAAGTTACAAAAATAGTAAACGAGTCCATCTGGGTGTTTCATCTGAGTAAAACTGTTTTCAGTGAAGGCCTCACAGAGAATAAGGAGCAAAGCAGGTAAGGATTAAAGTTGAAAATAAGTTTAAGGTAGGGTTAGGTTACAAAACTATATCAAGCTTTGAAGATCTCACAGAATACTGATCAATCAATCTTTCTTGTAAAAGTATGAGAGCCACGATACGACTGTCCCTCAAAACTAAAAAAGGCCTTTTTTGGAGAATTACCCCTTTAGGCCCATCTCAACTTTGGAGGCGCAGCAGAGATTCATAGTTCAACATAAGTGTGTACTTTATAAATCTGAGAGGCAGGGTAGTTGAACTGTTAAATCAAAAAGTGTCGTCTGCAGTTTGTGAAGGTGCTTTTGTTAGAAGACGTCATATGATCAAGTAAAGATTTTCTGACCTTAATGTAAAACGCCATGCAGAGCATTAAAGTTGAGTAAACCTGATAGAAACATCCCTCAGACGACTGCCAAAGCAAACCAAAATGGATTTAACACATTAATGATCAACATGGTCTGAATGCAAATGTCATCATAGTTTTACAAATAATTATTTGTAAAACTATGATGACAATCTAGTAAAGTTACTCTCCGCTTCACAATTTTGCACTTCCTTGTGTCAATTTTCTTAAACTAAAACCTAATAAAACTTACTAAAGTGGTTGTAAAGTGACAAAATGTGAACGATTGTCAGGGGAATAACTTTTGCAAGACACTGTGGCTTTTGCTCACTTTGCCCATTCGTCCCTCTTCTGGCATTTTCTTGGTATGGCAGGTTGGTAAAGCAAAAAAAAATGCTGATAAAATCACGGTAAATACTGCCATTGAAAAAGTTCTTGCAAAAAATACATATGAAATTTGTCCTCGCGAAATTCCAGAATGTCTGTATTTTCGATGTAAAAGTCACATTAGGTCCAATCAGAAATGCACCACAACTCTCATATCCATGCTCCCAGCTGGACCCAAACCTGCACCGGAACCATGGGCCTGCTGGGATCCCTGGTCCAGCTGGATAAGATGGAGACCAGCATTGAAGCTGGCACACAGCAAACTATTGGTATCAGTCGGAGCCAGAGAAAGGAGTGGACCAGCACCATCCAGGGACAGCGTGCCTAGACAGACTGAACCCAGAATAAAAGAATATACAACTGTTACAAATATAAAGAACTTAGATAAAACAAAATATGACAGGTTTTTTTCCTTTTTATTTATTTGTAAGTTGTGCTCCTACCTGCTGTATTCTGATCCCAGACTTTCACCGAGCTGTCGTGGGAGGATGTCGCTATCTGAGTCGAGCCACCGGGAGACCCAGGCAGAAATATACAGCAGGCTGTGGTCTGAAGATGACCCCTGTACTCCACAACTTTACAACCAGGCTGACGCAAGTCCCACAGCTAAGAACATACAACACCACACTGGCAATCAAAACTTTCAACAATGACAGAACCACTGAAGCATCCCATCCCAAATAGGATAAAATCACTTAATCCTTAAAATCCAGAGCATGTCTCCATTGGTCTCACCGTGGCTTCACAACCCTGGCCTCCAAAGCCGTTGCTGCTGGACACCAAGTAGTTCCCGTGTGGAGAGACATCACAGTGAGTCTGTATGTACTGCTTCGCTGGGAAAGTATTGGTCACCTGCCACGTACGGCTATCCCACACTCTGCAAGCAAGAGCAGTTGAAAGTAGCGGTAAAATGACACAACCAAATGTGCTGCTCCTATTCTGCCCATTCATTCAGGAAACAGGAAAGATGCCGGGTCTCAGCTACAATTGGATTGCTTTACGGGATACGAGATTGTGCTTGAGATCGGCATAGACGTTGATGGTCTGAGGGTTACAATGTTTGGTAAATGTAATCAATGTTGTTGATTCGAAAAAAAAACATTAATCCCAATTTTAATGTGTCCAAGTATCATTTAAAAATGCACCATATCCCAAATGCAGCTCACTAACGAGACTGCAGGGGGAAGTATAGCCTAAATCTATCACAAAGTGGCGCTTACACCTGGGAACTCTGCAAACTGTAAAGCTGGTAGGACTCAGGATCAAGAAGGTGATGTTGGAAACTAAAATTGTTAATATCATCTTCAAGCTTTACAAAAATGACAGCGCTGCTATGAAGCTGCAAGCCAGTCGTTGAGGTGGATGGATTGAAGAAATTGTTTTTTAAAGTGGTATTGAGTTTTTCAAGGCAAGTTGTTCAGGACTTTTGAATACTTTAGTCATTTTAAAAAGTAAGTAATTTAGCATTTCAACTTGAGCACAATTTAGACAGAGCAACTGTTAATTGTAGTTGATTAAGATTTGACCGTGAGTATCAATACTTTGACTTAGGCATTACTGTTGAGTCGTTTTGTCCTCCACTGGCTACAGATCAGTTGCCTAGTTGCATTTATCCCCCAGTTTCACAGAAGCCCAACCTTGGGTGGAGAGAAACGTTGCTTTTGGGTTACCACTTTGATGCTGTGATAAACCCGGCCGTCATGGCCAAAGCAGCAGACGGATGTAAATAAATCAACTCTTGGTGATTTGGAAACAAAGAAATGTTAATAAAGGTGTTATTTTGTTTTTCCAAAGACAATTTGGGGACTTTGTCCAATCTTGGACTTATCTACACCAAGGCTCAGTCAGTTGATTGACTTTGTAACAACTTTCTGAATTTTCTCCAATAGCTGGAAATCAGCATTCTTGACAGAGGATGTATATCAATTTCACAAAAGTGTAAACAGTGCATCTGCAAAGATGCACTTAAAAAAAAACAACAAGTTGTCCTGTACCTTATAGTTTTATCCTCTGAGGTTTGGACCACAGAAAAGCTTGCTGGAACCCAACAGACATGAGTCACCTGGAAAGACACAAATACGTAGAAATGTTTAAAGTTTAAACTTGACGGTTTGTGAAAGATTCATGACTAGGCACAAAAGCACAAACGGATGCTCTTACCAGGTTTCTTGAGATGTTGTGTCTGTGTTCACATTTAGCAGATTCTATATCCCACAGGCACATCCAGTTGTCTCGAGAGCCGGTGCAAAGCTTCGTCCCATCTACGTAAACACGTCAAAATAACATCATTACAAATCTCAGGCTCAGCACACCGCTCCAACCAACTAAGCACCATATGTGCTGAAAAAAGAAAAAAAAATTGCTGGACACTGGCTGTGGCCATAGTGAGACAGTATTGCGCACTGAGGCACGGGACATGTGGGTGTGGACTTGTTTAGGTACAGATTGTTTTTAAAGCACACTGGCATCCATAAGAAAGCTTTATAATGAAGGAAGCATTTAATATGATGGTGAAAGACTGTGGGATAGACTACAGCTCCCAAGATTCTTCATCAAAAACATATTTTTCAGAGCTCTGGATCGAGTTCTGGTAGTGCCATATTCAAAACGTTTCAGTGAAATGCACGTGAATCTGTTTTTCTTTGTTTTTAACCATTTACAAAAGATACAAGTTCTAATTTAAGCAGTAAAAACAAGCAATTTCTTATATATAAATAATGCTAAAATGTCGCAAAGGCTAAAACACCCAAGCATGTATTTGCTAATCCTCTAATCAATCTTTGCACTGATGATGTGCATTGGTGGATCTATGGTTTCTAAAGTTTGAGACCTGATTTGTGATATTTCTAAAAGGTTTACGAACTCAATATTACAAATATAAAACATAAAAATCATGCAAGGGGAAAAGAGAACACCTGATTTTTTAACTTATTTCCTTATATTCTCTAAAACAATGTCAGCTGCAGGTTGCAGCAATAATGCTTTCACTTCTGATGGAGGCTCCAAATGTTAGCTTTAACTTAGCATTCACTTTATTGCTGGAGCAAACTCTGAAAGAGTTCCTGTGTTTGTACCGGGACTGACGGCTATGCCATTGACAACCAGCTCATGTCCGCAAAACTCCTGAATCGGTTCGTCTCCCTGGTTCAGATCCCACATCAGAACGCTCTTGTCCCGCGAGGCACTGAAGATCCATGTGCTGCCGGGATAACAAAGAACCTGGTGGAAAAATGAAGGGGCAGATCCATCACTGTTAACGGCTATTATTTGCATCGCAGCCCCATTAAATACATCCCACTGAATTCACCTTGGTAACCTCTCTGTTGTGACCCTGGAAGGACTGACACATCTGCCCTTGTTTCCAGTCATACACCACAACGGCCTACAGGAGTGGAGGAACACATTTTAATCTGATAGCTCCAATTCTTATCAAAGCATTACACAGCTACATTTATTACTCCTCACACTCAACACTCCCACTTCAGTTGAATTATGCAGTAAAACTAAAGACCATGGACATATGTTGTTCTACCTGGTCACTTCCGCCAGAAACACACAGATCTGGGCTGAGATTGGTCACATTGTTGATGGATCCGTAGTGGGCGGGTTCATACTGTAACACCTGACTGTCGAAGGTGTTCTCAGCCTTCACCTCTTGAGATGCTCTACAACAAATATCAAGAAGCAGACGTAAACAGTTAAACATCATTGACTTCAAAAAAGTATGCTATCGTTTCCGAAAATATTTATATTAAGCAAATGATAATTCTTGATTCTTCTGTTGTTATTTTTCTTGGTTAGATGCTGGAAAATATGCGACTGTGGGCTTTATATGATTTAATAATAATGTTTCTAAATTTATGGTCAACTCAAAAAAGCAGCTGTTATTTTTAATTAAAAGGAAACATTACAAAGAAAACAATCAACAAGACTTTTTTTATTATTTAATCTAACATTGTGGCCAGATTAAAAAGCAGATTAAGTAAATACAATTCAAAGATAGCACACAGCTGGTTTTAGACATATTTCCCTTTTATTATTCTACAGATTATGTATGTTTATCGCTGTCTCTACAATGTATGGACAGCCCATGTCAAAAGCTTATATGTGCTCATCATTGATAAAAAAATATACTTTTCTATTTTATTTAAATTTACATTTTTTTTAAGTGGACAACTTTTGAGTTGTTGTGGATGTCAAAATTACATTTACAGGTAAAAACGCATATGTTTCATTCAAAGCAACAAAGATTTCATTAAAGGTCCCTTCGCAATTTTTGCTTAAATCAAAGGTTTTGTAGCCATCAACAAGGTTCTGGCATATTTCTGGCTGGATGTTAGACCAGTCTTTCTCGTAAACTAAAAAAAACTTAACACATTTTTAATAGGTTTCAGAAATTTATGTCAGTCTTGTGCTGTTTTTTGTCCCTTACTATGTCCCACAACTATACAAATATACACTGTATGCATTTCATTCAAACAAATTATAGATTATATTTGATTTTATTAAATAATCAATTCATTTAACCAAGACTACACACATGTTTGGTACCTGATATAAAAATTAAAAAAAAACTGCATAAAACAGATATTTTAAGGGTAATCATGAAGCGCAAATGAAATTGCAAATATTTTGATGAGGCGAAGCGCTCAGTGATTTATACAGTTAGAAAAAAAGGTAGCAGCTCATTAATAACTCTGACACTTTCTCTGGTACCTTATTAAACAAACATCACACTTTGGAAACAGCATGATGGGAAAAAAGTGTGCTCTTTAAAACAAAAAATGTGTGCAAACCTTGATATCTGTAGACCATACAGGGCTACTAAGGAGGGTGTAAAAATCACACTGTATTACAAACCAACGAAACCCACCTGTACAGCTCAGACCTCTTGCGAAACTTGCTCTGCAGCTTTCCCATGTCTGCTCAGAAACCTGCAGCCACACTGAATTACAGAAGGAAAAGAAACACAGAAATCAAATTGAGAAGTGGTTAAATCCTTCCAATTACTAATGGGCAACTTCTGCACGACTTTAACAGGATTTTTTTTGGTTTTGTCAAGATTTCCTGCAGAAATGTGGCATGATGGAGCCATACAGGTGGGATACTACCACGAAACAAACGCCTGAATGATCAGGATGATCATTATATCACTGCCGCTGCATGCCCCGTGAGAGATTACTTCGCACGCGCGCCACTTTCCCACGCATGCACGCACGCACGCACGCGATATAAGCTTCGCCCCGATTATCCCTTACGCATTTCTCAAACAAGCGGCAGGAAGGAGAGAGCTCCAATCCTATTAGCGCCGCACGGATTTAGTCGGCCGAAAACACCTTGCTTTCACCCGAGCCGGCGGACATTATGCAACCAGCTGCCGTATGAATTCACCGTAGTGATTTAAAAAAAAAAAAAATGACGTGTAAAAACAGCCTGTGCTCTGTCTCACCTGTCACCAGCAGGTGTGGTCACCGGGTGATGGAACAGGCTAAACTAATCCTCCGTCCATGATGGGAAGCATCCGGGGCGGCGCGGCCAAAACGGGGAACTTAAGAGATATTAAAAGTGGATAAAGTCGCTGATGGAACGCCAGTGAGGCTTCTAGCTATTGGCGGCCATGATAGTCTCTCATTCTAACGGCATGAAAAGAAAAGTCCGCAGAAACGAGAAGTGAACTACTAGACCGCCATTGTTTCCTCCTTGGAGACCGAAATGAGACGCTTTCCCGTATCCAAGGGGAAGCTGGAGGCGCGTGACGCGGGGAGCACAAACACCGGAAGTTCTTGTTGCCGACAAAATAAAACAAGTGTAAGAAAACATCTGGTGTATATACAGCTACATGCTGATGTTAGCAACAGTCTCCATGTAAAAAATGAGCATAAATGTAACAACAAATAATGAAATTTACTTTATATGCTATTTTTAGAATGAAGATGAATAAGTAATTTATTGATCTATATGGAAAAGTATTTTTTTTATTTTTGTTATCACACATAAAGCCTGAAAGCTGTGGCATTTATATCTATTTATGATCTGCCCAAAACCTCCAGATATAATCAACCAAATGGCTTTTCAAATGACCTAATTGATAACCTAATAACTGTGTTAATTATCCTTTTTTTATTGTTTTTAAAGTGTGCTGAGGTGACAATCTTAACTAGTAATATATAAATTATATTAACCAGAATAAGTTAAACTTTTTTTTGTTTCTCAGGTTGTATATATGTATATTACGGGAGAGTCTTATATGTTCACTACACTGTAGGCTATAAATATCTGCTACTTTTTTTAACCTATTTGAGCACCCGGAGGAAAATAGTTATCAGTCTCAAGAACTGAAAGTGAGTCAGACTTTGAGCGGTCAAACGATAAGACAAGTCAGGGGTAATATTATTCTGGAAATGCTACAAATAAAATCTGAAGCCTTTTCCCAGCTGTCAGTAGGATCACTGGGAGAGGCAGGCTAAACTCTTGACAAGCCACCTGTCCTTTATAGCAAACGCATCTAGAACATGTATAATCATTATTTTATAAACCAGAAAGGTCTATGTTCAAGTTCATTTCATCCCTCTCAGTTTTTTTTTGTTTGTTTGTATTTGGTTTTTGCTTAAGAACTGGGATTTCAGTGGCTGACCTTTGAACACCATTGAACACATGTCAGCAGACAGGCTGTTTAAAGCAACATGCTGTGAGTCTACATACAGAGCTACAGTAAGCAGGAATGGAAAGAGGACACACATGGACATTTACTGCCGAGTGGTTTAAAGTGTTAAAACCACCAAAAAACAGAAAAGTCTGCAGAAACACAGAAAGAAGTCTCTAGATTTGTTGCTTTTTAAAACATAGAAGTCATTAGGCGCTGAATGTAACGACAGAGTTGCTAAGTTGGCATCACTGAGTGCTTAAGTTTAGTGTAACAGGCAACAATTGAACTTAAAGTGGTCCTTGTTGTTTTCTTGGCGTTATTGAAAGTCGCCAAACAGCAAATTTTCGCGTTTTATTACCACCAGCTGGTTAGGAGTGTGATTCGATGAATAACGATACTGTTTTAAAATGGCCTAAAATTGGGTATAAATTATGTCAGTATCAACAAGGAAAGGATACAGATTTGTTTACGATGAGTGAATAATTAATGATAATAATAATGAAAAAAGTGAATAAGTCATACATAATATTAGAAAAGGGGGGTGGGGAACAGGATTAAGCTGCTAACCTAAAGCTTTGCTTTTGAAAATATCTTTAAAATAGAAAAATTATCATGCAGCACCCCTGTTTGGGAACAGTTGCATTCAGTTTTTGAACATGAAAAGATACATTAGGACCTTGAATTGCTTGGTTACTGAGCACAATAATTAACATTCCACTTTGCAATGGGAACAGGATATTTGTACATGTATTCAGGGATAAATGAATGACCATAAGCACCTTTACTTCATAGTTTACTGTTGTCCTCTTTCATTATAACTTTGAAATCGTCTAGTATACAATACTGTGCTCCACCTTTGATTAAATCTTGTTTAAAATAAATATTACTCTGACAACTACTCTTGTTTTGTTCTTTATTTGTTTGTTTATCCAACTGCTCATACGTACTAAATGCAATTAATTAACTTTGTATTTTTATTGCAATTTAATACCATTTTTTTAGTGTAGCTGAAGGTGACCCAAGTGTCATTAGTGATACCATAATATAATAACCTTGGCTCACAAATATGTAAAGTTTAGCCAAGTAAATCATACGGCTCCACTCATGTTAAACAGACCAATGGTGATTGAGGGGCAATCAATGAGGTTCAACTGGCTGCGGAGCTAAATGAACAGAGCGGCATTCTAATAAAAATAGAACACAATGACCTTCACAGCCTACCACCGAGCTACTTGGTTCTATAGAGGTACAGCTAATATTGTTTGCCATCCAACTAGCTAACAATTAAGCTGTACCAGGTCATTATCAATTAATCCCTTAAAAAATAAAAATAAACTGTTGTAACCTCTAAGCAAAATGTTGTTTTCTTTTCCTAGCATTTAATGTTCTAATGTTCACCAAAGCTTATTCCAGCCTCTAAATGCTTTTTTCCCCGACGCTGATATTGTCAGCCATGAATAGACATAAGCTTTGAAAGTTGAGCCATCCCACCTTTAACAGTTATAAACACACAAACATATAACAATTTAATTAATATTCAATAGACATCTTACAGCTTGTAAAATGCATTAAGATGAACCTTTTAGCCTTTGAAGTGTTGCCAAATTTCACAGACAGCTGTGCTGACTTTAAATTTAACAAAACAAACAGGACCTGTAGCGGCTGACGTTGGTCCGCAAATCACCTCTGACTTCGGAGACTTTGCACCAGCACCTTAAGTTCTGCTCCTCTTCAATCTTTCTGCACATTTCTCTGTTACTTCCTGTATACTACAATAAATCATTATTGGTTATGTTAAATAATATTTCTTGTAGAACATAAGATCTGACTCTCTTTATTAGGCAAGAGGGGTTTCCACGATTCCACGTTGGGTCTTTCTGCAAGGAGTTTGCAGGTTTTCTCTGTGCATGCGTGGGCTCTCTCTGGGTACTGCAGCTTCCCAAAGTCCTAAAACATGACTATTAGGCTATTTGTGTATTTAAATTGTCTATATATGTATATACACATATATATATATATATATTCACTGTAAAGAGAGATGAATGCTAAGAGAATTTGGCTGCACATCTCAGAGAAAATAACTTATCAAGTTCGTTCAGAGTCCCCTGTAAATTAAACTCCAGAAATTATGTTATTTAGTTTTTTCAAAATGTTTGTATTTATTTATTTTTGGGTGCAGTGTAAGATTACAAGTGACCC
>JAVLVB010000003.1:2254947-2276259 GCA_032876305.1 Orestias chungarensis
TTTTTTTTTTTTTTTTTTTTTTTTTTTTTTTTTTTTTTATCAATCTGTCTTTTGGTATCTCATACTAGTAATGATAATGACATCATGTTTACAGAGAAGGGGTTTTAAAGGTGTGGTCCAAAAAAAAATCTCAGAAATCTTTGAAGCTGAGCCAAATATTTTCTTCAATTGCAAACTATGAGTTTCTTTCCCTCCAGAAAACAAAAACATGACTTTCATTTTAACCCCAAAAAAATAAAAAATCCAACTTTTTCCAGCTGTAGTATTTTTTTAATAGTAGTTATTTGACCTTTTCTTCAAATTTACCTTTAAGTAATAGAGATTAAATTTATAGTTTACATATACTGTATATATAAAAAAATTATAATAAAAATTTATATATATACGGATATTTTCATTGGTAGGTCTAACAATGTTTTATGCAATTCTTAACAATATTCTCTTTTGTGACAATTGGGTCTTAAAGCTTAAAATGTCTTCTTCCTATCGGCCACATTTTTAACTTCCATCACACATTTTCTATCAAGAGTCAATTTAGAAAGAAAAACATTTAATATGATCACTTAAAGGTTTAAGAAAAGTTAAGTAATGAGAATGAATATGATTTAAACCAGAATAATAATGGAAACAGTTAGTCTTTATACCAAACAGAGACGCTTGTTTGTGTTGTGAGGAGAAATGTTGAGCCTGCTAAAGCCATCTGGGCCACCGTACAGTCGTTGTTTAATGTATCTGCTAATCTGCTGCCCTTCATAGTAACATAGTGTGTCTCTTTGTGTATTATTGCACAGCAACACTTGCCAAATGCCCGACCTTACCAAAGGAAGCTGAATGTGTGCTCTATTAGATTGCGATAACCCATATACTGTAAGTGCATTATGGGATTTTAAAACTCCCTAATTGCCTCGTTTCCTGAGGGACTGCATCGCAACAGTCGTCCTCAGAATATCCTGACACTGTTTTTTTCCTCCTCCATTTAAGTCATTGCAGCTTTAAAACCAATTTTTTTGGCATTCAAAGCCCTTAATGTCTTGCATCTCTTTTTTTCTTCTCCAGAACTTAACTTTAAGGAACATTTTTAGAGCTACCTCTGCAGTTTTTTGTGTGTTTCAATTGAGGGAACTGAAAGCTAGGTCGTTCAGGCAGATTTGTTTCCTCACTCGCGTCCTCCTCTGGCCTCTACAGGTCGTAGGGACGTGGATCTGCAACCACTGCAATAAAAATACTTTTAAATCAGACTAATACATTATAAACCGTAGATGGTTTTCCATTAAAATCCACCAACTCTGATTAGTTTTGCTCTGTATCTCCTTTTAAGGTACTGATAACGGCCACATTTTGTCAATGTGTAAAATGCTACTCTGATGTTCACTATGGGTGACAAAAATATTTATCACCCATCATTTAATTCAAAGTGAACATACTATATGAGCTTCCTGCTGTAAAAACATGCTTTGTCATTGTCGTTCCTATTCCTGTGTGGGACACATAAACGATGTAGGGCTGCACGAATAAACGCAAATGTATCTTTATAACAGTAGTGCCCTGTTTGAAATTAATAACCTAAACAACTGGCTGCACTCCTTTACCTGATTTTATAAACGGGATGCATTGATTGGTTAATTTTTGTTTAATGCATCAAAAAATGTTTTTAGGGGGATGTTAAATATTCATGCCTAATGCACAGTTTCCTGATATTTACATAAGATGAAATCAAATTGACTCTGATCCATCTCCTGCTGGGAGATGATGTTTTCATTTTCCCATGCTCTTGTTTTTCTTACTGGAAACGCATCAGTCGGCTGGCCAGTATTTCCTTCATCGTTATTCTGATCAGTTGTTGGTGGTCAAATAGTTATCCAATTTCTTTTTGCACCAAATACATAAACATGACTCCATTTACCATTTATTACCTGTAGATTCATACACCAACAGGATGTTTTTTTTAAGTTGCACTTAAAGTTATACATAAAATTTACAAAAAAAATGAATGTATAAATTAGGGCTGAACGATCTATCGCTTTTAATTGAAAATCGCGATCTCAGGCAACACAATTTTGGAATCGTCAAAGCTGCTCTTTTTCTCTTTTACAATAATTTCGTCAATAATAATAATAGTCATTCCATCAATAATTTCACATGTTTGCTTAATGCTGGTGTAGAAGCAGAGCAGACAAAATTAATATAAAAGAAAGAGCATTTGAAATTTGTTGCCAGCAGTTTTTATTCAGGGTTTGTACAGTGCGACATATATGTCACACATGCTATGAAAAAAGCACTCTGTGCAATACATTGTTTTTTTTCAAGTAGCACTTGTGCGAAAGCTTTACAAGCAGGTTTTTTTCCTACTAGAAGCAGCAAGGCCATGTCACGTCATTATGCTACATAGTGGTTGTAGTCCAGCGGTGCCCAATAGGTCGATCTACCGGTCCTTCACGAGAGGAGTGCATGTAGATCGGATGGCTTTAAACGAAATATATGGTCGCATCCACCCTCGCGTTTTGTCTTTTGATTCCCATTCCGAGCAGCAAACTGACGCGCACGCACTCTGTTAGCTTTGCGTTACAATTTATGTAGGATTTCTTAAACAAGAGTGTGAGATATTTTAGGTTTGTTTCACTCAAGATGGAAAACCCATGAACAAGCTAGTTGGGCAGTTGAAACACAGTCATGCAGTTGGTTGAAAGTGTTGAAAACAGACAAATTTGGGGAATGCTAATGGTTAATAGCACAGAATGCCGCTCAGTGGAAGTATTTGACCCCAGTCAGGAAGCAGCAAAATGACTGTCCGCTTCTAAGAGGACCCGGAGAACACCTTTGTAAACAGTGGCCAACAGACTTGCTGGAAGTGTAACATCACACACAAACATGTGTATGCTTGTAATGTATGCATACAAACTAAAATATTGCAAATGCATTTCTGTAAAACTCACACAGCATACACACTGCAGTACGACACTAATTACACACATTCCTTAACACATACTGATACTTATGTATTAAACACATCTACACTAATGTGAATGAATTAAAAGGCTATTATGTTTGTATTTTCTCTGAAAAACATGTATCTATATAAATATTTTAATTGTTTTCATTGTGTGCATTACTCCTATTTGTCAGTGGGTTGAAGTAATCATATGCCCTACTTTTGGTTCAGAGATTTTAGTGAAATTTTGTGCTGGTGCTACATCTTTTTGTTCTGTGAAAAAAACGGCAGCCTCTGTAGCACCAGCAATATTAGGTAAAAACGTTAGCGTACAGCCCTGTCATTCTTGCATTATCGTAATGAAATTCATTGAAACTTGATTTAAAGAAAATAAACCGTGACTGAAATGGAAACCGCAATCTCTGCAAGAAAAATCGCAATTTGAATTTTTTTCTTAAAATCGTTCAGCCCTAGTATGAATGTTATTGTAATTCCTTCTTTCTATGATGGAGTCAAAGCATCTTTCTCAGCTGCTGCTTATTTTTAATTTTTTATTATTCTACATCTTAGTCCTTGGAACAAAACAAATTTGTACAGAATCAACAGATAGACCTTGAAGAAACCAAAACATCTGTTTCAGCCAGGAAAAGTCTGATTGATTCATCTATTCTGTATAGTATCCTTCTCATAAACAGTGGAAAATTACGTCAAATCATGGCTTCTAAAGCTATTCTAACAAATCCCTACGCAGGCAACTGCGTAGGGATATGGCGAAAACAAAGTCCAGCATTCACTTTACAAACCATGCTGTGAGTGATGAGTATTTTTAATACTTTCTTTTTTAATTTTGTGTATTTTAAAAATACTTATAACAATGTTCCAATCAAGTTAAATCAATAGTTTAATTCAGTTCTGGTTTTGTATTGTAACATTGATCATATCCATGTTATTTAATAATGGAGAATTATCGTCTGCTTGTTTTTTTAGTTGTAAAATATCATTTTAAGTAACTCTGAGGATGTTTGTGTCTGTTAGCTCACACCACATTACTACATTTATTGTGGAAAATGACTTGTTTAAGTTAAAGGCGTTGTTATCAAATCGTGTATTATTTGGGTTTTGGAAAAAAGACACCCACAAATCTCCTCTTTCTTTATCGCTTTTTACTTAGCAGCTTTATTTCTCCCTTATTTTCAGATACTGATATAAAAAGGATATTGCTTGTAATGCTCTACTGGTGTTTATTTTTCCATCAGTTTTATTATGTTGACCTTTTAAACGCATTCTCTTGTGAAAGCAACATCAGCTAATCTCTTAAATGTCTACGTTTTTCATTGGAATTGGCCTAAAGAAGCAAAAGTCAATTAAACTTTAACCAGTGCGGTGCAAAGGCATTCTAAAACTACTTTCACTTATTAGCCACTTTATTAGGTACCTTTATAAACTGCTTTGGCTTCAGAACTGGTGCTGTTGGAGGTTTAGGCTTTATATCAACTTAAATTAGCACCATAAAACTATAGGAGATTTTTCCAGCTGAATAAGGACTAGTCTGCTCATTTGGGAGATGTTTGTAGGTTGAAGATTGAATGGCACCATACTCATAGTTGCAACCTCAAGGCTGACATTAGTGTAGATAATAATAAAAAAATCCCAATGTAAATGTAAAAATCCCAATTCGATTAAATCTAAATTATATCCGCAAATGTCAAAGGGTAATGATGAATAATACTCCAATCAATTGGCTTACAATTTACAGTATAGTGCAGTTATATCAACTAATGAAAACAGAAATATTGAATTGCCCAAGTAATATTTACATAACTCAATAATATAACATACTGAGGAAATAAAATTACCATCACAAGTAGTACCATCGAAGTTGTTACTACATGTAAGTGACTGTGTTAAAAAATTAGCAACCATAACTAAAATGCACTACACCAAAAATTGATTCATTCCGACTGCAGCTCAGGTTTCCCACACCAGCAGCTCCCTCATCAAGAAAGCCCAGCAATACCTTAGCAAGATTTCCCTTTAAAAAAAGAAAAAAATCTCTAAAAGTAATAAACGTCCGTCCTTGTTTACTTTTTTTCCCCATGTGGATTTAACTCTGTGCCCAGCATCATGTCTTTAAAGCAACTTATGCATGTGGACAGAGTGCATGTGTATCGTTAAATATACCTCAGCACCGAGGGAATCTCCGCAGGCTAAGGTTGCCTGTTGTATGCCACACCCCGTCGTAAATGAGCCTAAGGGTTGTGTTATCTAAGCAGCTTTTCATGGTTTAATATAAAAGAACAAGGTGACGAGGAGTCTATGGTTCCCTGTTTGCTGCAGAACTACGATTAGAACTGAGCTTTAAAAAGAAGTTTGACAAAATGCACAGCTAATAAAGCGGACCTTGAGCACAACACACATTCATTCTTGCACGCGTGGCTTAAATATTTAACTTTTCAGGCTATGACGACCAAATTAATTTGAAAAGTACTCTACTAAAAAAGTGGCACAGCCCAAATTACATTCATTAGAGACCGCTGGATCTAGATTTGAGCGTCTGTCCTTTTTACACATACACGTTTTTAATCTCTATACTCGGAGTCAGACACCAAAAAAAAAAAAAAACACCAGACGGGTCTGGAAATTTTTTACGTTTTATAATCGCTTTCACTGTGACTAAGCTGTTTTTTTAAACCACAAATCTGAACAGGTTTTCAGTTTTCATGCATGTTTGTTGCGCTGCTTTATTTGTGCTTGGATTGCGTGTTTTTTTTCTTTGTGGTCGTTCAGAAACATTCGGGCACAGGTTTTATCGTCACAATCACTGTCAGCCTCTTTTGGAAGCCAGATGAAAGCAGCGGTGGGAACTTTGTCATGGCCGAGGCGAAAACAAAGTCCAGCGCGTCGTCTAACCAGTCTTTAACAAACATGCTTGTCACTGACAGATGAAACGGCGAACGTCACATGATTCCTGTATAAAAGTGGCAGGATCAGCAGGGGCGACGACATAAACCCAGAGGATTAATGCAAAAGTGTGCTTTGAATGTTTCACAAGTCGACAAGTGCTAAAACTCTGACGGCGCTGGTTTTTAAACCAACTGTAGAGTAAATTTAAGAGTCACAGGAGACTCAATGAAAATAAAAGCAAGCAAACGGCCTGCTAAATAAAACATGAAGTTCATCATAAACTGTTTCCTGTTACTGAGTTGAAGCTGCTTTGTAATGTCAGATCCCTGGGAAGAAAAAGTGAAGCTAGATTTTAACTGATATACACTTCACAGGTCATTCATGTTTACATGTTTAAAAGAAATGCAAGAGTTATTTAAAATATCGGTTAAAGTGACTTGAGTATAATTTAAGTTTGAACTTGCTATTTGTTTTGTTTTTTACTTTGTTTGCTTAAGTTTCAACAGAAGCACTGCTGAGCACAGAGTTCACGCGGGTTATTACAGAAACAGGCTGAGGTCAGATCCAGATGATCGGTTTCACTCAGGAATAGATTCCTGTTTCACAATCGAATTTGAGTTTGGTGGAGAAATCCTGCGTTTAAAAAACAAAACTAAAAAAATCACACTGATGCTCGGTGCACTGTCATGGCAGTTCGTGTCTATTTTCAGTTAGTGTCTATTTTCTACCAATCTGATTCATATGAATTCCTGAATCTTGTTCCCTTCTCATCATTTACTCCTATGTATGTTGAAAACATGTTAATCATTGCAGTTAAGATCAGCATGTTATTAGAAAGTCTTGTGATGGTGACAATATTTGTAAATATTCTCATATCCGTTGCAATAAACAACTGTCTTCTTCTGTCCTCTTACTCATTTGTGCTTCTTACACAGTTTTAACTTTTAGCATGTTAAACTATATTACTTAAATCCACTGTTTGCATCTGCTGTTTGAGACTCAGTCCGACTGACTAAATATTTCATTAAAATGTAAAAAAAAAAAAAGTTCATACGACTTTGAATTTATTAGCCCAAGCCATCCTGGCAAAATATTTCCAATAAATTGTGCAGCATGCAGTAAATATAGGGTTAACTCAAGGGCGTCGTAGTTATAGTAAGAAGATCTTGGTTATTTAAACCAAAACTGGATCAGATGGGAATAAAAAAGTAGTATGTTTGCACTAAACCACACGTCACTACTGCCGTCAGAAAATATCTTCCCCATTTCAGTGCTTAACCTTGTTATCATAAGGATATGGTAGTTACGGTGTTAGGAGAAAAACCTGATAAAAAAAAAAATAATAATTTTTGTTTCTTTTAGGCACTGAGTTTATACATTAGACTTATGCTTAAAGGTATGTGAGTAGAATTGTGATCATAGTACAGAATCTGTGTTTTTTAAATAGTTGAATGTGTTAAGGTACTGCTCAGGTGGATAACATTTGAATTTCCTTTTTAGATGAGGAAGTTGCATTTTACGACTATTGCTTTAGAGTGGCTCAAATCAAAGCTGGCATGAAATTATGTGAGTCTAATTCTCTCTGTTTTCTGATTTTCCATTTTCCGGAGTGCTGCAGGGTCTCTTATTCAGCCCCCTTCTTCTCTAAAATATATATATATATATATTTTAGACTTCTGGAATGGCTATCTCCACTTAAATCAGGGAATCTTAATCCTGACCCTTAGGATCCACCGTTCTGTATATTTATGTTTCCTTGTTGTTACACAGGAGAATTAAATCGATGTGTGGTTAACGGGTCTTTAAAGGTCTTGTTGGAAAACAAGCCTGGCCAGTTTATTGAAACCGTTATATACAGTAAAGGAAACTAAAAACATCCCTAACGTTTGTATTTTTTCCAAATCAGTCATGTACTTTATAAATACTAGGTTTGTTAATTTCTCTGTTTAACAGCCGGTTGTGTTGCTGAATTTACACCACTACAACTGTTTATTTTTATTCAGGCATTTGCTTCTGATGCCTTTGGGGACAAATGGAAAACTTTAACTCCCATCCCCCTTTTAGCTGAAATAAAAATGATCATGACAAAAAAAATTTTTGGATTAAAGAGAGACTTCTCTTCTGATGAAGAATCCCGTTCATTGAACCAAAGCAACCTGAACCCCAAGAGACGATTGTAGCATAGCTCAGGAAATTTGTAACCCTCACCATCTCATCCCTCGTTGCCGTTGATGTGGAGAAGCTGAGCTGCCACATAAGCAAGGCATCATGGGACAAACATGGCAGGAGTGAGGAGGGCGCAGGGGTTTTGAACATCACATACTGCTGGGGTGTGCCTGACCGCTGAAAGTGTGAGGGATGAAAATAATAGGGTTGGCTGTTTTTGGTGTGCGGTGTTTGGCAGTGGCCTTCAGGCTGGAGTGTTTGGCTAGTGAGCATTTAACAACGCTTTTGTCAGGCTTCTAAATTTGGATTCTTATAATAGGTAGAACATGTTTTGATTTCTACAATAGCTGAGCTTCAGATTGGATTGCTGTTTTTTATATTCCTCAGAACCTACAATGGCTTATATTAGATGATGGCTTGTAAAAGTATTATTTTTCTTTTCACATTAAAGCCATAAACCTTAGTTGTTTTTGCTGAGACCTTTGGTTGTTTCTCGTTTTAACAATATAAAGTAACCCGACATGTTTAAAAATACTTAAATACTCGTAGATTTAGCTTCTTTCAAAATTCTCAAAGTCCTGTTTGCAATTTAGTCTCAGTAAAAGTAACGCTCTTTGTATAAATGTTTTAGAGGTTTTTAGATAAATTTGTAGAGATGTTCTGAAGGAGAGTTGGTAAAAAAAAATGATATCCTAAACCATGAATATCTCAGCCAGAAGAGGGTACCGGAGAAACAAAACCCACATAACATTACATGAGAAACCGTGGGAGTGAGCAAGCACATGCTCTATGTTGGAGACCAGCTACTGTACATGTGTGTATGCTCATGTGTGTTTTTGTTTTACCAAACGTTTTGGCACCAGGATCTTTTTCCCCCCTACAGTATGCTTTACATTTGCTGCCATGCCAACTGTTTTTAGCACTGATAAACTGAAGTACAGTCTTGCTGCATTAGGTCAGGACTATTGCGGTAACCTTAGATTAAATAATTTATAGTAGTAAACCCACAAGTAGTCATTATTTACACATTGGTTAACTTTCCTCTGGGATTTTATACTTTTTTTAATGTTTTTTATTATTTAATTTTTTTATTGTTTGTCCCTCAGTCACAGCCAACTTATGACACTGCTTCCAAATATCAAGCATCGAGCGCCTAGTTACAGCTTTTTTTGTTTTGCTTTTAAACAAATACAAACTTATTCCATTAAGGGGAATATGTTTCAAAGTTTAGATTAGAAGATCCCTGATTGAAAATACCTGAATGATGTAATTAAAAAAGAAAATGACAGAAAAGTTACTATGACCCGATTATGCAAAAAGCAAACTTGTCAGATATTGACATTACGCTTGGCTGTTATTAACAGGAAATAATAAAATATGTTAATCACAAAACCTATTCGGCAATATAAGAGTGTATAAACGTACTCTGGCAAAGGCTTTATGTCACAGCTCGGTCGCTTTGGTCATCAATGGATTGTTGTATAGCAGTGACTACACCGCGCTTAAGACAATCCAGACTGTTTTCTTGTGTTGTTCCAAGATGGTGGAATGACCTACCAAGCGCTGCAAGAAAAGCAGCATCCCCGTCGATCTTCAAGAAACTGTTGAAGATCCACCTCTTCAAAGAGCATCTCCTATCATAACTCTTACCTATACCTCTATAACAGCCTCTACTACTTTCTCTGTACTTCACTCTATCTCTTTACTGTCGCCACTGATTCTGATTTAGGATTTTTCTCTAGATAGCTTATGGCCAGATTGATAATAAATTCATCATTGTGTCTACTTTGTAAGTTGCTTTGGATAAAAGCATATGCTAGTTGCAGAACAAGAACAAACTGCCTTATAACGAACTTAAACTTGAGACAAAAACTAATAATCAAGAGTTTTTGCATTTTGTTATAAAATAATTTTCATGGGTAGTGGATTTTATGTATCGGTAAACATCAGATATCAGCCTTAACAGCAATATTAATATCAGATATTGACTATGGGTTTACCTATTCGATTTTATATTTGATATCAGTCTGATGTAAACCAAAAAAGTTAATCTCGGACCATATAGATCTACATCTAAAATATTTGATATCAGCAGTCCAACACAAGCGGTCAGTTCAATCCTTTGATCCGGGCAACCATAGCAAAACTTGTAATTTATTCAATTGCACAACCTTTCTTCTCTTGTCTTTTTCTACCATTCCACACTACGAACATAATAAGTAATTCATGCTGATAATGCATCGGGTCAATATGGGTGTCTGGCAACACAAAAAACGGAACTAACTGCATCGTATCAGGACACTCCTAGTATTAACCATAATTTTAATATCTGCTCATCCCTGCTCTTTTGATTCGTCAATGAGGGATTGCATTATGTCAGCTAAATATTCGACTGTCTCAGGCCTTTTCTGTGCGAGCTCTGAAGATCGAGCTTACGCCTGTATTTAGCACTGTGGGGGGACACTGATCACTCGGGATGCATGTTGGCGCCTGGCGTTAACACTCTGAAAGCTTTTGTTACTCTTATGCACAAGAACAGTTTTCCTTTGGCTTTCCCAGTGAAGACAGACATGACTAACGTTGCTGTACAGTTGAAGAGAGAGGTAACACTTTAGTAAATTAAAAGGGTTTTTAAAGAAATATAATTAGGAGAATGCTTTAGATGTCATTGGTATATTACTGCCTATCTTTAAATGATCGTTTTTCTGCCTATGTAAATAAACTGTCCATTTTTTCCCTCATCTAAATTAATAGGAACCGGTGAGAGCGGGAAGAGCACATTCATCAAACAGATGAGGATCATCCACGGCACCGGTTACTCCGACGAGGACAAACGCAGCTTCACCAAACTCGTCTATCAGAACATCTTCACATCCATGCAGTCCATGATCCGCGCCGCGGAGACGCTGAAGATCCCCTACAAATACGAGCAAAACAAGGTATTTCACATTTTCTCCCACAAGCCTCTGGAGGCAGACTGGCAGCAATGGCACAAGCGGCCGTAGTGATCAATGGTCACGATGGTTTGGGATGGCGTGAGAAAGTTCGCTCTAAATTTGTTCAGGGCATGGCTGAATATTTTTAGAGGGTACTCTATCTCACTTGGAGCAGCCATCCATAATAATTTCCTGCTGATTTTTACACTTCCTGCTTACAGCTCTCCAGCTGCACATGAATCTATGGTCTCACATACTGACCATACACTCATATGAAAAAAGAGCTGAATGGACTGTGTTCGCTTTATTTTATCTGTCACTTAAGCTGCTAAAATTTTACTCGCCTTTCTTTTTAGCTTGAGCTCCCGTTGTAGTTGAAGCTTTGGGAGTGGGTACAGTGACCTCTTACCCACCGTTTATTCACTGAGAGGGCAACAAATGGGAGGAAACCTTGGTAACATTCAGAGCTGCAGTAGTTTTTTTTTTTGTTTTTTTATTGTTAGTAGTTTTTGCTTAAAATTTTTGAAACATTTGGTAAAATTATATTTAAACAAGGCTTAAGAATCTGTTTAGATTTTAGGTTTTTGTTTTCAGCCTGTTTAAATAGGGAAATATCTGGATTCTGGATTGGATTGACATGGAATCTAAACTAGATTCTAAACTAAAACCTATATTGGGGTATAGCGGGTTTTAATGTTGTGGATCAGATCATAATTCTTCATTTTTACTTCCAAATCTTTTAACACTCATTTCAAATGGAGTCTACAGTTCTGTGATGTGCTTTAATATCCATTAATCTGCAACATATCTGTGTATTTTAACTCCCCCCAGATAATTTTGTACATCTTTTTTTTTTGCCTTTCTAATAATTGACACCCAGTGTCTGCTTTAAAAGAATAATAATTTCAGAGATCAACGCAGTATGTGTAGAAATGAAAAGCCCTCAGAATATTTGAGGTTCATAGCCTGTTGAAATTAAACCAACAAATAGAAACAAACATTTTAAGCCTTAATTCTTAAAATCGCTTTGGATAATTATAAATTTATTTAGTTAGTTTTCCATCTTTTCACAAATCTTTTCCATCTTTTCATTTTACTGACAATGATAATTTGAATAAATCCAGAAATTATTTGAATTAAGCAGTAAATTCCCCTATTTAAATTTTTAAGTCACTGTGATTAAACTGCATTTTTAAATCAGTTTAACTAACCACACCCTGACCTTTTTAATCTGAAAAAAAACTTGTCTGGCAGAATAAAGTCAGCTAGAAAGTTTGCATTTCTCCGTTAAAGCCGAAGTTCATGCTTCAACAACAGAAAAAGGCTGCCATATGAGAATTTTAAGTAGGAAGTAGTGCGTTACTCGTTTATCTACTGTAAAACTAACACAGTAAAACACAGCTCACTTTCCAGATTGTGTTGGATAGTTTTTTTTTTTTACTTTGATTAAATTAAGTCGATGGAAGCTTGCTTTTCTTAAAGTTTTTATCTTGGGCTGATTACTTTTTGTTTGTGTATAATCTGAAACATGTGGGTAAAAAAAAAAGCATAAACAGAAGAAATCTGCAAGTGGACAACTTCTCGTTCATTGTACTGTGGGTTCCAACTCACTTGTCCTTATAGTAAAAGTGTATGTCTAGGACAAAGAGTGCCACTCGCATCACTAGAGAAGTGAAAATGAAACCAGACAATCGTCTTCGCCCTGTTTTCGTGATCATTTATAGTATTTGCCACTAATGTGTGCAAATGGCAGCTACATTTGCATTTTTTATACGTCATGCTACCAGGTTTCTAAAGAACTCTGAGATGCTGCAGACCAAACCGTTTGGTACTTGCTGGAAATTGAAGGCATGCTTGACGATCCTGTACATTTAAAAGCTATTGGCTGGTTGAGAAAACGACCTTTTAGTTCCTCTACTGATCTTTTCTTTTTTAGTCTATATACAGAATGAATTTTTGCAAGAACTGCTGTTACTTTACATGAAATCTGGTAGAGAAACGGCATCAGCATTCAGGCGCATGTTCTCTACTAACTAGAAAACGTTTAAAACGAATCTAGGGCAACTACATGTTTTTTCCTCTTCATTTCTCTAAAGTCCCCTGTGGGATTTAAACTTCAGATATTAGGTATATGCTGAGCCTGGGGTGCGATAAAGTAACTGAAGTGAAAGTGAAAATGAACTAGTTATAATTAGCACAATAACTATTTGTGAGTCTTTCTTTGTGTTTTTGATTTCAGTTTAAGAATATTTGCATACGTGTCTGATCTGCCCCCGTTAGGCTAATGCCAACATTGTTCGAGAAGTGGATGTGGAGAAGGTAGCCACGCTTGATAATCCGTACATAGACGCCATCAAGTGCTTGTGGAAAGACCCCGGCATCCAGGAGTGTTACGACCGGAGGAGGGAGTACCAGCTCTCAGACTCCACCAAATAGTTAGTAGACGAGTTTGAACTTGAACTCTGTTGCTGATGCTGATGAGGTAATGAGAGATAACTTTCCACCCCATGTCTGTAGTTACATGAACGCTCTGGACCGGATCGCACAACCGTCCTACCTTCCCACCCAGCAGGATGTGTTGAGGGTTCGAGTCCCGACCACAGGCATTATTGAATATCCGTTCGATCTGCATAGCGTCATATTCAGGTGAGAGCGGAACGTTGTGGAAGAACAGATGAAGACAAATTTGTTGAAAATAATACATAATAATAATAATCAGTATTTTGGAAGAGTAAAATACTTTATTTTTACATCAGCAGCTACTTTAAAAGACTAATTTAAAATACTTTTGTACTACCAAACACAAAATAAATGCTGTTGACAGACAGGATCTCCTGTAGCAGTCTGTGCTACATCGTAATACCTACTGGTACAGAGTGGTCCTAATCGTAATAATGCTAATGTGAGTACGGCTGTCACAGGATGGTGGATGTTGGGGGTCAGAGGTCAGAGAGGAGGAAGTGGATCCATTGCTTTCAGAACGTCACATCAATCATGTTCCTGGTGGCGCTCAGCGAGTACGACCAAGTTTTGGTGGAGTCTAATAACGAGGTAAAAGAAAATTTGTTTTTGGTTCTGGTTATATTACTTAGGTGGGAGAGATCCCGATTACGTGCAAGTCTTAAGCGGACAGGAACTGTGTTGAAGATTAAATATCTTTCAGTGATTTCTTGGAAAGCAGCTGTTTTTAACGCTTCATCTGGCCACGTCGCCACCTTGTATGTAGTTAAACACTGAAATCAAGTCCTGGGAGAGCTAAACAACATAGGCTTCCCTCTCTTCTCTTATCCTGCTGGAACACTGAAACATTTATTATAGTCTCTTCTGAGTGACTCTGAGCTGTGGTTTAATTAACGATCTCTCCCTCCATTTCTTCCCGTCTTTGTCCCACATTCACCAACCATACACTCACGGCTCCCTTTCAGAACCGGATGGAAGAAAGTAAAGCTTTGTTTAGAACGATAATCACTTACCCCTGGTTCCAATACTCCTCTGTCATCCTGTTCCTCAACAAGAAAGACCTGCTGGAGGAGAAGATCATGTACTCCCACCTGGTTGACTACTTCCCAGAGTACGACGGTGAGTAGCACCACTCAACCCACATCATCTCAGAGCTTATTTTAATTTTATTCTTTTTTAGTTGATGCTCAACCATCTGGGATATTGGTGGGTCTTGCTTTAAAAATGAAACACACTCAAACCCTTAATAAAGTAGGACATTCTTGTACATCTTTAGGTTTTCTGGAATTTAAATTCAAGAGCTAATATATGAATCAGTATTTTCTAAATCTGATCAGTACACCTGCTGCACAAGCAGGTGTACTGATCAAGCAAATAATGTTTATACTTTGGGACTTTATTCCTTATCCATCCATATATTCTTTCTTGCCTGTTTTCTTTTGTTCTTGAAGTTTGTAGTATTTCCCTAAAAATATAATTTTCTTTATTTCTAGACGTTTGTAGCTTTAAAACAGGGGTCTTCAACAGGGGGTCCGCTACCTCTAGAGGGTAGGCGGGGGTACTGCATGGGGGTCGCGAAAGTTTTGGTTGACTAGAGTATATATTTTTTTATACACCCCCCCCCCTGCAATTTTTTCCACTAATTGAAATGTCTTTAAATACACATCAACATGAATTCAACACACTGTAGTAAACCGATAAATGGAGGCAGAAGATGTCTTTCAGTCATCAATACAAACATTCAGCGATACACAGGAGCTCTTTCAAGTTTCATTCACAACACCTGTCCCATCAACGAGGAATCCGAATCAGAAATACTTTAATAATCCTTATATATATTAAGAATGTGTATTGTATTTTATATATATATATATATACACACACACACACACACGTGAAGCTTTTGTTTTGTATATATCCCACCCTGTCAGCTTAGAAGGTGCCCACACCAGCGGGTTCCCTTTAAGCCCTGCTGGCTGCAGGTCAGCAGACTTAACATAGCAGGGAAAACGAGGGAGAGAGAATAAAAAAATATTTTAATCTGACAGTGGGAAGCCAATAAAGAAATGAACCTGAAGTTACAATAATGGGAAAAAAAGATCCCGGCTCCAGAGGAAATACTTTGGCAGGAAATAATAGAATATGATTGAATGGCCATTTCTTTGTACGTTTTAGAAAATCTGTCCACTGTCATATTATCTATAAAAAAAACAACAGAAAAACCATTTGAACCTTTTCACATTTAATCTCTTTACAATCACTAAAGTTTATTGGGTGTTTTATGTCTAGAACAACACAAAACATGGGATGATTGTGAAGTAAAGAAAAAAAATCTGGGGAGATTGATGGCTCTTTTTTTTTGTTACATATTAGATGTTTTTTTTATATATACATATAATATCCAGTAATCTAGTTGGTTTATGCAATGAACTATGTGTAAACGACAGCAACAAACTAGAGGTCATACTGGATTATGTGTGTATTCCAGTATTTGTACAGTAGAAACCAAAAGTTGAAATACACTAAATAAAAACCATGCATACACTTTTTTTGAATCTAAGGTTGAATCAAACCAAACTTCTTTCAGTTTGTATTTTCATGATTATTTAGTTGCTTTAATGTTACAATGAGGACAAAAGAATTTGTGAAAGATTTAATAATTAATCTCTTCAAAATATGAAGCTTACAGCTTGCATGTAGATGTTTATTGATTGCTGTGGTGAACTTAAAAAAAACGCTGCTCTTTATTTTACAAAAAGCAACGGTTTACAATCTTTTTGATTCTCGGCTGTGTCTAACGACAAGACGAGCTTTGGTTTTCATCCTGCCTTGTTTGTAGCAATTCCAAGTTACAACTAAGATAAATGTCAAATACATTTGAAGGATTAATCTCACTTGGATTGCAAGAAAGTGCAGATGCATTTAAAATATTTTACCAACAGTGCTTTACCCTCAGGCTCTGATTCTGAAGAGAACAACCGTTTAATCATTGACTAGCTAGTTACAGCCGCGGTGACACACTCCTCCCTCCGCAGGTTCTCAGAGGGACGCCCAAGCAGCCCGAGAGTTCATCCTCAAGATGTTTGTGGATCTGAATCCAGACAGCGACAAGATCATCTACTCCCACTTCACGTGCGCCACTGACACTGAGAACATCCGCTTCGTCTTCGCCGCCGTCAAAGACACCATCCTGCAGCTCAATCTGAAGGAGTACAACCTGGTGTAGAGCGCGGCTCCCTGCTGAAATACTGACTGACTCGATCTGTGAAAACGTAGCTGTCACCCACACAGTTAAGACGGTTACAAATAATCTAAGGAGACTAATGTAATGGTTGCATAATACAAATTTATTTTCCCTGTGTTGACTTCTTTAAGGAGCTCCATCACTCCTGCCTTTTTATAAGCAACGTTTCCTTTCTTTTCTTTTTTTGTAACTATGTAATCATTTTCTCTGAAGGTTCCCCATGGAAATTAGCTTAACAGGAAGTAATCTATCAGCTCTTTAATCAACAACCTCTTCTTTTTTTTTATGGAACCTGTAGGCACGTCTCGTCTAACTCAAGCATAAACTGTGATCTTTAAATCCTTTTGAGCTTGTCTGATACCAACTGACGTCAATCATGATGATTATTATGATCATAATATTCCTTGGTACCATTCATAGATGTGTTCACATGTGAAGTTGGAGGCACATTTTAAGGCGTGTTTCTGACACAAACACAAAGTTCAGGACAAAAAAGAAGAACTAGTTTTGTGACGAGGCATGACGCTCGCTTCCACGGACCGACGGGGAGAAGAGTAGCTCTTGATTTATTTATTTTGACACATTAAAAGCGATTATGTTTAATTTTGCCACATTAAAGCTGTTTTTCTTTTTCTTTATTTTTTTTTTTAAACTATGATTAAATATACTTCTGATGCCAAAACATCTCAAGCACCAGGTCGTAAAGTGTTTGCCGTCCCGTCCAATCATGGTTCAGCAGTATGTGAGCCCAGCTGTCCAGACTGTTGTAGCTGAACTAGAAGGAACTAGAATGAAATGTGCTTAGTTGCTACATGAAAAGGCTAAAACAGGGCCGAGGGTTCCTGTGCATTTTGTACCAAAGTCAAGTCCTTGTTTATAATTGGAACCTCTTTACATGCGACAATTTACTTTGGAGGGTTTTTGTTTTATTTCTCTACAACATAAGCCTGTAATTTACATTTGAGGCATTGTGCAATTATGAATGCTATAATCATTGTGCATACATTTCTCTCTCTGTGTGTTTGTGTGTGTGGGGGGGGCAGCATCTTGGTTGGCTTTGTAATCATAACTTTACTGGGCAGACTGAATGTGTCGTATTGAAAACATGTAACTGATTGTATTGTATGTCCAATGGCAAAAAGTTATTTACATATTCTGCTTTTGTTTCCTTTCATTTGTCCGGTTAGAAAGAGGACATAATACAGCTTTAGAATATAGAACAATTTTACCGGATCAGTACGGACAGACAAATGTCGTTTCCTTAAACTTCTTGTTTGAGAACTGAATCCAAACTACCAGACTATTTCTACCATTCATTATGCATTGCTCCGTTTTTAGTAAGTATCGATGAGCTTTGGTCCTGAACATGCTTCTTTACCCTTCACATTTATAGCCAGCCAGCTTCATCATCAGTGCAGTTGTTTCAAGTAGAAAAGGCAGATGGGAGAGTTGTTAATTTGAAGCCTTTTAAGAGGTGAATGAATATTTTTCTGGTGATTTAATTGCCCACTGAGACAAAGTCAGAGTTGAAATCAAGTAAATGTACAAAGATTTAAACCCTAAGTATAATAATTTAAAATATAACTGTTTATTGGTTCCTTTTAAAGTGTTTTTTTTTTTTACTTTTTCATCTTGATTGCTACATTTTTCTTCGAATGTACAGTATTATTTCTGTTTTTATTTATAAACGCACATAAAAGCAAAATACCGCTGACATGTATATACTGCCTTATATTAAAACTGTGCCTCTGAAGTCGCTCACGAAGGCACTTGTCTTTCTGTAGTTTTTTTTTTTTCTTTTTTAATACACAAGTGAATCTAACTCGGCTGATAATGTCCCGTTGTGATTTTTCCATGTGAGAAGCCCTGGTGCTGGTTCTGATGGTTCTGTGTGGCTCATGCGACGTGAAAGCAGGACATTATAGGCTCGCCGTGAATGAACTGAAACCGCTCTCCTTTCGTTTCTTTTGTCTCATCTGATTCATGTCTTGAGTGTCTCCACCACTGTGCATTATGATGCATTGAACTGCCTGGCACCAATTAAAAACAGCATGCAGGTGTGCAGACTAAGAACCTGTTCTTTTTTGTTTGTTTTTTATTCCTACATCTACTCGTGTCTTCAGCAGGGTTCAAAGCTGGCTTTTCTTTGGTTGTTTCAGACAAAACAAAACGAGAAAAATTGCGCTCCCTAATCTGCTACCTAATATACTATTATTCCCATTCCAAGCACATATTTATAAGAGGGTTTCAAATTAACAGACATTTTATTGAATAAGCTTTAACATGGTGAAGAAAACTTTTTCTCATTTCATGCAGTGAGACGATACATTTACCAGCTTTTTGTTTGTAACAGTTCCCGTTGCTTCAAACTCTTATTGCTCTTGACCACGAAACA
The DNA here is from genome assembly GCA_032876305.1 of Orestias chungarensis. Lineage (NCBI taxonomy): Eukaryota > Metazoa > Chordata > Actinopteri > Cyprinodontiformes > Cyprinodontidae > Orestias > Orestias chungarensis. The sequence goes on from JAVLVB010000003.1 coordinate 2,273,982, forward strand.
AGCAGGTTTGGTTCAGTGTTTGCTCTCTTTTGTTGTCTTATGAAAATCAACACATCTGCCTTACTAGAAGGATATGTTTGCTTGTTTTCCCATTTTGAACTGTGACGCAACAGAAATGGAACTAAATTCCTACCCCAGATTAACTAAATAAAATCTCCTGAAGAGTCTTTGGCGAAAAAAAATCTGCTGTTACATTTATTTATTTATTAGGAATTATGATTTATTTATTTTTTTCATTTAAGATAAATGTAACTTTGGAATTATCTTTTATTTCACTTGTAGGCTTAAAATTTGGGGTTTGTTTAAAAAAAAAAAAAAAGTTTACAATTTAGGAAAATCTTTCTTACTTTCCCACCAATCATATCCTCCTTTTTTGCATGTTTCCACCAGTTTTCCAAACATTTACTTAAGGTTTCTCAACCGTCAGGCTAATCTTATATACCACTTCTCATACATTAAAGCTTAAACTGACAGTATAAATAATCTGGGGGGCTTAATTTTACATAGGCCTTTTAAAACATCCACTATTTATCCTCTTTTACATAAATGTACACAGAATTAAGTTGTTTTTTTCCTAGGTTTGATTGTCAATTTAAGGCTTTTCAGCCATCTTTATTAGTGGTGTGCGGCAGGTCGTATTTGCATTATTTCTGCAGCCACACACCTTTAAACGTTGGACGGGTGCTTTGAAGCATGGCATCTACTTTCAACTTGTCAGTGCTGCTGATTGCTTTTAAAGAAAAAAAAAGAAAGAAATGTGTGTGTCTCTGCTCTTGTGAAGTGGCTCTCAGTGCTTCCCTCTGTCCACATGCTGGGTCCGAGCAGAGATGGCACCATTATCCTGTCTGGTCACAAAGCTGATCCTGGTGTGTCAGAACATCTCCACTGTCACGAGTTGTGTTCATATATCACATCCTTATAAAGTATTTTGCAACAAAACTGATGTTGGCGGTATTTATTTTTTTAGATTTTGTATGTTACTTTTTTTTGTCTTGGTTAGTGATAGGGACTGGCATAAAAGCAGCATGCACTGGGATGGGGCTATTTTTAATTTACCAGAGCAGGAGAAGGAACAGGGGGGAAACAAGTATCTGGATTAAATAAATCCTGAAGACCGTTTCTTAAAATCTGCACACATTAAAGTTCTGTCTGAAAGTCCAGCATTCATGGAGAGCTACTTTAAAGTTTAGGAGCAAACCATTTGAGTTGGCAGCAACAAATGCAAAGCTTTGTTTCTTAAAAATAAACCCTAGTTGCTTGTTTCAAATGATCTGATGGAATGAACTCTTATTTTGAATGGCGGGACATTTGTTTCAAGAGTTAGAGCTCACTCAGACCTTAACAAAGTAAGAAACATCCTGAGATGGAGGAGGTGACAATTGAACACAACACAGTCAGCGTCAGCCTCCTGCTTTGACTGAGAGCTGTCAGAATAGTGCAGTATAATTTATGCAAAGACAAAATGACATCACTGCACTAACTGTACAAAATTCCTGCGTTTAATGAATGACTGCATTTGAAAACATCGTGGAAGCTGAAACTCAAAGCTGGGGCAACTGTCTGCAGGAAAAGTTGACTTTCATCAGGAAAAAGGAGGTTTGGTTGTGTTCTCTGAAAGTTGTGAATTTCCCCACTGTGGGACTAGGAAAGGATTATCTTAAATTGGCCACACAAGCAAAGACTGTAACACTAAATCCAGAAGACTTCACCGTACCAGAAAAAACACAAAACTTGATTTCAGTATAAACAACAGACATTAAGAATAGGATATTTCTTGTGAAAATGTAAAGTGTGACTTAGGTCTGTGAATATGAACAATCTTTTCATGATCACTTACGTCTGAAGAGGTTTTCGTCCTTGTATTGATTCTAATTTTTTTAAGCAAGTAAACAATGCAGACTTCATTGGTGTTTTCTGCAGCTCAGATTAATAATGTGTTGAGGAGTTTTTGATTTAAGACAAAAGTCTAAAAGCTGCTCCTAAACTCTGCTCTCATACACATTTAATCTTCTTTTAGCTCTTACACTGTGGGGTTCCTCTGGGATCTGCAGTTAAAGGATTCATTTGAATCCTTTTGAGGAGGGTGTGTGAATTGGAAGCTCGGCTCCGTGCTATTGAAACACCTCCAGATAGCCGAGGCCCATTAGCTAGCATGGAGCCAACAAGAACAGGTTGCCCTAGTGATCCTCCAGCAGTTCCCACGCAGCTGGGAAATCAGCCTGGCTGGGTGACTGTACGCAGAAAGCATAGTCCCAGAACCCAGCCTTTGGCTCACCAC
>JAVLVB010000003.1:2283325-2354922 GCA_032876305.1 Orestias chungarensis
TATATATGTATATATATATATATATATGTATACACATATATATATATTTATATGTATACACATATATATTTATATATATATATATATATATATATATTCCTAAATCCAGTTCAATAACTTTTATGTTACCAAAGTAAACTGAGAACCTTTCTTTTCTCCATGCTGCCTTATCGACCTGTGATGCGCTCCAGATCATTGAGATAAAACGACCATCAACCTAATCTTTAACCACAGAAAAAATCATGAATCTTGCCGGACCACTCTAAAAGATTCATATTATTTCCAGTCAGAAGAAATATGTTAGGAAAAATTAACAACAAAAGATGCTGATTCTATCAATAATACAAAAAAAACAAAAAACAAAAAATAAATTCGGATTTAGTGAATAAAAACCTAGGAAGCTGGTCAACTCTATGCAACTGAGATGTAAATCAATTCTTAGAAATGAAATAGTGGTTGTAGGACTAAACAATTAAGAAACAAGTTTTATTTTGTATTGTAAATGTTCAAGTTTATAATGAAAAATAAAGATGTTGTTCTTTTTAACAACTTTAAATTCTCATTTTCTGATCACCAACAGCAAATTATATAATTGTTTCAATTTATTTTAACTTAAATAAGCGTTTGTTGTGTTCCCCATCATCTTCTGTCCTTTCAAATAAGATATATTATGAGGTGTATGAGCACTTTACACTTTTTAAAATCTCTCTGATAACACTATGGACACTTTCATTTTCCTATGCTGGATAGAACAAGGATAATTTCTTTTTTCCCACTTTCAGAAGTATGATGGAACCCCACTACAACATTTTACAAGATGCAACAAGTAGACATGTACAATTAATATGTTAATCCAACTAGAATAATAATAAAATAAATGAATAAACAGTGGAATCACAAACAATAGTATCAATTATTTATAGAAAATTCCTCTAAATGCTGGAAACTTTATTTTGAGCTGGAACTAAGAATTTGATATGTTTATCAATTTCCCGGTGGAGATACTTTAAGATGAACGTCCAATATAAAGGCAGAATATTTAATTGACAGTAAAACCACATATAATAGCTGCATGTGGCCAATTTTCATTCCATCCATTAGATACACCTGCATATCCTTTTCAAGATCAGTTTTTGACCAAGTTTTCTGCGACGTAAGCTCTACTTTTTAAAACTGAAGGCCAAACAGTGAACATGTTGGGATCATTCTGAGGCGTACACTCAGTATCTGTCAGCGGTTTCTAAATGCAAATATTATCAGGAAGTGTTGAGTGCACGCTTCTCCATCTTTGAACAGGCACGGGTGAGAGTGGAAAGAGCACCTTTATCAAACAGATGAGGATCATCCATGGAGGGGGATACACAGATGAAGACAAGAGGAGTTACGCCAAGCTGGTCTTCCAAAACATCTACACGTCAATGCAGACCATGATCCGGGCCATGGGGCCGCTCGGCATATCCTTCTCTGATCCGCAGAACCAGGTTAGAAACCAAGGAAACTGGATTTAAGAAAATAAAAAAATGATATGAACACATCATTAGTAAATGATTCATTCTCTTTGTCTGCAGAAAAATGCAAACGCAGTCCTGGAAGTAGAAGTAGACAAGGTGGAGGAGTTTGATCAGAGCCTTGTTGGTGCCATCAGGAGCCTGTGGAACGACGGTGGAATCCAGGACTGCTACGACCGACGCAGGGAGTACCAGCTGTCCGACTCCACAAAATAGTGAGAATCAAGCCCCAAGTTTGTTTGCAGAACATTACAGGAAGCCCAAGAAGATGCGCCAAGACAAATCTGCAGATTTTATGAATATAGGACAAGTATTTGTAGTTTTGCTTTTTCCTATTTTTCCTTGTTGAATGTCTTTGATTAGCTTCTAAGAAAGGCTTAAAATCTTTTCTCACCCTGAAATATTCACATCCGTAAGGATCTATTGTTAGATAATAAAAAAACTAACTAATAATAATAGTAAAGTAGCTTTCTGCAGCTTTTTCACATCACATTACAGAGTCACGTTTGTTTCCATGTTTTTAAAACATACAAAGGCTCTTTAAATAGAACATGCAAGGCCAGTTTCTGGCACCCACTCATACTGGAACAGAAATGATTATAAGCCCCCCCCCCCCCTTTTTTTTTCTCTTGTGGGTTTTTATTTATTTCTATTTCTAGAAATGCAAATCCTCCGTTAACTAAAATGTGGTCTATTTTTTTACCCCTGTCATGCAACAAAGCTCTTACCTGTTGATTCTGTCACAAACTTTCTTTAACCGCTCTAATCACACGTTTCACCATGTTGTCAGCTACATATTTGGTTTGTGTCAGTGCTCTTGCTGATGATTCCTTTTAAGAAAACAGTTTCCCTGTTTAAAAAGGGACTCTGCTGTTACAAATTTCAGCTATCTCACCGACTTGGATCGGATTGCCCAGCCTTCTTACCTGCCAGACCTTCAGGACATCCTCAGAGTCCGAGTGCCAACAACGGGAATAATTGAGTATCCCTTTGACATGGAAAACGTAATTTTTAGGTAAGATCAAACATTGGGCTCTTAAGAATATCTCGCTGAACTCGCTGTGTGTAATCACTGAAGCTGATCTGTTGGCAGAATGGTCGATGTTGGAGGTCAAAGGTCGGAGAGGAGAAAGTGGATTCACTGCTTTGAGAACGTCACCTCCATCATTTTCCTGGTGGCGCTCAGTGAGTACGACCAGGTTTTGGTGGAGTGCGACAATGAGGTTAGTCCCACCAGACGCAGGAAACATTAACACATTTCAACAATTATTAATTAATAAGCAAACAGATTCAAAGTTGGACTTTAATAAAAAATATATTGTCCTCTTAAAAAGTCAAAGGGTAATAGCAATGTCTTCCTTTAGAGTTTCAGCACAGAAACTAAAGATTTGCATGGGGATTTCTTCAATGAGAAGGAGAAAGATAAAAAATCATTAGCTTGGAGATTTAACAAACTGGTAATCTGCAGGGAGATTTAAAACCTATCTGTCAATAGGGCAAGGAATAAATGAATGTGACAAAAACCCTAAACACCAAAAACAACAGAACTGTTAAGGTTAATTTAATGTCTACTCAAGTTTCACTCGCTGACTGTGATGAGCTGTCGCCGCCACTGTCTAAGAAAGCCAGGTTACATTAGTGCAGATTTCACCTGATCTCTGCATTATTCACATTCTTCAAAATAGTATAATATACAACACGTGTTCCAAGAAGTCACTAAAGCCAACGCTGCACGTGTATGTTGGGACGAGAGGTTACCAAACTAATGACACCTGCATCAGTTGTTAATTGTCTCATTTGGCTCAGACACGGAGAAAGTACATGCAGCTTTAGGTAATTATCATGAGGTAAAGAAAAAAAGACAAGAGAAAAATAAATAAGCACAGTAAAAGAGGACTTTTTTAAATTTTATAATTTGTTCGGTTTAACATTAACTTAACATTTACAAATCTGTGGTAACCCTTGTGGTCCGGCTGTTGACTTCCTGCAAAGCTGTGAACAATAAACACAGCCATATCCTTCCTTGTCCCTCAGTCTGTTTTAATATTGCTCTTAAATCAAGATTTGTTTCTTCTTTCTCCTAATTCTGGTGCTAAACCTGCTGCTAACAGAGAAACAGTGATTTTCTTCACCTTTTTACTTTCATTTAGCTTCTGCTAACTGGAAGTAAAAAGATTCAGTGTCATCTATTGTTGATAAACATGCACCACACACCTACTGGAAATACTCAGTGTCATCTATTGTTGATAAACATGCACCACACACCTACTGGAAATACTCGTTAAAAAAACGTTTGTCTTTTTGCCTTAACAAATGATACATCATCAATTAAAGTGAATGAATATCCAGTTTAGAGGATGAACCTCCACTTTTTATCTGAAAGTTTTCATTCAGTTTTTGATTACTGAAAATCAATGGAAACGCATTCTTTCTTAGAACCGCATGGAGGAGAGCAAAGCCCTGTTCAAAACTATCATCACCTACCCCTGGTTCGAGAAGTCCTCCGTCATTCTTTTCCTCAACAAGACCGACATCCTCAAGGAGAAGATCATGCACTCTCACTTAGCCACCTACTTCCCTGAATTCACAGGTTACAGTTTATGTTTACTGATCAGTCTGACAATTTAGAGCATTAGTAGATGAAGCAACCTTAATCTGACTCTCTTCTTTGCAGGACCTCAGCAGGACCAAGGAGCAGCTCAAGAGTTCATCCTCAAGATGTACCAAGAACAAAATCCCAATAAAGACAAGAAGCTGTATTCCCACTTCACCTGCGCCACGGACACCGAAAACATCCGCTTCGTCTTTGTGGCCGTGAAAGACACCATCCTCACAGCCAACCTTAAGGACTTTAACCTTGTGTAGCTACCACTAAAGGAAACACCATACAACTATTTCCGCATAGATTTCCTGGCTCAAATATTATGCCAAAAGCACAAGATCCAATTTAGCCAAACCGATGGAAGCCAAAATGAATAACGAATGAATTGTGTGGATAATTCTGCTCGACCATCACTTTGTATAGATGAAGTTTATCTTTTCAGGTCTGCTTTAAACGCTGTGTTCTAGATGTAGTGAGAAATGTGATCGCTAGAGACGAAGATATGACAATATTTAAAAATATAAATCAAAATGATTTAAGATGCTTTAACCTATATATTCTCATTTAGCAAACACAAAAAGGTCTCTCTACTCTAGTTTACTGTGTTTAGATTTACATAATCTGAGATGTACCTATATAAGATGAACCCATTTATTTAAAAAGAAATATATTATTTGTGGATATTGTTGTAAAAACGTACAAAAAGGATGTTCTCGGTCCTGGGATTAATAAAGATGGCACTGAAGTATGAAGAATGTCTTTTTATTTTTCTTTGAAAACAGCATGAAAAAATAGACACAGTAGTAAACATTGTCACTACCCCCAAAAAATAAAATAAAATAACAAAAGTAAGAATGGCATTAGAAATATTTGCTCATTATTCCTTGACATGAACAGAAAAACTACCGATAATAAAAAGCAGCCGATACTAATTAGAAGTTATTTACTTTTAAATAAATGTCTCTGCATATTTTCCTTTTGTTTGCATTGCATATGTGTAATACCAAAACATAAAAATGACATATTAATAATATGTTAATATGCAGATATTAATATAATATTAATATCTGCATCCCACAGACTTGTCTAACTGGACATACAGCAGATGGAGTACGGTATAAAAATAGCATGCGTCTTTAACTTGTAAACAGTCTTTTTGAAAATATGTATAGAAAAGAAAAGGAAGGAAAATTTGGAAGAGGTAAGAGAAACGGAATAAACTACATTAATGTTACAGTGACACTTTGATTCCCTTTTATATCATCTGGAACAAATCAAAGATCTTTATAGAGTGAATGTGCAGTTGGTAATTTGGCCTCAGTGTTATTCAAGATACTTTAAAGCTGCTGCACTGAAATCTCTACATTTTTATACAAATCGAAATATAGTTACTGATATCGTGGAAAAACAAAAGTAGTCACTGAAAGTGTTTAAAAGTGAAACAATACAACTAGAGACACCCAAAACATAAAAAAAAACAGTTTGAATAGCTTTCAGGACCAAATATTACACATTGTATTGTTATACTTGGGGATTAATTTTTCATTTGTCAAAAAGATGACTAAAAATATTTGTGCAAAAGAATGGGTGCAATTACAGCAATAAAGTTTGGTTAAATCCATTAAGATTCTGTGATGGAATCATGGAATTCTGAAACACATCAATAGCACTTTTTTTTATGTCAGAACAAAAATAAATCACTAATTTACATGTTCCACTCCTAACTTCATGCAAACACTCTACATAAAAACAAAACATTTATGCTCTGCTCTCACATGTAGGGACAAAATGCAGGCATGCAGTAAAGCGCAAAGGCACTGACACACCGAGATTAAGTGTGTTTTTAGCACATCATTCTTCTTTATGAGTATTTAGGTAAACTATCTAAGGCATCCTGCAATTTGACGAGAACCCACTGAAAAAAATAAATAAATACATCAGTGTTACTGCGATATATAACTTCATCCTCAACATAACTTGTTTGCTTTAAAAACTGCGAGCTCACCTCGGCAATCTGTGGCGTTTTGAAGTTTATGATCTTCCCAAACTCTTTGGCATGAAAGACTGATTTTACTCTTTCCTGTAAGTTTAGAGAAAAAAAAACACATTTTTAGACCCGTTTGTTTCAAAAACAACATAAATAATGTTTGATTTTGCTTTTGTACCTTGGCCTCAATCCGTAGTCGGCGCCCACCTACAATCTTTGGTTTCTCTGTGAATTCGTCATAGAGATACTGCCATTCGCAGGTCAGCTGGCCAAAAGTGCCTTTAGTCACAAAAAATATTCCTCTGCAAGACAGACCCAACAAAATGAGCTAGTTTAGAATCAGAATAGTATCAATGAAGGTGGTAAAAACTAAGCAGACACACAAACTGTGACAAGCCCTCTAAAAGAAAATAATTTTCCACAGAGATATTTTACCAAAGGAAAATGCTAACCACATATACCGCCAATATTTTACAGATCCTAACTGTACATACGTTTAATGTTTTTCAAATGCTCATTGCACTAATCATACTATAACCATATAACCAAACCACTATAAACACACAAAGTGCTTATCCCTGATATTTTCAAGATGCTAAATGCTTTTGTTATTTGCAATAGACTGATGATAAAATGGTAAGTACAATTTCCTTACACTTTAAAAAATACCTCCAGATGAATACTTAGTTTAATAATTAATGTTGAATAAATGCTAACTTTGCTAATTGCATGCTTGTTATGACTGCAGGGAACCTGAATGAAAAGAAATGCTAAAATTACATCATGAAACCGATGACAATGAATTATCCCATATCTCCACTTTTGGTCACAACACTACCAAGGTTTAACGAAGGGTTTTTTGATACAGCTACCATAATTTCCTCCCAGGTCATAGCAGAAATCGAGCTATTTTCGGTTATGGATTTTCATACATGCTCACATTGTCACTATTATTGAAGTGCACTTTATAGTAAACAACTAGTTATTTTGCCATATGCCAGTTGAACAAATTTAAACACTTTATTTCAGATTAAAGATGATTATAAATGGTGGACCATTTATATGGATACAGCTAAATAAAATGGGAATGGTTGGTGATATCAACTTCTGGTTTGTAGCACAGTAGCATATGGAAGGTGGAAAACTTTTCAAGATGGGTAGTGACCATGGTGGCCATTTTGAAGTCAGCGCTTTTGTTGATACAACTTTAGTTTTTTCAATGGGAGGAGTGTCATGTGACACATCAAACCTATTAAGAATTTCACAAGAAAAACAATGGTGTCCTTGGTTTTAACTCAAGTTATTTACAAGCTTCTCTTTGTTAAAAGCCATTGACATGTCGCACAACCATTCACAATTTATTCAGTTTCAGTCTCAACGTTTTCTGGAATTGACCAACTTTTAACCACGCTTCATAAAGAATTACAATGTAATTGCTGCCCCTCTCACAGCTTCAACCTCTACCAAGATCCCTTACCATTCGACATCATAGGCAGACCAAGCCTTCACTAAGATAAAATAGCTTTTAAAGATCGGGGGCTTCTAAGCATTAAATTGACACTTGAGGAATGGCTTCCCTAGTTTGACGGGGCTATTCACCCTTTTGTCACACACTTGGAGCCATGATATCCTTAACGTCTGGTTATCACCCACAGCCGAATGGTTAGACAGACCATCTAAACCAGGAAATCCCAGCCCTCCTTTGCTATACTTTATCCACCAACCCATCCAACTGGAAAGCAGAAAAGGGGGTTATTTTCCTTGTGCTGCTGATCCACGTCTTCAAAGTACTTGGATCTACCAAAGGGCACGCAGTTGCATGTAATTATGCTCCTGCTTTCCATGAGGATTATAAGCAGTATAAAAGGAGCTTACCGGCAGTTCTTCACCTGACTGTGGTAATACCTAGCCCTGAAGTAAGTTGTGTTTTTTTTTTTTTCGTTGAGCCCTCAAGGTATTTGTTCTTCTTCTCCTCAGAGTGCTTCTTTGTTACTTCCTTGCTCTCCAGTTGATCTCCTTCTGAAGAAAGTCTCAAAAAAACTACAAACTCCCAATATCTTACAAATCCAGACTTCAGCTGTGAAGCTCCTCCTCCTCCGTGCTCAGTACATCCTGTCCACTCTCAGCCATTCAGACCTTCAACAGGATACCTCCATGCAGCAGCATCTGACCTAACAACCTCGGACTTTGCTGACCTCTCCCTGTCGGTTCAACCTCCTCTCCGACTAAGCTGCTCCTCCTCAACATTACAACTCAAAAAATACCCTGTCCTAATTCAATCTCTCTTTCAGAGATCTGGACCCCCCACTTTCTGGATTCCTAGTTCCATACATCATAGCTCTCTGTTCAAAAAACAAACGGATTCCCCCTCTCGTTCTCTGCATGTGGGTCAAATATTTATCTAAAAGCAGGGCAGTGTCAAGTTTATCAGAAACTTTAGAGTGGAGAAAAAGAAATAGCTTTTCCCAGCATTTCAACATACTGCCACACTGGGTGACTTTGAACAAATGCTGATTTGAGGATGCCATCCTGCAACAGTGGGTTGCCAAACTGGTGACCTGTATAAGACAGTAGTGCCAGACTATCGTGGTAGTGCACAGTTCTTGTTTTTTAAAGTAATAAATTGTTAATACACTTTAATATCATCCCTTTCAAACCGAAAGTTATCCAGTCCAATAAACAACATGTAACAGAAGTCAACAGCAAAATAACCTACAAACTCAACTTTGCTGCCTGAACCACATATTGAAATTGAAAAAAACAGGCTTTACACAGCAGTATAGAGTTGTGTCCCAACAATTTACAGTTGAATATTTGTAGATTCAACTATTCCCAGATTTGTCTTTACTCCAAAAGAAAGGCCGAAATTTGGCTTTTTCTTACTACTGCACATCTAAACATTTTAGGTACCTAAGTGCAAAGCTTCCTGAAAGCAACTTTTAGTGGCAGTCAATCCAGAAGCGTCATTACTTCTTGGTGCGGAATTTGCTATACAGCAATGCAATTAATGTAAACTATGGATGTTAGCTTCTGCTGTGGTGATTAAATAACTCCTATTTTGCCTATTAATGCATATTCAGTTATATTTGCACTTCACAGTATTAAACAAAAGGTTATTTGAGGGATCTCTGGCATTTGAACTTTTCCTGAATGGCTGTGGTCCCTAACCCCAATACCCCACCGCTTTCACTGTAACATTTATTTCTTACAGTAACAGGTACATTAAAGCCAAAATTGTGTATTTGATTGTACCAAAATAAATGTTTAATATTTGAACAGTATTGTTCAGATAGAAACGTTTTAAGAGATTTTTAGAACAGAACTTGATACACTGTACAGCGACTCATACGCCACTATAATGCATTAAGCCTCTAGGGACATCAAGTGGTAAAATTATGAACTACAACAAAAAGAATCCCTCTTTTTAGCCAACAAGCTGGATGAAACAAAAGAAACTTTCTCTTGAGCCAAGCAACACATTTTATTACTCGTTTCGGTCTCAGAGCTACTTACTTTTTGGTGATCATGAAGAAGTCTGTGTCATTCACCTTGGCATGAGCAAAGTATCTATACTTGGCAAAACGTCCATTTTCAATTTTCTGCAGTTTTGAAAGAGAAAATACATTCACATAACAAAAATTATTGTATGCCGGTCTACAAAATAATTTCAAATAAAATAAACTAACTGTAGGAATGAGGTGAAATACTCCACAGCAAGATGAGTGCATGAAAATATGGAGAAAACTCAGAAGGAATTATAAAAAACAGCAAAGGGTGATGATAATGAATCGGATGAAACAGACAAAGGAGGCTAGAATTGAGATAAATCTTTATTAGCAACAAAACTCAAACTCAAAACTGCAGTTAAGGAAAGATTTCCTCAAACAAAGGTTGAGTAAAGAAAATAAAGACTAAGAAAATAGAGAAAATGATACAAGAATGGGATAATGAAATCTTAGATAAAAACATTGATTCAATATAAATAGAACAAACACATGAGAAAATTAAAAACATTAGAAAATACAATAATTTATTCCTCGACAAAATCAACAATTAAATTGCAAATCTTCAACAGACTAAACACAATGACTGATACTAGTCTACATCACTGCTACTTTGGATTTTAGCCGTTTTACTCATCATCCTCATCCTCTGAATTAGTTTTACTCCATTCAATGTAGGCCAATCGCCTCTGTGGACATGACAAGAGAGAGACGCGGTTGAGAACAGAAAATGCCTTCAGCTCATTTTAAGTGAATCAGAAACTCTGAAGGGGTTCAAACCAATCTAGAATATTGACTTTAAACCAAAATGAAAATTACATTTGAACAGAATAGGCCACAAATAATTTTACATAACTACGTAAAGACTTTAAAATCAAGAAATGTTTAACTGTAAAAACTAACAACCCTTAAGGTCACCAACATTCACTACAAGATCAGAGAACCAAGCCATTTTTCAATGATCAAAGTTTAAATACTCAGTAATTTTTCATCCTTTTCTTATATTAATATTCCTACAATATGTAAAGCATTAAAGAATAAAGCATTTTGGGGTCTTTTACCAGATAAAAACAACCAAAATAAAGACTGTATGGGCTATTCGCTTTACTCATACTAAAATTGTTATTCTATGCTGACTATAACAAACTGAGACCACATAATATATTTGGTTTAAATCAGATGAAGTGAGAAGTCACAAAAGGAAGGAAGGACTACTGAGTGGATGGTTGATGATGGTTGATGATGAAAATGATAAATACCATGAGTGAATCTCCAAAAACCAAAAAGAGAATATCAACAATTATAAACTCAAACTGATTTCAGTCATTCTGATGAACTTACAATCTTTTAGAAATTAGTTTTTTTTCTCTATGTGTCTGACTGCTTCACTTCATGTTCAAAATAAAAACAAATCCTCAGATTTGCTCTGTGGTAACAATTTCTCAAATGCATGAATAGTGAGCGGATTCCCTTACCTGGAGCATCTGACTGCCAATACCCTCTCTCTCCTTATACGGTCGGATGACACCATCGTCGTGTATAAAACGAGGCGGCCGCAAAGAAATGACATCTTGTGAGGTCTCCGCTGCCCTGTTAGTAGAACAGACTGAAGTGTAAATACACATTCACAAAGGTATAAAGAATCGATCATACGTTTACAATTATCGACAGTGATGGTAAAGATGCATTCAAAAGCCTTAGAGCTTATCGTTTTAAAAACTTGGTAAACCCCCAAGTTAACACAATCGGACTCTGTTCTCAGACATCTCCCTAAAATAATATACAACAAATTGAAAACTAGTGTATTTAAAAGACAGTTTTTAGAAGGCAATGCATTGTCGGATCGATTTATTCTGATCAGTGTGAAACAGTAAAGCATGTGCAGAAAAGGGACTCATCGTACCTTTTGATTCCCTGAAATGTACTGCTGGCCAAGTCGATAATGCCTCCTGCTGGTCGAGCCACTACACCCACCAAACCTTTGCCAAAACCTTTAAAGAAGCCCACCGCTCCCTCCTGCTGGGCACCTGAACAATAATAAAAATTTTAAAAAAGGGTTTAAAACTTTTGAACACTTACAGAAATTATTGTAAATAAAACATTTCTTTTCTTATTTACAGAAGATTAATCTCAGTGCACCTTTTATAGGTTTTGTAACAATTCCTGTGATTCCACTGACGAATCCCTGAAAAAAACAAAAAACACCAAAATAAATCAGGATTACATTTTTATCTCAACATTTGTAAAGTCTAAATATTACCAATGATTACTTAAAAGTAGAGTCAAAGAAATAATGCAAAAAAAATTGCTTTTTTACACACCGAAACCAATCCCTTTCCACCCCTGGCCAGCCCGTCTGTTAGGCCCGTTGGTTGTTTGTTCATGTTTTCTCGTCTCTTCTGTTGGAATTCCTCATCCATGGTTATTGCGGCGACGCCCTTCGCCATAGCACCCGTTATCCTACCGGCTGCTCCTGCAATACCGCCTATACAAATAAGAGTACAGCAATGTTTATACAAACTGCCACTTACATATGTCATAAAAATCACTTCAAACTAGGTGACAAAACGTCTTTCTACATGTTTTATGTTCAAAAAAGTTGACAGAAGTTGAATACCGCCAGAACATCTCCTGTATGGACACAGTTGGAACAAAAAGAAGGATGCACTTCATGTGCACCATTTATCGTTCATGATAAAGGCTGCTTTATAAACAGACAGCTGTTAACTTGCTGAACTAAACATCTGCACTAGTTTAAACAGATGAACTCTTACCAACAGCTCCTTCGAACAGAGCCCTTGCACCAATGGCCATTCCTTCTACAAACTCCTCAGGGCCCCGGATGGCTCCCTGAAAAACAGCAGCATAAATGAAATGAAGACTCAGGCCCAAGAGACCAAGTTCTGCGCATTTTCTTCAAAACCAAAAAAAAGTTCAGTGAAAGAAAAACCGGGATAAGGGCTAGAACTGCCAAATTCTCTCTCTTAAGACTTTTTTGAGCTAAATAAAAAGCTTTAACAATGAATAAAGACAAAGTTTATTCCAAAAACAAAATTTTATGACACAAATCTGATGTTTTAAATTAAATTTGCATGTAAAGGGCTGATATTAATGCATACAACGCATTTTGACTTAACATAAAATAAAAAAACCCACAAAAAAACAAAAACAAACTGATCCATTAACTTAAGCCGAAGAACAACAAATTCCCACAATATATTAACATTTTTTATAGATAGTACTTCATTCCTACCTGGTAGGGTTCATAGAAGAAAGCTTCGACACCTTCGGACAATCCTCTTATCAACCCAAAGGGGTTTCCAAACACATCCAGGCCCAGCACAAGCACGTACATCTGTTTAATAGCCTGAAATATACATAAATAAATAAATGAGTTTTCATATTTTCTTCACCTATTATGAAAAATCTCCAACCAAAGTAACTATATTAGTAATTTCTGACTCAATGGAAGGAAGATTGTCACTTTATAATGTTAACCTTACAGTATGTAGATGGTGGACTTTAAACAGTAAAAATAAAATAAAACTGTTTGCAAAGTCGGTGGAAATAAACTGATAAATGAGAAAAGAGGAAAATGCAAATATTTTTTGATCCAACCTTTCTAGACCAGCAAGAAATGTGCAAGAAAAAAAAAAGAAGACATTTTGCTATCGTTTATGTGACAATTACCTGCATAGAGTAATGTCTGATCACCTCCCATTGTAGCTGCTGAGTGGTATAAAACCGGAATTTTAACTCAAAGTATTCCAGCCTGAAATAAAGAAAATATCCAGTCAGTTAGGATTAGGTTTCTTCAAATTACTGAGACATAAAGAAACAGCAGCTGGCTGTCGTTTGTGTGTTTTGAATAGGTGAGCTCTTATACTTGAAGACAACATCCTGCACATCAGTGAGAGTTGCTCCAATACTCTTCAGCAAAAGGTTGAGGGACTGAATGGGGATGAGTTCAGTCTCTCTTTTCTCTTTTAAGCCATCTTCTCCTCCTGTGCTCAGAGAGACGCTCAAATGCAACTGCGAATTAAAAAATATCTCAAATTAGTATCAATTTCACTTCAGCTGTTTATCCACCTCTCGTAAACCGTAACAGTGACGTTTCACAAATAAATGAAGTGTACGTGGAAGTTGAAAATCAAAACTATCTCCAAAAGCCAAAATGATTTTATTCAGTGAAATTAATTTCAATAAATTCTGCTCAATTATTTGAAATTCGAACAACTAAATCATGCCAGTAATCTTGATTTTGATTGTATGACATCCTAGCCAACCAGTGAGTCTTTCCCATCCTCTCAGTCGGTTGTTACTGTTCGTTTGTCAGTGATCCACCTTTCTACACTAACATGTTAATGTAATCATTCTTGAGGAAGATATCCACCAGCTGTTTTGCTACAATTCTAGAGAAAATACTTCCTTCCACGTTTAGCAAAGAGATAATTTGCTCTTTACTAATGTTTTCACCCTTTTGTTGGGACATTTTTGATATTTAAAGTTTGAAAGTTCAACCTCAGGTTTTCTCTCTCTCCCTGTAGTCAAGTCCCATTTTACCATATTCAGTTTTACACTTAATTGCCTTGACTTGCAAAATTACTAAACTTGACACTGTTTACAAAAAGAACATTTACTTAATTGATTTTCATGAAGTAGTTTTGCACATAACTGACCTTGATAGGAGAAATGTGGAAGTCCTCAAAGAGGCTGATGGGTGATTTGTCAGTAGAAGAGACATGGTTCAGCTCCGTTTTTATATACTCTATGTCCTTCACAAACAGCTCCACCTGGAGGATAAACACGAGTATAACATCCAAACTCCAGGCAGAAATACTCAAGGGCAAAGATTTAAACACAGGCAACAGTGCTAGAAACCCTCTATCTTTTAATTTCAAACAAATACAACTAGACGCAGAATCTGAACTTGACTCAACGATTAGTTTTTAAATCGAAAACTAATAAACAGTCTTTAAAGATTTTATGACAGGAAGCAGAATTTGATATTTTGCAAATTATTGAAAGCACCAGAAGCAGATAGAATACTCCTATTCTTAAAAGATGGGAAGATTTTAGGTCAGCTGTAACAGAGGACACACCATCCAACCCAAATGTTTACTTCTCGTCTCGTCCCTCCACATAACTTTTTTCAACAAATTTTACAGACATAATCAAGATATTTTAGCCCAAATGTAAGAAAACATTATAACTGGATCATTCCCTTGTAATGTTAGTAGCCCGGCCACTCCATGGATGTGTTTTTTAACATTTGTGTATTGTGGTCCCACCTAAAATATTGGGAGTCTTATAGCCAATATATAAGACTGAGAAAAATTGCTTTGTTTCCATACTGATTGTTTTATTTTGCTTGTTTCTTGTGTGTGCTTTATTTTAATAAGATCTTTATGGTTGTGATCTTTTATGCTACTCCATGTTGTCAGACAGGTTGTAGTAAATTTCCTTGTTATTCTCTCCAAAATGAATGAGAGTGTCATTTGAAAACTTCTTTGTCTTTTAATTGGCTAGTCTTTAATTATAAACTGTGTATAATGATTTGAAACATTAAAGCAAGTTTTTCCCAACACTGTATACGCATGAAAAAATTCAATCTGCTAATTATTGGTGAATGTGTGACGGACCTCCTGTTCTGAAGACATGACACCAGCATTCTCAGGAGTAATGAAGTCCAGGATCGCATACAGAAAACCTAGGTCAAGCTTCAAATCCATCTCCTGAATCAAAACCATGAAGTACCTGAAGTCAAAAAGAATTCATAAGTTATTAAAAATAGCAAAAATGTTATCTTTGTTTTTCACAAATTAGACAATAGAGACTACAACTGAGAGAAGAACTTAATAATCTAGGATAGCAAAAACTCAACTGATGACTGGAGCCCAAAAATAACCAGGTAAATAACCAAATAGGAATGTACGTTTCTTTTATTTCTAATAAGGTAAATGTATAAAATTTAAAACATCACATATTTCTGCATAGCTTATTTAATATAATTAAACAAAAACCATCCTCAGAGAAAATATTGTGATTAAACACACTTTTAGTAAAAGCATCAAACTGCATCTGGCAATGAATACATTAAAAAACTGAGAGTATATCTCTGACTCAAAATATCAAACATCTACTGTTGTATGTCTATAGAAAAGAGGAAAAATACTACAATTCTGACAAAATCACCCCAATAACCAATTTATCTGAGAACTGGTAGGTCAAGACCATTAGCGAATCAACATTAGAATAAATCTCTTATTTGGACTCTGTATGGAAACTATAACAAAATATTACATAAATTCAAATAGGATTCAAACGTACTTGATGCGAAAGATATCGGAGTGTCCAGCATTTCTGGTTAAAATACTGAGGTCAATTAGCGGTTTAGGTTCTGGAAAAACAAAAATAAACATCAATAATCTTAAAGACCAAAACGGTCTCGTGAGAAAATTATGACATTTGAACTCAGATGTTGGACTAACATACTTCTGTCTTTGGCAACAGACTTTGGGGGTTTAACGGGGTAAAAAACATAAGGGAAGATGGCTCCTTGTAGCTGATTCTGGATCTGTAACAGAAACAATGTTTGGACAGAACAAAGTCTTTAAAAAAAGTGTTTGGAGTTTACATTAACATCAACAATCAACAACAAGTTTTAATTTTTTCATTGAGATCCATCAGATCTCAGCCAGACTGAAAAATCTTATCTATTTTCATAGCAGAGACCAATATGAGGTGAGAAGACTTCCATATTTAAGACAGCAACACAGAGGTTTAGAAATTAATACAGCAGCAATCAGCTTCTTGCTTTGTGTAAATGGCAGATATTTAATTTTACCTGTATGCGGTGGATTTGGACACGGTAGGATTTCTGTCTTGGTGAGATGCTGTACTCCACCTTCACCCCAGGCAGATGGTTTCGCCTCAGAGGAACATTCACAGGCTGCAGTAACTCCATGCCTAAACCACTGGGTGTAAAACGTACCTGAGAGGATTTTCAAAAAAAAAAAAAAAAAGGGTATTACGTTTTTTATCACACTTCATACCAAAATGTCCAAACTTCCTTCTAGAGGTGGAAAATAAAAAGGTTTATGCGCACCTATATGGCTAAAAGATATTTTCGTTTGTTACCATTTTTAATGCTTGATCAAATAATGTTGTGCTCTAACCTGAAAGTTGTTTTCCAGGTCAGTAATGCAGTCGTCCACCGGCGCAGAATCAGAGTATTCTTTAAATAGGTTCTCCAACATTTCCATTTCTTCTGTGCTCAGAGTCTTCCACCGACTTTTCTTTTTAGGCTTGGTCTCCCAAACCACATTAGAGCTAAACAGGGGATAGCATCACAAGATATAGAGATGTTTGTTTTATTAACATGTGTCCTGCAGATCTGACCTATAATTAACCATTTGTTAAACAAAGAAGAATAAGAATGTTACCTTGTGATTCCAATATAAGAAACCTCTAGGCTGTTTGTGTTATTGACCAAAGAGATACCCATGTTCTGCAACAGCAGGGTGATTTCCTGTTCAGCCCGTCTTAAGCTTTCATTTTCCAAAAGCAGCTTGAAAACCTGCTGATCCTCGGTGAAAATCACAACTCGCTGGAGACCTTTACGTCAGCAATAAAACAAATTTTCAACAGAAATACTGATGTAAATGTAAAATGATACAATCTCTGAGCTATAGGAGTTTTAGAATTTGGAAACCTCACCTTCGTAAAAGGATATCACATGGAGTTTTAGGCCTTTTGTATACTCATCAAACAATTCCTGATGAAGCAGCAGACATATAATAGGTAATCAATAATATCATAATAAACACTGAACTTTATTTCCTTTAAATCTCACAGGACTGGTAAAGTACTTGACCTTATCCTAAGTAGACACTGTATAGCCAAATATTTAAAGGTTACTCCTCTACACCTCTCCAATCACTACTTTATTCAGCTTTGTGCATGAATCCGTCAGCAACCAACTGAACCCCCCTCCACTATCAATGTGCACTAAGCTCCGAGCTGTGGAGAGAAGAAGGCACATAAAAAGAGACATATATGCGTGGATGAACGATCGCCATCTGCAATTAAACCACTCCAAAACGTCCTCATCCCACTCATCCTCCCAGCCAAGCAAACTATTGATTACTTGACTACTGCAACACCCTCCTGACAGGTTTTACAGCCTGTCCTGTGAGACCGCTACAGATGATTCAGACTGCTTCAGCCCACTTGATTTTCAACCAGCCAAAGCAAGCACATGTCACAGCCCTGTTCACTTAACAGGGGTGTGAGGTGTGTGAGGGTGGCTCGGTTGGCCCCATGGCAAACCGAGTGTGACACTGACCTTTCGCCTCTTGGGCAGGTGGCCCTACATAGGTGTATGAGTGATACCACAGTAGCTAAGTCTGATCATGGCCTCCTTGCTACAGTTAAGCAGTTGTCGGCAGATTTGGAAGAGACGCAATCCTTGTTTCAGACATTCCAATTAGATCCTTCAGTGACAGCGGCTTTGGCCAAAGCTTGGGTTGCATTAGACTGGGTATTCAGATCCTGTCTGACACACTATTTTGAGTATCAAGGCACCCTCCTCTCAGTAATATGAAAACAGGTGGCATCTGTTTGCCTAGTGTTTTCTGCCTAAAATGAGGATCTGGTTCTTATTTCCGCTAGGTTCTCAAAACTCTGTACCCTCTTCTATTTGAGACTTTGGCAGAGAAACCTCCTTAATTATATCTAGTGTAAGAGTGCATTTTTGGTTGGGAAGCTCTTTCCATTAGACCCTCATTTCTCAGCTTAGCTCTGATGTCATTTTTTGGCCAAACACTGGATTTGTGCCCAAAGTATTTTGTCCGTTCTCATTGTAACCAGCCATTGAGATTAGCATGTTTTTTGTCTACACCAGGAGAGGCCGGCGATGGGTCAGAGATATTGTGCGCAGTAAAGGCAAGGAGAGGCATACATTGTGGGTAATGGGAGTGTAAGACGCTCAGACCAGCTGTTGCAGAGGTCGTATTTAGGTTGTCCTCTTTCTGAGCAAGGGTCTCTCGCATTGGACCTGCCACCCCTACAGTGTGCGATGCCACTCCTGTTTTTATTACTAGAATGGCACATGCGGGAAGTGAACATTCAGTGTTTTCAGCGCAGCCTTCTGGATTTAATAGAACAATAGTTACATTTGTAGCTTTCATTTTCCTTAGCCAGGCTAATAGGTCTTCCTTTAATTGCTTTTTTTGTCTTCCAATATTCTATTTGGTCTCATCTTTAGGCCAGAATGATATGAAAAGTAATGCTTAAATAACATAAAAAGGAAAGCTTACAGATTAAATTAGATATTGCCTTTTGTATCTTAGTTACAAGAAGATTTTCACTTTCAGATGCAGTACCTTCTCCACTTTTAGCTCTCCAGAGTGCGGGCCACATTTCCAGTAGAGCTCTCTTGACCCAGTAGGCTCAGTCCAGGTGTAGTATACAGCTTTTCCAGCCTCTAAATCTTCCCACTCCAACCCCTTAAAGCTGAATGCACAGAATATATTTAAAAGGTCAAGGTGGAACAACATTGGTTTACTGTAAAAAAGATGGCTAGAATTAAATAAGAAGGCAGAATAATAGGTTTTCAGAGGTCAATACAACAGACAACATGCAGCTATTGACACACAAGAATGGGGAAAAACCAACACATGACAGAATATACAATCAAAACACCCAAAAGCTAAGATTTTTCTTAAATGTTTTTCTTACACTAATTTTAAAAAGAAAGTACACCCTCTAACTGTCCTCGGGGCTTATGATAAAAGGACTTGAATCTAATTTCAATACTTTTCAATATTTTCATAACAAAGAAAAATGAAAACAAACAAAAAAATGTAAATGTAAATGCATCCAATCCATAGCTGAGAAAAAAGTAAGACAAAGCCCAGAACTTTAAGAAGGTGAACATAAATCACTGCATGTAACATCAGTTTCAATAAGTATGAATCTTTAGCAAACCATACTCAAAGCAAGTGAGAAAAGGGAAATCCACAATTTAAAATTAGAGGAGAAATGAAAGCAACACTTATCAAAGAGAGTGAAAATACTGAGAGCAAACCAGAGAGTACATCCCAAGGCTGAATCCCAACTAGCCGGTAGAATATCAGGGAAGTCTTTGCAACACGTTAAAAGATAGAATATAAACAAGATTAAGAACTTTAGGTGTGTAATCTGCTCCGTTCTGCTAAATGTTCAGTATTAGTAACCAACCAATTAGAGCAGAGTTAATGCCTACCTAATTTTTAACAATACTCGTTATATTGCTGTTCTCGTCATCTTAATAAATTTCAAAGACATGAACAGAGGGAGCAGGTTACACATTCAGAGGTGAATAAGGGTTTCTACTATTTTCTACCTGCAAACTTCATCCACACTCGGAACTAAGGTCAATCAACTTCCCTAAAATTTTAATTATTTGTTTCATTTAGCTGAACTATAAGAGATTTTCTGCTATTGTCTGAAATTTTAATTCAAGTATAACTTTGATTACAGGACCATTTAGATTTTCTTCCTTAGATAAAAATAAAAAACAGTTTGGTTTTATTTGCTTTGCTAGTATGTTATGATGTGTTTTGGCTCATCGCTTTGTAGAACTGCATAAACATATACATAAAATTTGCTTTTATGCAATGATTTTTTTTTATAAAATGAAAAGTATTTTTTATCTAGCTTATTATATAAAAAATATTTTCTAGATGGATTTGTATAGCGTTAAAAAGGGACCACCAGCAACCTTTTAGGTTTGTGGTCCAGTATAGATAAGTGATCCTCCATATTAGCCTTAGCGTATGGACATATCATTATAATTCAAATGATGCCAAGTTCAATTTAAATATAGAAATACAGAAATATTACTCTGAAAAGGGAAAAAAAAAATTTAAACTAATTTTCCAAGGTTGTTTAAAGAGTTTCTGTAGATGCTGATGACTGTGAGCAGGAAGGATCTTGTGTAGCAGTCTAAAGTACAACTACCCTGAAAAAGCCTTTGACTGTTGTTGTATCATCTCAGGAAGAGGGTGATCTGCATTGCGTGCAAGCTTCTTAGTTTTATGAAGAATCCTTCCTTGCACCATTATTTCATATGGTTCCACAGTAGCAGTAGATTTTGCAATATAGCATCTTGATGTAAACACTGAAGGACCTAAGCGTCCTTAAGAAGTACCGTAGTCTACTCTGTTTCTACTTGTAGATGGCTTCACTGTCGTGTCTCCCTCTCAGTCTGTTATCCAGGTGAACACAGAGCTTTTTTCGTTCCTCCACCATCCAAACTTTTCTCCTACGATGGAAGTAGTGCACAAACATCAATTTTTTTGGTTCACATTCATTTTAAGAGAATTTTTCCAAAGTACTCGACAAGGTCTCTATACTCAGCTTCTTTTCATATTTAACAACAGGATAATTATCTAAAACTAAACATTTTATTTAAATATCTTCAGGTTCTGAATGACATATATTTTCCTACTTTAGCTGATGAAACTGTAGCTCTAATGGTGGTCACAATTTTTGGGGGGGAGGGTCTGTGTATTCACTGCAGCCCTGTTGTCAAAGGCATTCACATAATTCCTGAACTTTTAACCTGAGCTCCGAGTGCGTTGAAAGAGTTTTTACATTTGATGTTTTTTTCTACCTGTCCTCCTCCTCTGAGAAGGAAAGGTCAAGCTGCTCGTTAGCCACCCACGAGGTCTCTTTCTTTGTACTGCATCAGCCAGAAAAAAAAAATTCACATAACACCATGAACAAAAATAAATGTTCTTAATTAGTAGTTATTCTAATGAAGACGGACCAATCACCTGGATGGAGTTTGGGACATTATTTTTCAGGTCAAAGGTATTATTTTTTTTGTAACTCATTTTCTCAAAGAATCGAAATCCCCATCATTTATATTTAGTAAATATAAAATCAGGGTTCCCACTATTTTCTTGATATCATTTTCCAGGACTTTTTCCACTGCTATAGTACGAGTAATTTTACCACATGGCACTTAACTGCTTATTTCACATATTAGATGCTAAACTACATTTTGTTGTTACAGTATTGCTCATAAGGTTACTCTAGTCGCCTAAGAAACAAGATTCAGGGTTGATGACTAATATCTCTAGCTAGCATCGTAATAGTATGAAATATATTTATTTCTAACTCTCAGACATAAATATTGCAACCTATCTTTTCTGTCTGGCTTTTTTGTCGTGTCTTAATATTATAAATGTATAGTTATCACTTTATACTTATTCGATTTATTAATTTTGCCATGTTTAATCCCACTCATTTATGATAACAACATTGTTGAAATGAACATGCAAGTCTTTTCACTGCCCTCTTTCCTCATTTAGGCTAAGGGGTGAGCATCTCACTCATAAGCCGTTTCGCAGATACACTGGGTGGCGTCGCCATGTTGGGTCATGCAGAGCATTGTGGGATTGTCTGGGGGCAAACGATCTGGAGAGCTCCGTTTACATAGTTTTGAAGAGAGAAAAAAATGGGTCGAAGCAACCACAGTATACAAGTACAGATCTTATTCTATCACCAAGGGATAAATATCTAGTATTCAAGATTTTTAAGTTTTCTATTTAAGTAAAAGATAAAAGTGAAAATGATTGAAGCTGTTAATCTGATGAGGCAAAAGATTTTGGATCATTTATTTTTTACCTGTATGTTTATCCAGAGTTTGCTGGGTGCAGTTTAATCAGATCATTGCAAAGAAGTTATTACATTAGGGGGAGTTATTTTGAATTAACGAGGGAAGTTTCTAAATTGTAATTTCATTTTAAATGGCTAAAGGGAAAGAGAAGGAAACCACAAAGACCATTCAAAGCCATTTATTCAAAAATACAAATGAAAATTAAAGAAAATTTTTCCTTTTTTAAATCTCTTTCTTGAAAAAATTATTAAAATTTATGTGGAAACATAATTTCTCTTTACGGTTGGAACATTTTTTATAAATAAATTTTTTTCTTTATCCCTATATCTACTTATTCACATACATTATTCTGCTTTAGTGGAGTTTACTGCTCTTAATTTTTTTGGTTTATGCTTTTACCTGTTTAATCTGTTTTTGTTGTCATTGCTGGTTGTTTTTTTCAGGAAACTGTAATTAGTGATTCTATAACCATAAGAAACATCCGTGCATATATATTTCATTACATTCATGTACAGAGTCATGTACAGCCATTTTGCAGATACGCTGGGTGGCGGCGCCACCCAGCGTATCTGCAAAATGGCTGATAGATATATAAGATCTCACTTGAATGTTGCCGTCTAAATTACTTTTATTGCAAAGTATCTAAAAACTGAATGAAAAGTCGGAGCTCTGCTCTCTGTGCGCATCAGGCCAGTCAGCCGATCATTATGGGTTCAATAATTTTTTTGCGCCCCTCAAGTAGTTGGCGCCCCAGACGACCGCCTGGTTTGCCTGTGCCCAGAGCGACAGGGAGAAAAACCTCACACTCTATATGCAGCGATACAGCAATACTCTTGAACTGAAAGTTGCTAGTTTTGGCGCTTCTTTGGAGAAAATAAATCATTACTTGGGTCTGAAAAGTCGGTAAATCTAGCAACAAAGTCCATTGGAAACACTGTGCAGCAGAACTGCGCTAAGGGAAGATGAAATTTGATTGGTTGGTAGCGTCACGTGGGACGCTGTGCCGGATAGAAGTTCAATGTCGCCCATTAAAAGGCAACTAAAAACAGACGTACATGCATAAAATGTTTAACCCGTTTGGGTTCACCCTCAAGGCAGAGAGAAGCAGAGGGAGGAAAAATAATGTTCCAGGACAACTGAAGCTTTTCCAGGATATTTTACTTGTTTTTCTCATTTTCCATGTGTTTTCCATGACTGGAAAATTGGTCAGCCATTTTCCAGGTTTTCAAGGATTTGTGGGAACCCTGATTATGTGTTTGATGTAATGGCTTGAGTTGACAAAAATTAAACAAATGTTAGATGACTAAGTGGGAATGCTTATGGAATTACTTGAACTTCAATGGGTTTTAAACTACTTTTATCCAGTTGACAAAAAACAAATCACAGTAGTTGCATCTGTATTATTTGTTATTGCCGCAAAAATCATTTTTTTCTTTACTAATAACACTGGGCATTAATAACATAAACATACAACAATAAACACAAAGATATATATTAATCTGAGGCACAACTTTGATTAACAAAAACAACAACGTTATGTGAACATTTATAAAATAAAATAAAGTTCACTCCAACTAGCCCTCCACTCATTAATGTTAGCATGTATGAAGAAAACATTAGCTATTCTAGTTAAATTAAAAACCATTTATAGCTCTATCATGCTTAAAAGCTTCAAATATAGAACATTTCTTAATCATTGATGACTTTTGTCATTTCCAAGGTCAATCAAAGCTATGCTTGCTTCAAAATTACTTTGTTTTAATAGACTGTGATCCTTATTTCAGCGAAGTGTAAAGTCAAAAGTTTCTAGCTTGAACTTTTCACGGGGATTTTCAAGCAAACTATAAACAAAGCAGAGAGTAAAGTGGAGTAAATTGTGGAAACAGCAGCAAATCAGTCATAGATTTGATTTGGAAGAAGTTGCTGCTTTATTTTCTTTTATATTGACCCTTAAAATGTTTTAGGTCGATCATTTACTCAATTGCTGCTCATCATGAATGGGCTCGTTTTTGGTGTTGTTTGCAAATCTTACAGAGCATCTAAATATGTCATTTATCTACCAATAACTACATCTAGAATATGAAGCTAACATAAGCAATGTGTACCCAGACACACAGCTTGCTTACAAGCCGACTTCAGCCAGTGCTCTCATCTTACAACCTTTGCTACAAAGTCTTAGAAAATATATATATATATTTTTTTTACACCAAACAGCATGGCTTAAAATTATTTTCTTTAAATTGCACAATGTTTTCCTACCTCTGCCTGAACTGAAGGAGGTGTTCTTTCGTGTGGTTGATAAGGAGGAAAGGCGCCGCACCGTCATGGTACTCAGAGAATCGAATGATGGTTGAATGCTCTGACAGGTTTACGGCAACGATGATACCACTCACCTGAAAATCACAGGCAGTGAAAAAATATATAGACGCTGCAACTTTTGAATCCTCTAATTAAATAATTGTGTTTGCTTACAGCATTGTCCATATGGAGCAACAAACAGTTCTCTGGTCTGGTAAAGTCAATAGTCTGAGGAGGTGCTAAGCATCCTTCTAACTTGATCTTCAGACGCTTAGTGTCATTCTCAGGCCAGAAAGGAACAGCCGACTAAATAAGGGCAAGAATAAATAAAGTAATACAAGACATAGTTAAATAGTTAAGATTCTAATATTTAAAAGAAAAAACATTGCATAAACATATGCAGTACGTAGTATTTTGTAAATTGTTTATATTATACCTTGTCAAAATAAAAAACAAATTACCACCTTTAACTTGTTATAAAGAAATGTAGTAAAAACTAGGTCAGAAGTATAAAACTAGTTCCTAGGAGAAAAAGGAGCATTTCTATAATTCATCAAAACAATAAAGCAGTTATAGTGAATTTTTGAAGAACAAACTTTTTAACTTTTGTGCAAATGGGAAATGCAGAAAGGCAAAAGAATATGTATATTTCAATAGTTGGATGAACAATAAACAGAAGTGGAAAAAGAAATAAAACTGTGTTTATGTAGTTGTGCATTGACCTGCTCAGGCTCTACTTGATTCCAGTTGTCAAGGCCGTGTTCGCATATGAAGATTCTGTGCTTGGTTCTGTTGACCAGCATGTAAAATGGCACGAACGTCACAATGCGGGTGAGACTGAAACTGCTTGTATCAATCTTCACACCGACCTTAGAGCAGACGGGCATCAATTAGAAAAAATATATATAGATGAAAGTGATGATATGCAATTCTCTAACATACAAAATAACTTAAAGAGACATTAGAGTGCTGGCCTAATTTTAGCAAGTAATGTTCAGCAAGTTAATTCTGACTCGAGTAATGCTTCAGGCTCTATGACAATAAATTTGTTGAAATAATGAATTTTCAGAGTCATTTAACACAGCTTTATGTATCGCAAGCTTTTATTTCCGATCAATTTAAAGCTCTCTAAACATTAGAATAACTCAAAAGGACCAGCACAAGTTACATCAAAAAGGTCACCTGACTTCACAGGTGGCGAGCACACTTGGGGGAATAAGAAAATTATGTATTATTTTACCTGCGTGCTCTCAGGGTTCACTAAAATGTGTAGAAATATACAATAAGCCATAATAGTTTATTATTACACCTGATATTAGTTGCATTACACGTATAAATATTAGGAATATTAAATTAAATTTATTATACATTAACAAATTTGACAACTGCCAATTAATTAAAATGGACTAGTTGCAGTATGAAAAGTTCCTAAAATGTGTTTTTATAAGAGTCAGAATATGCTTTTAAGTTAAAAAGCAGAGTACAGTTACCTTAATTTTTGCTTTTAAAAAGCTAAGTAGATACATTTTGAATATTTCAGATTACACTGCTTACACTGATAATATTATACAGACTAGTATATGGTCTTGGCTGCTCAGCTGAAAGTCATAAGCATTCAGGCTAAAGTTATCTTACTCTGAATTAGCCAGCTAGACTGCTGGAGTCAGAGTTGTATTGTGTTGTTTAATTTAGCAAGTAGCAATGATTTAGTTTAGTTCTGCATTCAATGAAAGATTAAATTATATGTCATTGTTTTTATCATCGCTGTATTCACTGCAGTTTTAGTAGTCATTCAAGTTTTAACAATAAAACTAAAAGTATGAACCATTGCGCTCATTAAAACTTGTCATTATTGCATCCCTACATTAAAGTCAGTCAACACTTCAACTTGTTCAAACAGTGTTTATTTATCTATGCATAGTATTCATAGAAATGTAAGCATTTCGTTCTAGAGTTTGGGCCATATTGACTAGTGAACTGCAGTTAGTATTACAGCTTCAAGAGCCACCAATCACAGATATATCTAGAGCTCCACCTGGGATAATCCTAAATCCAAGGACACTCCTATAGCCGAGACATGAGAAGCGATTTTACCAGGAATAAACAGAAAAGGCACTGCACTATTGCTCATAGGTCTTGTTTGTCAATATTCTTTCAAATAAAAGTCCCAGAGACTCAAAGAAGAGAAGGTGGGAAAAAATCCAATTTCCTTTCCGTCCAGTGTGATGATGTTGGATTTATTCTCCACGAGAATTTACCCTGCAATGTCTTAATAGGTGCTACTGTTTTAATGCTGCCATGTATGAAGTGAAGGTCTCCCTCTCCCCAGTGATTTCACTCCAGTTGGTTTGATTGCTTTTGTTTAGATTAGATTTTCACTTATAATGTTGGTTCTTTATTTCTAGGTTTGGCTTAATCTTGTTTTTGTTTTCTCATCCCGGGTATTTTTTTATTTTATTTTCTTGAAATAAATAACCTTTGTTTAACATTAGAAAATCCTTTTGTGATGTCCTTCAATGTTACTCCACCAAACGAGCCTTGTGTTTGTAACAGTATTCTGATATCTTTGTGTTTAAAAGCTTTTTTATTGTTCACAATTATTTGCAATTATCAAAAATAAACTTGTAAAACAAAGCAATGTGTGTATTAAACATTAGTTTTGCATGTTGAATGGTATTTTAGAAAATGTTTTCATTGCGATGGACATGAAGTACAATGGAACTGTATTCTAAATTTGTTTCCATGTTACCAAATTTATTGATAAAATCTCATGTTTAAAGATCAGCAAACATAGCAAAGTCTTACCAGATAGTCTTTGTATCTCCCTTTACATTTCACAAGACCATGGCTACCAACTGTGTCCAGAGAGAAACTATCTGACAGCTCGCTGTCTGAGATCATAAGAAAGACCTTAAAGAGGACAAAAAAAATAGATCTTTTTAGCAAAGTATTTCTTTTTACAGCTGTTGTCAGTCTATAAAGATATGTTAAAATTATGCAGAAAAATGTAGTCTCAGTCTTCTTACCTTATTTTTTCTAAGGAAATTGCGAGGCTTGAAGGAGAACAGAAGCGGCATATCGTAGTCTAGTGGATGTTTACGGTGAATTTCATCAGCCTTGTACTGCAGCATCCTCATTGTCTTATTCACCATCCAGTAGGGAGAGTGGATGGCAACAACCGTCTGACCTGGTTCATACTGAACATGCACTGCAATATCCAACTCGGGCCTTTTCCCCCCCGACCCCTGTTCTATATCTTCCTCATCATCCCGTAGTGACTGGAAAGAAATGAAGGAGATTTCCTCCTGTCCACTCTCGAGTCTGAAAGACAAGTTATTTTTTTCATGAAAACAAGATACTTTGTAAATGGACTTCTTTTCTAATACTGCAGACCAATCAAAGCACTGTACTCTGAAGCCACATTAACCTATTCACATGCATTCGTACACCAATACATTCATGGGTTGGCAGCTACTTTGTGTAACTATATAACTTTGCCTATTTTGATTTTTAGGTTACATACCATAATAGCAACAAATATAACAATTGACCAAAGGATAAGAAATGGAAACTAATGAGATGTTAGACCTGTATTCACAGGACCAGTCCTGAGCCAAATAGTCCAGAAGGCGGAGATCAAGACTTGACTGATTGATGACTGCAGTATGAAGCTGCGTAGAGTGGCCTGGATCCAGGGTAACTTCAGTGGTGCTGTTCCCGCTTCCCTTGGGGTAAAAAGTACATCAGATACATAATATGCTGGGATACATTCTCTTTATATTCATCCGTAAATAATGTCAAAATGTGGAGCATATTCAGGGATTTCTATTTCAATACCGCGAGTTGGGACTATGAACCGCTGGAAAGATGGCATTTTAACAAAATAGCAGGTTTTATTGCATTTATCCATTAGTGCTACAGATATCCATATGAATATTTCTTGTGTCAATAGTATTTCTAGTTAGAGTCTCAATCCAAGATAACATTTAATGCGATGTAGAGTAAATACAGAACCAGAGTAAATACAAAAAAAACAAAAAAAGATTTCTTTATTTAAAGTGAGTTATTATATGTCCTTTTAGAAGCGTTGTGAAATTTATAATCACAATCAACTAACTAGGCTACCTTGTGTAAAAAAAAAAGACTTAGAAATGAAGATGTAATGTTTAAATGACTGGAATCAAAGACTCGGTTTTCTTTAGCTCAGGACTGCATGTTTGGATCTTTTAGCAAACTTCATGTTGTGAGATTAGTTTAATTAATATTATGATTATGAAAGTGAGAATAATTAGGCCACAATGCATTCAGTAAAATTGAGACTTGCGATCTAAAAAAAAAAGTGAGTCTATCCTACCTTTAATTTGTAAGCAATGGGGTAAGGTAGCAGATTCCGTAGCAGGACAGAAGGCCAGAGGTGAACCACTAAGGGTATGTCAAAGTTCTCCCCAATATCTCCCATCTCCCTGCATGTAACTGTGTCCTTCACAGGTACGATGTTGATCACCATCTTGCTAAGCCCCTCTCCACGACGTCGGCAGGTCTGCTGGAGGCATTCCATTGTCTTTTCAGATTCTGGGTTATTCTTTAAGATCTCTTCATAACTGAAACCCTCTGACAACTCAAACAAGTTTCCCTCATCCTCTGTTATTGGCTGCAGGCTTAATTCAGACCTGAGGAGGGAAAGAGAGATTTAATAAAATGAAGAAAACGTTGCTCTGGTGTATCAAGAGTTACAGGTATAGTAAACTAGAAAAAAAAACTGCTTAAATGTGAAACTGGGTTATGGCTTGGCATTTCACCTGTATGAATCCAAGGGCACACAGAACTCTTCAGTCAGAGAAGCTTTTCCAAGAAATGTCGATCCCTCAAAAATGTTGAATGGTATTGTGAAATGATTGATAATCTGCAAAGAATATGATAAATAAATAAGAGATGCACAATAAAGTAGGATCTCTTGTTTATTGTTTGACTTTTTTTTGGTAAAAAAAATAATCTGATGAAAACAAATAACTGGTTGTATAACTTGCAACGTACCTGAAAAGGAGAGCGGATCTTGATGTATTTGCTGCCCTCCACAGAGGAAATCTGACAGACGAGGAACCGTCTGACTCCTGAGTCTTTATGAAAGACAAAGTACATTCCCCTTCCGACTTTGATCAGAGGGATCAAACTGGTTGGAGTGTGGCCCTCTGGAGCTAAAAACATAAAACAAGCATTCTTGTGTGCTCAAAGACAGGATAGAGGGCATAAGACAAAAGAGGTATGAAACATTGTATTTTAAAGGAAACACAAACTTTTATACATTTAATTAATATTTCACAAAGGAAAAACCATATGTGGTACAAAGATTTCTATTTTAAAAAAACTAAGTGTGGCGCACATTAATATTATGCCCCTATCACTTTTATACCCTTATATAAAGTACATTACAACTGCATTAAAGCAACACTAAAGACGCTTCAGTTATGGTCAATTTTGGCGCCACTGTGGACTTAAGTGGTAGTGTTTTGCCTGAAGGAAGACTGCATTTCCCATGAGGACCAGCGCATAGTGTCCTAAAATCCTGATCTCCCGGTCGCCTATTTGATTGAAGTACATTTCTGTTTCCAGTGGCTGTGTGAAGGATGAAAAGAATTGAGGTAATGAATCTAATGGTGGCAAAAACAATTTCATATGATGATGCTGAAAATAAGAAAGGGGGGAAGTGACGTATGCCGTAAAGCATTTGTAGTTGTTTTGTGTGGCAAGGTTCCTGCCATCCTCCTCAAAGTTGCTTAGTATGAAGGCCACAGGGTTTTTTTTTTTTAAGAGAACAATAAAGGAAAAAAAGCCAGAAACAGCAGAAAAGTCCGGGAGAGTGGTAGGAATGTTAAAGCTGGTTTGAGTTTACATAAAATTATAAGCTCTAAACATGTAACCCTGAAAAACATAAAATGAAAGAAAGTAAAAAAATAAAATCAAACAATTAAAATAAAAACGCAACCAAAAAAAGGGTTTCTGCAAACTAAAGGAAGTAAAATCTAGATAGAATAAAGGTTAAGCCATAATATTTGAACTTTAGACCAACCATTTACCGGATGGTTAACGATCACGTAGTCTAATCTGGTTGGGTGAAATATTCTGTCTAGAAAGACCATTCTCCTTGGCTCTACTTCAGCCATGTCCCACTCCAAAGGGTTAAGTTGTCCTTAACTATTTATATAGTTATCCTGCCATATGCTCTTACTGACCCAGGATCTTCTGAAGGTTTCTTCCTGCTAAAGCAGAGTTTTCCCTTTCCACTGTCCCTACATGCATGCTTGGAACGAGAGATTGCTGTAAAGTCAACAACCCAAGGCAATATATTATTTTGGGGTGCTGATCCAAGAGGCGTGAATGTGAAATCTTCTGGGTTTCCTTAGATTAGAAAATTTTAAACAGACTTGTTCATCATTAATGAATGTATGATTGTAAATGATTTTGTGCCTTGAGACGACATGTGTTGTAAATTAGCACTATAGTATAAACAAACTTAATTGAATTTGTTATTGAAAATATGTTTTAGCCAACTACTAAAATCCCTTTTTTTTTATTATAGTACTATACTTTGCTTATGAGTGTCTTTTAGGAGACCCAAAGTTGTGTTATAATAAAGTGCACAATAAAGCAATAGTAGCAACAGTATATACGCAGTAACACGGATGCTTCTAGTACTAAATTAGAAGAGTTATGGTTGTGATGGAGCAAACATTGAAAAATTGGTATTACCTTTGTTGCAAGACATTGTAGTTATAATTGAAAAGTATTAATAAAAGGCCTGGGTTTAAATAAATTCAGATTGTAGAGGAGCATGCAACTTACTAGGCTGTATGTAGTGTTGTTTTTCACTTAGGGATGTCATAGCTGAGAACTGATCAGTGTTTGTTGTGACCGAGTAGTCCATCCCAAGGCTTTCACCATCCTGTATGTTCACAGTGTGATTACTGCTCTGCTTGCTGACGGGGGAAAACATCTTGCTATGTTGCACAGAGACGGGAAGACCCAGCCTGTTTTTCACAACAAAGGGAGCTTCATCGTTTTGAAAACATTCTGCAGTCTGTTTGGCAGCCTCTGAGAATGCCTAAGGAAGGAATCAAGATAATAGATCACATCGCAACCTTAGACACGCAACAATCACTGAGGCCATTTTCTCTGCTTCTCTTACTGTGCCAAGGTTCCCAAGCATGGTGAGGCCACACTTGGAGAGAGTGATGTTGAGTTGGTCTTCACTACTGATGGTGATGACTGTTTTATAGTCGGGAATACTGTAGTCCACTTCATCTGACACAGTGTTCTTCACTGGCTTCTTCTTCATCTGGTTACACAACACTTTACTGTAAGCCATGGTATATGTATTTATACAGGGATTTGCTTCACCTGGATTGTTCACACTACCTTCACGTTCAGAGACCAAGGTTTGAAACCTTCGCCTCTCTCATCCTCTAAAGGCTCCAACAGGGGCTCCCACACTCCAAGCAATTCATTGTAATATTTAACCTAGAAGTGAAATAAAAACTTTAACAAAAGTCTGAAATCTAACAGTGGCATAGATTTTTGTCAATGACAAATAATTTTGTTTCCCTTATTTTACCTCAAGGCTCAGCTTGCTTTGGAGGTTAATGAGTGTGGACCAGTTTTTTACGTCTCCTTCAAAGGAGGATTTGGCGAGAAGCATTGGGATGGTACGGTGTCCCACACCAGCTTCAAGGGTCACACAAATTGAACCTATGGTCAACTGCACAGACAAAAGATACTGCTAAAGTCTTTCTGTCAGCATTCACCTTATATATATTTGTGTCTATAGCAAAAAAAGAACCACAAGTAACCTAATCTGTTTATAAATCAATATCTCAATAGAGATAAACTTTTTAAAGCTCAGAAAAACATCTTTAACAGTATGAGTTATAAATACATTTAAGGATTCTCCCAGTGGAATCAGTGGGGTTAAAGACTTTGTGTCTTCATCTCCCTCCTCTTCCAAGAACCAAAGTTTGAGTTCCTTCCAGTCCCGTTTTTCCCAGAGGTTCACAGGAACGGTACTCTCCTGCTCCTCTGGAGTCTCAGCCTTGGGTGTCAGCGCTGACTGGATGGTAATCACTGTGTTGATGATGACAGGAGATACCTAGGAAGAAAATTGGACAAAAACAATAGTGGAACGTTTAATTAATTGTTCCCGTTTACTGTATGAATAATAGAAATAAAAAAGTCTTAACTTTTTATTCATACCACGGTAAATAGTAAACACTGACAAGTTTTATAACATCAGTACAGTGGATGTGTGGCAAGTACAGAGCTCTTTAACAAGGGACATTATAGAAAGAAATGTTTGCAACAAGTATAAACTTTCACTCATTTGAGGAAAAAATTGTTTGACATTGTCCATTAAATACAGACCTTAAGTGAGAGCGCGCTAATTTCAAGTTTAATGGCTTGAGAGCCCCCTGGTGGCTGAGAGCTCCTATAGTGCACCTGACACGGTTGGAGGACGGTGGTCACATTGTTCTTCCTCTTATCTCTTAAGAAGGGACATGCCATAACCTAAAATGACAGATAAATATCAGTGTTATTGTTTAGCTGTTATTTAAATAAGTATGGATTCCAAAGAAAAATCTAAACCTTTAGATCTTTGATGGAGGCAGTCATCGTTGACTCTGCTGCGCTTATAATTGACACTTCACAATATGTGGTCATCACCAAGGCCGGGGCGTCAGCGCGCGTCAGGTCAGCCACAAACACTATCTCTGGGTTACGCACTACGACAGTCATCTCCATCTTTGACACTGGTGCTGCAGCTGTATCTGAGATAGCAAAGAGCAGAAACAACACATCAGTTATATTAAGGTTGGAGAATTTCTTGAAACATGTACACAGTGTTGTAACACATTCATTTAAAACTGTTTACATTTTAAACGTCAATTTAAGTCTTTCACATGCAAAAAAAGAAAAAGAGAATGTTATATTGTATTTATTTTAATGTAAATTTCTAATGAACTGACACCAAAACAGTAAGATCAACTCACTTGAGTCTTTAGATATGACAGAGGAGTTAATGTTCTTCCTTTCTCCCGCACCAGTGTTGTTTTTGGGTTGTGCTCCCTGAGCGAAGCCCTGCTGAATGGCTTTGAGAAAAACATCTGCCACTGTGAGCAGGAACTCCATGCTGGCACATAGATACACATCCTGCACCACGGTTTCTATATTGGTGCCATCAAGGCCCTGATGGTAATTCACCTTCACCATCATATTCTGCTGTGCACCAGGTCGAAGTTCCATCATCCTGGAGGAGGACATAAAATAGGCGAGACTTTGCGTCTTTAGGTTTGCTTTCTGATAGGTTACTGAGTGTAAATTATGACAAGTCTACTGCAGAAACACAAAACTTTATACAAAAAAAATACTACTTTGTTTCATTTCTCAAACCTTGGGGTGACCATCTTAATTGTCGGTCTCTTGTCATCCAGGAGACACGTAGAGAGTCGCACAGATGCATTCATTGAACTGTCGGATAACATTCCGACAGAGGTGGAGATGGTGCCCAGAGTAAACTCTGCCAACTTTAGCTGGTCATTATGCGAGTCTAAGACCTTTACCTATAAAACAAAATAAAGTGTATTGTTTACATTGGATTCTTGAAAGACACTAAATGAAACAGGTAAACAGAGCACTTAATATATATAGAGGGAGATGCACAGAGAAGTTTGCTGGCCAAAATGGGAGGATTTTCAACTTAAACGACCCTGACCAGTCAATCTAAATAAAAAAAAATGGTATAGTAAATGCACCAA
Organism: Orestias chungarensis; assembly: GCA_032876305.1. Classification (NCBI taxonomy): domain Eukaryota; kingdom Metazoa; phylum Chordata; class Actinopteri; order Cyprinodontiformes; family Cyprinodontidae; genus Orestias; species Orestias chungarensis. The sequence continues at coordinate 2,317,697 of JAVLVB010000003.1, forward strand.
ACAAATTTGAAACTCCTGTGTGAAAGCTTTTACTGACCATAAAAAGACTCCAAGGTGGCTGTTTTTCATTCTCAGTAATGAAGATAAATGGAAAACAGATGCAAGATATTATATAAAAGACAACTTTATTTTCTATAAAAATGCTTGGAGACATATGTGGTTGATTCAGATAGAGAAAGAGAGAGAAAGAGAAAAACAGAAAGAAAGAGAAGAAAGAAAGAGAGAAAGTTTTTCCAGTTTAGTTTTCTTTCCACTTTTGTCCCGTCACACAACTAAGGTTAGGAATAAAGTTTTCAAAGATATTCACACAGAGACCTTTGATTTAGCTACAATATCCTTGAGAATGTTGTCTTTGTAACAAAACAAAGTTCTATTTCATACATAGTGACCACCAGAGAGCGGTGCTGGAAGCACCGAATGTTCCCTTCGCACACGCGCCGTTTGAGTAGTAATACCAAGAGTCGCACCTGTGACACACCGGATGATCATGTAGAATCTATAAATCCTGGCATCATCAGAGAATGTGCTCGTTCAATCTTCTTGCGCAGAGTTCGGTTTACAGGCATCTACCTTTCAACTTGTTGCTTTCACAGTCGCTGGACAACCTGCTGCTTGTTGGCTAAAGTAGCAGTTCATAACCCTCCTAGGGCTGCGATGGGTAGATTTTTGTAGGAGACACAATTTCAGGTATTTTTGCCGTTTGTTGGTGATGAGAGCATTAGTGCCTCCTCTCCCAACTCACGGGTTTTGACTACAGTGTCTTCAAATACGCACTGTGGTTTATATTGGAGCGAACGTTGTAAGCAAATATAAAATTTTACATTTTCGCTATAAGTGGTGCCGACAGCGTTTTTGCCTCCTCTCCCAATTTTAGTTGAGCTTACGATAATGATTAAAGCTAGCTCATGGTGTGAACCACACTAACTTTGTTGTTTATGCTACAATTAATTGATTTATTACTGGCTGTCTCAGCCTCTCACTTTAGGGATGAGGAGGGTGCACCTCTGATGCCGGATCACACTCTTCATCGCAAAGTGCTGTTAGTAAGTCAGGTGACAGCAAGTTATGGTCATGGCCTTGAAACGGCTGCAGCCAGATACCCCACAGGTAGAATTGGCTCCTGAAAGTCCGTGTTTAAGGCGCAGGCAAGCTCCTTCTCCCTTTTCTGTCCCTTCAAAGAGACATGCTTGTCCGGGGGACCTGAGGGCCTTTTCACTTCTTTCTGCAGATGGTCAGTTGTTTGAGGGTATGAAGGACTCTGCCGAGGCGGGCTTTAAATAGTTGAACTTGCTGTTGCCGGACTCATCGTGTCACCAGATGAAGCTCTGCGTTATGATGTTCGGAGCCCACAAATTCAATATCATGTTACCAATGAACATCCATGTAAAGCCTACAACGCAGGAGCATGTGCTGGCCACCTTGGCAATTCCTTGGCTCACCAAGGTTAACCTCTCTATGACGGGTGCCAGGGCAACCTCTACTCCAGTTAAACTCAGACAAAATTGAAATCTTTGTCTGTGGCCCACAGAAACAAAGAGAAAGTGTAATCAGTTACCTTCTGACGCTCTCTCTGGAACCTAAACATCAGGTCAAAAATCTTGGGGTAATACTCGATTCTGACCGGAACTTCAACAGCCACATTAAATCAGTAACATCAGCAGCCTTTTACCATCTTAAAAACATTGCCAGAATCAGAGGAGTAGTCTCTAAACCAGACCTAGAAAGACTTATCCATGCTTTTATCTCTAGCAGGTTAGACTACAGTAATGGCCTGCTTACTGGGCTTTCTAAACAGGCCTTAAGACAGCTTCAGAACATCCAGAATACTGCTGCTCGAGTTCTGACCAAAACCAGGAAATATGACCACATTAGTCCAGTGCTTAAGTCTCTGCACTGGCTTCCTGTCACTGAAAGAATAGACTTTAAAACAGCCTTGCTTGTGTACAAATATGTTCATGGTTTAGCCCCAAAGTACATATCTGACAAGTTAGAGCCATATGAACCAGCCAGGACTCTGAGAACCTCAGGTAGTGGCCTCCTGCTGATGCCCAGAGTCTGGAACAGTCTTCCTGAAGAGGTGAGACAGGTTTCAACTCTGCCATTGTTTAAATCCAGGCTGAAAACAGCCTTATTTAACTATGCATATAGCAACTGAGATTATTTTACTTTATTTATTTTTAAATTCAAAGTTGATTTTAATGTTTCCTTTTCTTCATTGTAATGCTTAATTTTTCTTTCTTTTCATTTTTTTTAATTTTCTGCTCTTTTTTCCTATGTAAAGCACTTTGAATTGTCTTGTACACGAAAATGTGCTATACAAATAAACTTGCATTGCCTTGCCTTGCCTTGCCTTGCCTTACTCATCGGCAGTAGGAAAAAAGGTGGAGCCTTTCCACAGGGGTATTCAGCCCGCAGTTAGGGTACGGTTTCCTGCCAAGTATCCACTATCTTTGACTTTCTGCAGGCTATACTCTATAACAGCTGCTTTTCTTCGACTCTCAAACTGTATGTAGAGGCAATGCCCTGTTATCATGCTAGTATTTGTGGCTGAACCGTGGGGAGTCACGATCTAGGATCTCTTTTTCAGTTCTGGCAGTTCCACAGGCACCAGTTTGGGAACGGCCCCTAGTCCTCGATGCTCTGTGGCCTGCGCCGTTTGAGCCTTTGGCACAAGCGTACCACAAGTGGCTCTTGTGTAAGACTGTCGTTTTGCTGGCTATAGTCAAAGAGGGTTTGCGAGCGACATGCTTTCTGTCAGCCCCTCGTGTCTCAGGTGGGGTCACGACAACTCTGTTGTCACCTTGTAGCCAAACGCTGCATTTGTGCCTAAGGTGTTGTACCAATTTAATTGTAACCAGTTGTTGAAACTTGCATGGTTTTAGCCTACGCCAGAAGAGCGGAGTGGATTTCAGTTGTTAAAACCAGTACGGGCAATGGGGGCATACATTGCAGCTACTGCGAATCTAAGAAACTCAGACCAGCTGTTTTTCTGTTTGGATGTCTTAAGTTAGGTATCCTCTTTCCAGGCAGCGTCTCTCCAATTGGATCATGGACGTCATCTGCCAAGCGTACAGTGTAGGATGCTGCTCCCTGCCGGTTGGCACGAGGGCAGGTCAGTGTCTTGGGCAGCTATGAGAGGGGTTCTGCTAGAAGTCATATGTCCTTCTGCATTACAGATTTTACAAAGTCAATGTGCCACCCCTCATCCTTCGGTCTTTTGCAGGGGTCCTCTGGGTCTTCTCAGTGAAGCATGTGGTCAGGACCCCTTGTGACATTGCTGGTATTAGTCATTCAGTGCTTTCATCACCGCCCTCCGCCGGTTAGTAAGGATGACATAGAAAGAAAGTTACGAATGTAACTAAAGTTCTATGAATCCCGAATGACCGCCAGAGCTTCTCTGTCACTCAGAATCCCTGCATTCTTGATAGTCACTGGTGTGACCACTTTGGCATTACTACTCGAATGGCACAATCACTGCCCACTGGCAGTCATCAGGAATTCATAGAAACCTAGTTACATTCGTAACTTTCATTTCTGCAGTGACCTTTTTTATGATAGAAGGTGTGATGTGGTCTTAACACTTAAAAAAATTGTTCTTTAACCTGTACATATAGTTTTTAAAGAGAATGAAAGGTTTAAACCTTTACAAATGGCCAACATGTAGAATTATCAACAAATTCTGGGTTAGTTCATCTCTAATAATATTTTTTGCTTACATATCTGTCTATACATACCATATTCTCATTAGGGCCATACAGAACTACCGTCATGGAGTCGAACTTGAAGTCGAGCTTGAGCGTTGTCTTTAGCTTGCTGTGTTTCTGCGTCTCGACCACAGCAGCTATCACTACTGTGTTGCCTGCTGTAGAGTTATAATTGCAAAGGTTTAATTAAGGGAACTGTAATTACATTATTCATATTTTCAGGTTTCAGAATCAACTAATCACTAAAAGAATTGTTTACATTTAAAAATTAATTTAGAGGTAAAAAATGAGGCAGTGGGCTGTACACATAAGATTGTTCTTACTCTGTAGACAAAACCGAGTCGTGTGTAAATTACTTAAGCAATTGCATTCACACAGGATTAAAGCTATAGGAGAGGATCTATTCAATAGAAAAATTTCAATGGAGAATCCCATAGAAAATGACAACCAATCAAAAATGACCGGTGGTGAAAAATAACTGGCTGTCAATGCGGAAATAAAATTTACGCGATGACGTATATCACTAATGTCCCCACCCACCCGACCCGTACAACGCGCGCTCATGTTTGAATTCGCGCATGCTCAGATTGTTGTTAAGGAAGTAAAACGGGACGGACAAGACGCATTATTCACCATTGAAGATAGGTTCTCCCCGTACGGCAGCGAAAATGGAAGCTTGCAAGAGAAAAAACGTGTTTGAAGTCGCTGAGAAACTGCATGTGCTGAGGACATGCGCGCTCCCGATATCAGGGGGCATTACTGGAAATGAGGTGGCGAATGCGCAGTGTTGCAAAAATGAGAATGAGCTGAAGATCCTCTCATACATCTTTAAATCCCGGAGTATGATAAAAGCTTACTGCTGGCAGGGCCAGTGGTTCCTGAGCCCTGGGATTCTTTGTTGGATGCAGAGTCAGAGGAGCGGTCAGCAGTGGGTAGAACAGCTAGAAGCTGAACATCATCAGACTTCTCAGACAAGTTCTCGCTCAGAGTCCTCAAGACCACGACCATGTCATCCTGGCAGAGGATCAGCTGTCAGGAGCAGACATAGGACTTAAAATAACAATTTACTCATTCATAAAATAATATTTTCACCTTGTCTGTTTTCATATGAATTATTTTTGACCAATTATTATCCGATACATGTCCTTGCCATTTTATATGAACACTTACATTCATAGGCTTTAGATGAGCAATGATTTCTATATCAGGGATACTGTGGTACCAACTGGCTGAAAGATTTCGTTGGATTTCCAGGTGCAGGCTGAGTGGCTTGAGCAGCTGAGTCTCTCCTTTAAATTCTCCATTTATGTATGTGGTTCTGAAAGTAAAAGAATCACAATAGTTACAAAAAAGCTGAGGAAAAAAACATATTTCTAAACTCTATCCAGTTTTCAGCTCTGACCTGTACATCTTGAGGTCAGTCAGTTTCACTGTCATTTTATCCACAACTGGAGGGATTGTCAAGTTACTTTTGAATGGCTGCATAATGAAACGGTTCTTGATGGACAGGAAGCCGAGATCAGCAACAATTACGTTCAAAGAGGAAAAGGACTGAGGGAGGAAAACCAAAGGTGCATTGAAGTGGACATCAAGAGAAATTCGAGTGCTTCTCTCTGCCAGGACCTTCACACCAGATGCTGCCTTTTCTGCAGCCTGAACAGTGACCTCAGTGAGGGCATCTTTAGCCTCCTGGAAATTATTAATAAACACCTAAAAAGAAAATAAAAGGTAGGGGAAATTTAATTGAAAATATATTCAAATCGCTCAAATTCAAATCAATTGATCCTTACCAGGATGGAAGACAAAAACTTGTTGAGGAAAACGACCTGAATGCATCCCACTTCCAGCGTGACAGATGTATCAACTTTAGACATGTCGAGATAGGCTTCCCCTTCTGTTGCTCCTGTGTAGTTCAACATCCTAAAGGCGAAAACTTGCTTATCTGCAATTGAGACAGCCTAAAAAAGGGGAAACAACATGGTAAACTAGAAAGCATAAAAAAGAAATAAGAGAGGAAGTGAACTCAATACATAATTCCGTGTAATTGACGACAGAGCTGCAAAATATTAGCAGACGACTGAATTTGAAAGTCCATGCACATTAATAAGTGGCTGTCCAGGAAACCCATTTTATTTATTTTTCTTAATTCAATAAACCATCCTAAATTACTAAGGGGTCTTGCTAATTTAAACACTGATTAATGTGGAAATGTTAATACGTTAAGAGTTAGCTACTTTCAGTATCAATGAGGGGATATAAGCAGTCAAGGGATCGACAGTGAGAAGTTATTTAACATTAAACTGTGTTTTATTACATCTTAGTTTACATTTGCTTGCCTAACAGCCCCAAAAAACAAGAAAAAAACAGCTTGTGCCCAAAACAACTGGATACAAAACTGTGCCTGGTAATTTAAGACTGAAGTCCCTCTGTTGGTTTAATGTGGCTGAGAGTGTACAGAGTTTTCATGTGGGGTCCCACAACAGAGTATATTATAACATTGACAGAAAGTGATAGCTCCGTTTTGAAAAATCTCAGCTGGGATAAGGCTCTACTAAGAGTGAAATACATGAATGATAACAAATATTAATACTAACCGCTGTGTGAATGTCAGATGATAAAGTTTTAAACTTCAATTCTGGCATTAATATTGAAATCCTGCTTAACTGCACATCTTCCTGTAAATGTTTAATAAATTAATGACATATTTAACTAATATGTCTGACAAAAAAGTCAACCTGAATAAAAAAATATTAGGTTGTACACATACATTATAATATTTATATCTAACTTGTTGAGCTGGTCAGAACTTTGCACAATCTGAGATCGAAAATTGTTCACTGTATTCCCAATAACTGCAATCTCGACATGTTCACCATGTTGAAATTTTTTTAATATCCTGAGAAAAAATTTTTTTTTAAACACATACTTCTCCTTGAGATAAGATGTATAGAAATTTGAGATTAGCATGTACCTTCTTGTATAAAGCGTCTTTGTTGCAGTCAAGGATCACAATGCTCTTTAGGTTGGCAAGAATCTCCATGTCTTTCTTTTTAATCATGACATCAGTAACCAGACCTGGGGTATTAAGACAGTCACACAATAAAAAAAAACATTTCTTTACAAAGGTAAAATCTTTACCTCCAGAGCAGACAAAAGCCCTGAAATTCCTGTCCCGTATAAAATTTGGGATACATCCAGAGTTGGCTTCCTATTGTCAAAAGTACCCGGGTACCTGTTTTAAATCATACCTTCAATGCTTATCTCTGAGATCCGAGCCTTTTGTCCTCGAATGAACACTTTCAAACAGCGCAGGTCGGCTCTGACACGAAGATTCACCACATCTGCAAACTTTGAACTTTTAGAAGCTGTAAAAAGAAAGCAAAGGGATTATAGGCAAAGAGAGAAGCCTTATAAAGAGTAAATTAAAATACCCAACACTCTGCATTACTTTCAACTGAACGTAGAGTGTAAATTCAAAGCTAACTTTTTTTTTAAACATTACAATGTGTAAAAATAAATACGTTTTTTCTTGGCTACTGTCGTTTCCCCCTTCTTTTCTTCCTCTTTGTCTGCTTCGTCCTCCTCTGGTATGGTGGTCAGCTCTTCTTGCCCTTCTTCTTTCTTGGCAGATGGTGGAAGTAGGTTACTAAGGAAGTTCATGGTGTTCAGGAGAGCCTCCGTATGCAGATGAACATCCAAGGATGAAAACATCACCTGCCAACGAAATAGTTTTAACGGAGAAATTTGACAAGACTTGCAACAAGGGTAATGCTTTCTTTTTAAAAATAAGACAGACACCAACCAAAATACCAATATTCAGTTGAAGAACACCAGATTAAATAGTAATGAAAATCCTTTTTTTTTTTTTTTTATAAATGGATGAAACCAGAATAATCAGTTTTTAAACATTTCAACAAATGTAATTTTGAGTGATTTAAGACGAACATTTTGCCATCATTTCTGATGGAGTCCAAACAACAATGTTTAGATTTACTTTTTTGAATGAGTGAATATCTACTTTAAACAATGACTATTATTCAGCACAAAGACACTCTAAAGAAAAATCGCAACCAAGCAGCAAACAAATTCTGGACATATAATATATTACATTTTATAAGCATCTTTTACATTTTATGTCTTACCTTAATGAGCTGCTCTGTATTTTTATGCTGGCATTTGAACTCTGGACCATGTTTATCAGCCTAAAACGTTTACAAAATGGAGAATAATTATAGTGTTTGTCACAATCTTAAACAGTAACTTATATACACAAGGTAAAAAGCAACATAACGTATGTTCAATGATAAACTGAAATAGTTTAAACAAATGTTCCTGTATATGTAAATGCCTGGATTCAACTTAATTAATTGTGAACAGATTTGCTTTAATGTGAGTGGAATAAATTACTTTGATATACTCCAAGGTGAGAAGGTCAAGTTCTGAGTTGTCTAAAGTCGTGATCAACTGAACTTGCTTGTCTTCAGAATCTAGACAGAAATGAAACAAAGTATAAAAAAAATGCATCAACACCCCAAATCTATTTGTTAATCATGACCAAAAGTCCAGATAATTATTTACTGACCCATGTATTCAGGACACTTCAGGCAGATCTCACGGAGGAAGATGTTAGACGTCATGTCAAAGGTGCGCAGATTCAGCTTCGTACCGAGACCCTCAATATCTAGGTGTAACACCAAGATCTCCTGATCTCCAGACAGGCGACACAGCTGCACAGACAACTGGAAATCGGAAGAACAAAGTGACATAAAACAAATGGTTGGACAAAGAAGATTTTCAAGAGAATTTAATGGTGAAACAAAATGAGCCGATTTACCATATAAAGTCTTATTCACCATTTCACACTGACCAGATTTAAGAAGTTTGTAATTTTGGCTTCAATAGTAATGATATTAAGACTTTTTAAATCACGGCTAAATTCACTGGAACAAAGTTTTAATTCACTGGGGGGGAAAAAAAACTACTTTTGCCAATTTTTTACCTCATTAATCTCGAAATTCATTTCGAAGTTCGTCATATTCTTCTGAGGATCTTCCTTAATCAGACTCATGCTTTTGCTTAAATCCGAGTAGCGCACTGGCATTGAATTGTCCGGGAAGAAAGGCTTATCTCCAATCGGCGAGCTTGGAGCATCGTAGAACAAATCTTCCTGTGAACCTGCAGGATTTTCAAGTCAAAACGGAATTGTACCAAATTTAATTGGTCCAATTAAATTCTGTCTCTCATTTTTTATTTTTAACTTAACATGTAACAGGGTCACTTCCATAGACTGATGGATGTGTTTTAATAAAGGCAGACAAAAGCTGAGCATAAAGAGTCCTTTGTTGGATCGACATATATCTCTGGTAATTGCTTTCAACTGTCTCACCCAGGGAGGTAATGCTGATGGTCTCACAGGACTCAAACATAACAGAGGAACGCTGGTCAATTAAACTCAGGTGTTTTCTTCCAGTGAGCTGAGGAGTAAACGACTGCTTTGACTGTGGAAACATAAAAATATAGCCGCATGTCATTTATCCACTTTCCCAAATACACCTTTATTGTTCTTAGAAGTTAAGTGATTTTCACTAACCTTTGTGTATGCAGAAGAAGCAGTACTGCGTGCTGCAGATTTGCTTTTTGGCAGTGGGATGCTGTCAACCAACTGAAGAACACTTCTGAGTTTATTATCAGAAATTCGAAGAGACAGCAGTGGGAGTTCACCAAAAACTTTAAACCTAAAACCAATGCAAGTAGTAAAATTAAACACCCTGGAGCTTGACCTACAATTGACTGAGAAATTATCAACAGACGTTCATTATATTTTCTTTTTTTATAAATTCCCACAATATGGTAACGATGCTTGGTTGGTATCAAAACGAAGGATTTAAAATGTCCCCTGCAAAAAAACCTATCCCTTATCCCTTTAATATTAACTAAGGAAAGGGAACTTACTTAGGCATACGTGAGTCTTTCATGATCATGGCCCTGCTGACGATCATTTTCAGATCCATGGGCTCCAGGATGTGGAGTGGAGACCGTTTCTGTTTACGAGCACTTTTCCATTCACCATCTGCGGATAATCACAGACTTCTAGATTTCCACTGACTCAACAAACATATGTAATCTACTTTTCATTGTAATGTTTCTGATTTAACCCTATGGGATCCAAGTATGTTTTTCTTTTTTTTGACAGATTTTAATTATACTTTTATACTACCCAACAGAAATCATTAATATTGGATTATGCAGTATTATTTTTTTAGCAGTCAGCTGAAAACTGAGCTAAACTGTTGGAATTTAGACTTATTTTTAATTCAGCTATTCGTAACAGGAAAACACTAGAAAACCCACAAACATAAAGAAAGATTTTTATAATTTTAAATTCCCTTCCCTTAAATTCTCTTTAAAACATATGTACAAATGTACAAAACTAGCAAAACAATGAGACCAGAATTTTTTATTTTTTTTACAAAAGTAATTATTTGTGTACAACTAATTACAAATGACAAAAAATATATAAAAGTGCAACTTTCTTCTATTTGTTACATATGTGAGATTTGCACATAGCAAAGATTTTTCAAGCTATTGGGTTTTATATGTAATGTTTGCAAACATTTTCCATTTCAGGTTTTCAGAGTTTACAGAATAGCTGGTTAGACCAGTTCTCTGATACTTTGGCATATTGGATTCACATGGCCTATGAACAAAATTCACAACCGACGCCTGGGATGTGGATTACCTTATCGTTTATCATTATAGCGACACATTTATTGTCATGTTAGGAGTTATGATTTAACATTCCCATTAGAGCGAGGAAAGTTTCAGACAAAATTATGATTTAAAGCAGTTACTGTATGCAGTTTGTTGATGAAAAAACACTTGTTTATGTAACTGCTGTCCTAAACAAGCATATTTTAAATTGATGGTTTTTAAGAACAAAATGTGTCATTATTACTTACCACAAGCCTCTAATTCACCCTTTAGACATATGTTGAAAGTGAGACTCGTGGAGGCAGAGCTTTGATGGTGACATTAAGATGTATTTACTTTTATTGTACCTGGTTTGCTGTAAAGGAACTGCAGCCTGCTGAGGTGAACATCAAAGTGCTCGTATGCTCTGGACATGATGTCTTCAAGTTTGTCTGTACTCTTTTGCTGCTGCCGCTGATTCTTCTTGCTCTGACTGGACATCTAGAAAACACAGAGGTAGAAGTTTAAGCTTACTACTCAGTATACTGATTCATATTTAAACAAATATAGTGCTTTGAAATCCTCTGACCTTGAAATGACCAAGATCCAAAAGCACAATGTTCTGGTATACATCGAAAAAGCCAGTTTGAGGAATAATGACGTAGGAGGCATTCAAGTCAACCTTCAGGTCAAGAACTTTCTGTGTTTCGATCACGTACAACAAACCTTAGGAATGAAATGTTATGAACTCATTAATCAGTGCTCATAAGTTTAAAGAATTTGAAAATAACAAAGTTAGTTTTGATTCTTTGATATAATCAAAGTTTCTTGCATTTTAGGTGAGAAAAAAAATGATGGCTAACAATCAGAAAACAATAGATAGAAGGATTCATGTAAGGATTTTATAAGAAAATAAAAATAATAATTCTGCATTCAATGTCCTAGATACATAATCATCAGAAAACAAAGGCCTGTAAGATGGTTTGTAGACCTGTAAGGAAGTGAAAAACAAGGAACACAAACATAATAAACAGGACAGGATATAACATAATCTGAATGGTTTATTCTATGCTTAGACATGATGGATGTCTATAGAAACCACAAACAAAAACAAATCTGTTAAAAGAAGGAATGTAAACATGACGCCCTGAGGGAGTCGAGATCAGGCCAAAGATACTGAGAAGATTGGTCCAAATTACATGTTTGTGAATATGTGTGCGACTCACCAGTAGCTGTGCGGTCCCTAAACTGCTCCAGTTTCATCAGGGTGACATTTGTAAGCTCATCCAGTTGCAGGTCATCTGGAGGCTTCAAAAACTCTGACATGTTGTTCACTGTTATCTACAAAACAAAATTTGAAAATAGTAATTGGCCTGTACTTTTATAGAGCTTCATCGAGTCATCTAGTCCAGAGGACTTCTCCGCTTCATACAGCCGCATGCTATTTGTGGCTTTTTGCTCAGCGTTTAACACAATCATTCCGGACATACTAATTTCCAAGCTGCGCACCCTGGGCCTCCCCCCTCTCACATCTTCCTGGATAAAGGACATCCTAACCAACTGTCCCGAGACTGTCAGACTTGGGTCCCATCGCTCCTCCACCCACACACTGAACACTGGCTCCCCACAGGGCTGTGTGGTGAGCCCCCTCCTCTATTGCCTCTGCACCCACGACTGCAGCCTGGTGTTCACAGAACAACCTTGCACTGTACACCAGGAAAACAAAAGAGATCATGGTCGTCTTCAGGAACAATAGGACCAACCCACCCCCTCTCTACATCAGAGGGTCCACACCTTCAGGTTACTTGGTGTCCTCATCTCTGCTGATCTCTCTTGGTCAGAGAAAATTACAGCTGTTATCAAGAGAGCTCAGCAGCGAGTTCACTTCCTGAGGGTTCTCAGGTAGAACAACCTGGACACTAACCTGCTGCTGACTTTCTACCGCTCATCCATGGAGAACCTGCTGACATACTGCATCACAGTATTGTACGGCAACTGCACTGAGGTAGACAAGGTGAGGCTTCAAAAGGGTAGTCAAAGCGACACAAAGAATCATTGGCTGTGTCCTCCCCAGATGTCTGTCTCCCCTGACAGACATCTACATCTCCCGCTGCATCAGCAGAGCGAGAAACATCATCAACGACAGCTCTCACCCTGGCTTTAACAAATAGACAAATAAACTCGAAAACTGCTTCTTTTCCAAAGCAGTCACCACCCTGAACTCAACTGGACACTAACTGTTTACAAGTGCAATCTCAACACCACTGTCTAATTAGCAAGATAGTGTTTATTTTTCTGTATATATTTTACTATTCTTATACATTGTTTATTTTCAGCAGATTTTTATACATTGTTTATTTTCTGTCTATATTTTCTTTTTGCACTTCACTGAAACGAGTGGTCCTCCAATCTTGTTGTATAATGACAATAAAAGGCATTCTATTCTATTCTAATAGACAGAGTGGTTAGCTCCACAGCTACTCTAGCCCGGACTGGTATCAAATTTGTCAACGTCCAGCATCAACAGGACATGTGAAAAACCTTCCAGGGATGTTAATATTTGTCGCAGAGCCTTGCGTATTCATTCTAAACAGGAGCAGAGATAAAAACACTTACTGCATCATAGATGATTTCTAGTGGCTGTGACTCAACGTGAAGCCGCTGGTCAGCGCTGCCATCCAGTGGGTTGGTCTCAAACAGGATGGAAAGCAGCGGAGTCCCTGCTCCTGTAGCCGCCTTCCTTGATGAAAGGAGTGTTGGTGCTGCCTTTGTAGTCGCCAGACCAGTGACCTCAAACAAAGTAAGCTGGGCTGTGACTCTAATAGAAAGAAACAAAGGAGAAATAATCTCATTAGGGTTTTGGATGAATGAAAATCAGAACAAATATTTGCTGTAGACAGGCTACAAATTAAAACAAAAGAGTTGAAATAAAGAGGTTTGACATACTTGATGGCTTGTGCTCCGGGTCTCTGTGCGAGTGTTGACTTGAGCTCCCCCACTGTCAGTCTGATGATCTCATTTTTGTCCTTCTGGTCTTTGATTGACACAGACAATTTTTCCATGTGGAAATCTACCTTCATGTCCTCAAACTAAAAAAAATAATATTGCAGTTTGTGTTTTTAATCAAGCACACTTACATTGCAGCTGCTGCAAAATAGAAAATAGTTTTACATTAAACATCCATACAAAAAAACCCTGACAGATGGAGAAGAACTAAAACCTGTTGCATTGATTCTTTGAAGGGTGGACAACATAGCTAACAAAAGCTAGTTTTTCTGAAAAGAAAAGAAACAACTTATTGCGAATCAATGAAGCCCAAATACTTTCAGCTGTCTTGACATCGTGTTGGTCTTGTGCGTTTATGCTCAGCATTGATACAGTAAAGCTCCTTTGATAATTAGAAATAGAGATAAAGTTCTTTAGAAATTTCAGGATGGGCCAAAAAGCAGACACCGCCCAAACAACCAACACTAACAAGTACGGGCTGTTTTACATGCAGGTGACTCACGTTCTTTGGCATGTTGAGATTGGCTGCAGTTTCACTGTATCCGATGGAAGTGTACAGTTTGGCTTTCTCTTCCACGGTGAAGTACTCATCAAACTCTGATACAAAGTAAATGAAAAAAAAAAGACATAAAAAAAAAAAACTACTGATAAAACAATATTAATCTCACACTTTTGCTATATTTGTAAGTTCAACTTTGACCAATTTTACAGTGTACTGCTGTTAGAGTCTTACTTCCAGTCTTGACATCCCTGGTCTGTGTCTCAGCCTCTCCTCCCCAGTTCCACGCCCAGCTCAACCAACCCTGAGATTCCTCCTCCTCCATCTTTATCCCGGGACGATAAATACGGAGGCCTGCCTTGCTCGCCTGGTGAGGAAACAATCACATTCTGTGACTAAATCAAAATGTTAGAATATCTCAAAATGCTCTTCAGTAAGCAGTAAGAATGGAGAAACTGCCAAATAAGGTTAACTAATGTTAGCATTTTTTCTTGGTATCGTTTATTAATACATCCGTGCTATAGCAAGGCTTTACCTGCGGTGACAAGAATTGCTCTCCATTAAAATATAAACTGATTAAAAAGTCGTTGATCAAAATTGCTTGAATCGTTACGCTTCCAACACATCGGCTTTGAGATGTTGCAGACATATCCAACAATATTCACATCAACTGGTCATTGGGTTTAACTTGATCCGTTTGTGTGAGAACACAACAAGAAGGGGTCTGCATCCAGTCTTTTATACATTAATACACATGACAAATTTATTTACAAACTAAATTCTCTCTATCTGAAGTTTCGTAAAGCAGATAATCAAATTTAATGTGATTTGGGGCTAATTGTTACGCAGATGCATCATGCCCGTCTCAGAATGAGACATAAAATCACCCCAGTTCCTTACCTCCACTTCAGCTTGTTGTCTAGCCAATGTGATGTTAAAAATATCCAATAACTTCTCTTTACACTGTTAACAAAGAAAAAGCATTATTACAACTTCTTTTTATAATGTAACATTTTGCAATAAAATGAACAATAACATTTTCTTTGTCAAATAACATGCACCTGAACAAATTTTACAACATTGCTTAGAATCTTTTATTAAAAAAACTAGTCAAATGAAACATTGTTGTACAATTTTTCTCGAAAGTCGAAGCTCAAACTGTTATGGTAAGTTCATCTTTTTCCCCACCTCTAGTTTCTTGACGTTTTCCTCGCTGGGAGCTTTGCTGGTGATCTTTTTTTTGTAGAGCTCTCTGTAAGACTTCACTGTTTCCCGGTGGCGCCGGATGTGTTGCCATGACCACATGTGGATATGCGGCTTCACATTCACCTCCAATATACCTGTGATCGCATATTTCCACCTGAAATACAGATACAGTTGAGTTTGTTTTTATTAGCATTACAAGGTGGACATCAGGCAGTGACGGCAAAAAAAACAACAATATATATATATATATATATATATATACACACACACACACTGACCATATGCAAGCATTTCTGTGAACGTGGACATTAGGTCTGTACTTCCTGTATGGCAGATTTCGTGACATCATGTCCACTGAGCCCAACAGCTCCAAAATGCTAATGTACTGGAAAGACAGGAAGTCAGTGATTACAAAGTAGCAGAGCAGGTATGCTCTTATCATCTAAGGTTGTGTACTTTGAATGTCTGCATTTATCGTGGGGTCTTCCAGTCACATTCCACAGAGCAGGCTTGGACATGGACTTTACTAGAGACACACTAACCTGAGGTTTGTTGAGTTCAATAGCCACCTCGCTGAGGTTGACCATCAGGTCCACTTTAGGGGAAGCGAAATCAACATCAGACCTGGGATTCATCCGGAGTTTAGCCTTCGCAGATATAGGACGAAAAACTGGAGAAAGGAAAGAGATTTCTTTGTAATGCACAACGTGATTTTAAGAAACTGGATTTATGACAAGATTGTTGAAAGTGTGTGAATGTAGTGGTAGAGCATAAAACCTATTTAGAGAGTTATTGCTCTTAATTTCTTAAACCCATTAGCACCACAGATTTAAAAAAAAGACTGATTTGGATTTGATGTTGGGAAATGAAACTGAAGTTGGAGATTTTTCAAACATTTGTTTTGTACAAATTTACAAGTTTGTCTGTTCCTTCAAGGCAAACTAGAGGAAAAACACATTAAGTTTTTCCGTAAATTCTGAGATGTTCCTCCCATCGGATATAATTGCATGTTTAAGGCCATCTTGCTGACAGGTGAACTTCCATCCCAGTCTCAAGACTTTTGAATCCTCTAAAAAAGGTTTCATCCAGGATTGCCCTGTAACTCCCTCAGTCTCCTCATTAAATCAGACGTATATTGCCCTTTATGCCAGGCAGGCCCAGATGTATTTATAGTGAAATAAAATTATAGATTGATTATAAATGTTAATTAGTGTTCTGAAGGCCACTAGTCACACTTGGGTTATTACTCAAAATGTAACTTTATACAGAAGGCAGAATACATACAGTATGCAGAGCAAGAGTTTCGGTTTTTTATTTGGAAAATGTGCTGAAAAATATTCCTGATTTTCAGGTTACCCCCGAGTAAGCCTGTTCTAACAATAGCACAAATAACTACTGAGCTATGTCTAAAACTTAACTTTATTCAGCTGTTAATCTTTTTATTTATTTATATATACAGTGATGCAAGTGATTATCTAAAACTGCCGCAATTACTGTGAATAATAAAGTTCTGAATATTGATATCCTGTTTCCACCTTGTTGTCATTGCTGATAATTGTGAGAAATCATTAGCCAGACATGTCTTCATATAGTATGAGTGTGATGAATCATTATTATTGTATAATTAAGAGCGAAACTGATCAAAACAGTAGCCCTTTTTATGGCTGAGTACCCATGAAGTAGCCCCTCAGTTTCAAAAAGTGCGGTGCCCCTTGGTCTATCACATGAAAACAATATATTAAACTCTTTTATATATTTCATTAACCAACTGAAATATAAACAACAATTAAAGAAAAGAGCTCAAAAGATAATTTTGCTTGGTTTAATAAACGGTACAGATATTACAATAAAAAGGAGGCAGTGTTTCACTCACTGAAGTCGTGTTTGACAGGAACAGAAGTTGAGGGCTGGATTTGTAAGCTGTCCTGAAGACGTCGCTATAAAAATAGTAAACAACAGTTAAACAGTGACTTTGTATCACTTTTACACCTTACTTTTCCATCACTGGCATTCAATACGTTAACTCAAGATTTTCATATGTTTTCCCACAGATTCTAAAGCGGAAGACACACCCGCTAGCGTCTGACTCTCGATGCTCCAATTCGATCATTCAACCCTCTTCCCGTTTGCATAGGTCTAACTTACATGGACCCCAGTTCGATCTTGCCTTATTAACTTGTTGCATTTATCTGACCCAGGTGTCCTTTCGTGCCAAGTCAGATGAAGTGTGTTTTGGACTTTAAGGGTTTATGAGCCTTTTCTCTCTATTTTACACTTGTTTGAATTGTGGACCGTCTAAATTAAAAGGAGATCTGTTCAGAAATTTGTGATAAATTTGTCTAGGTTCACTTCATAGGCACAACATTCTGGTGACTCACCAGGGCTTCATCTGGACTGTGGTTGGAGAAGAGAACAGAGTTGACATTCCAGTAGGCAAACAAGTCTTGCAGCTGAACCAACTGAAGACAAGCAAAGTAGAAACAACTTAGTCATAAAAAGGTGAAGAAGCTGTTTACTGGGATGATGCAAAGCGTAGTTCCGCTTAAAAGGGATGGTAAACTCCAGTCATCAAAGTCTGCTGTCCTGTAATGTTTAGATTGGCTTCAACAAACCTGATTCCATTAATCAGTTCAACAGCAGGACTCGGTAGAACTGGACTGCTACTGAGGAAGTCATTCAGCCATTTAATCCGGTTAGTTGGATAAATCTAAACATTAAAGGACGGTAAACCTCAATGACCCAGAGAATTACTGCCAAATAAAAGAGATTCAAAGAACTAAACTGAGTGGTTTTTCAAACAGTACACAGCACAAAACAATAAGCACTTAAAACTTATTTAAACATGTGAAAGGGGAAAAAAAAGGTTTCATTCATGCTTTTACCTTGAAGAAAAGTTTAGAGTGTTCATCCAACAAAGTGGGTTTCCAGTTATTATCAGCTGTCTGCACAAATATATTATATCATATTACTTTACATATTATGTTATAGTAAATTACATTACATTATAACAGAAGATATAACAAATTACTTGTAGGCTGAGGTTTTTAAGTGAAACTCCAAACGACAAAGGACAGTTTGGATTAGTAATCTGTGGAGACAAAAAGAGACATTCTTGTTAACATCGATGCAAATACCTGAGACAATTTCAGTTAACGCGACTAATAATTATCTGAAATACTCACATTATCCTCATAGCGAACATGAATGTTGGAGATCTTGACCTGTAAGTTTTTTATCACTTGAGTGACAAGCTTTTCCACGAAGGTGTCCTGCTTCTCTTTTGTATTCACTGTCAAAACACAAACACTGTTCTCATTATTTCTTTTCTGTAGCCCGGTTCTTACGGTAGTTTTAATCTTGAGTCTACCTGGTGACGCTAAAGACAGAATGTAAAAAAAAAGCCTGCACAGCAAAAGGCCTGTAATCCCACTTTGAGCTTCCCAATGTCTTAAAAAGTGACTGCGCTAAAACTACAAATAATCTAACATTTTGACTTTCCGTGTTCATTTCAGAAATCCTCCATCCTGGCACTGAAATATTCTTAAACATACTCTTGTTGTAAACTTTTCCTTCAGCATTTTGGAGAACTTGACTGCTCCTGAAAATCTGATTCATCCATTTGATTCTGATCTGTTCGATAAAAAAACGTGTAAAGTTGCAATATACCCTTCATAGAGGACCGGAGTGTCCCATCAGCTTTGTCTGCTTTATAAATTACAATATTTTATATAGCTTTTATATTTGTATAGGAACGTATTTTTAAAAATATCTGTTTAAGTCTTTGTTTTTTTACAAATGTTAAATAAGCACCTGAATTTTTTGTAATTGAGTGCATATCTGATTTAAAAATGTTAAAGTCAATAGAGCAGGAAAGCTGTGGGCTGCACATGAGCTCATATTCAGCAACACTGTAACCAATTGGTCCAGCTTTCACCATCATCTCTCATATCTTTGCTTAAGATCCCATGGGGACACACACACACACACACACACACACACACACACACACACACACACACACACACACACACACACACACACACACACACACACACACACACACACACACACACACACACACACACACACACACACACACGCTCTTTAAGGCCGACCTTGTTCTGCAGCCTTAAGCTTTGTCTCCTCTATTCGAGCGAGCTCCCTCTGACGAGCCTCCTGAAGCTGCTTCTCCTCCTTCTCTGCATCGTATTGTATACCTGCAATTTAATGACAGAGTAAGCAGAATACTTTCTGACATCCCACTTGAACTGCAAGCAGAGGAAAAATTTGTGTTCGACCTAGTTTGGCAAATTTAGGCACTTTGCATGTTGAAAGTATCAAATCTACAAATCCTCGGCAACTTAAGAGGTTTGAGCAAAAGAACTTAAACAATCACCCAAACAAAAGCAATGTTCATCAATCAGCTTCTAAAAAATACCTTACATTTCCATTCTTATATTTTAATATGTAAAATATCTATGTTGTGAACAAAGTGGAAGGTTGTTTTGTTCACAAAGATGACTGTTAATGTTCTGACAATGAGCTATAACATATCCCGAGGGGTTGGTGGCATATACAAATCTCTCTCACAGTATTTTTATTTTTCCACCAGATTCACCACTTTTTTTATACCTTTTCTAAAGGATGTATTAAATAAGTTATGTAGGCTTCCATTAGTAGGAAGATTATCGGCAATTAAATTCATATTCACCCCCCCCTCCCCTTCAGGATCTGTTACATCTTTGCTTAACTGCCTTGTTGGTATTATTTTATTACAGTTAAAAAAAGATATAAGAAAAGATACTTAATATTGGAAATAAATTCAAAAGGGAGGGGATACAATAAAGTTATTAAAAATCACCTTTTTAATAAAAACAAAAAAAGCATGTAAGAAACCTTGAATAAACTTTAGCTTCAATTGCCAAATGTGGCAATTGAAGCTAGTAGTATATAATTGTTTTCTCAATATCACTAACGTTTGTACTGTAAGGCAAAGCAAGACACATATTTGCACAGTAGTATACAAGTTGAGGATTATTTAAATTGATTTAGAAGAAATGAAAGAGTCTACATTAGTGCAGTGCCGCCCTAGCTGGTATTTCTAAAAAGTCTGTCGACTTTTTTGAACAGAGTTGAAAATCCTGCCGCCTGAATTTCAACAGACACAAGCAGAGATAACATGACTCCACCACTTAAATCCATCCACTGGCTTCTTGTATGTAGAAATGATTTGAATATTTTATAGCTTCTTTATAGATCTCTTTATGCCTGTCAGTCCCCTTTTATACACATAAAAATTATTTTTTATTTAATCGAAACGTATTATTGTACTGTAACTTCATATTTCGTATTTGTGGCTGCTTCGTCTTTACAATATATTTGGTTTGTAAATCACCTGTTTATTTACCTTTATTTCTCCTAAATTTAAAACAAAAACAAAATCTCAAAATCTTATTTAAGGCCCATTGAAAATTTACTAATTAAAAAAAGATCCTATATTAATAATAACAACGTTGTGATCAAAACATGAAAGGTCATGGTCGGGTTCACTGTATATTCATTTAAGTACTTGGATAGCGATCTTACTTGCTGAGGGGACAATGAGCAGATAGACTCCATCTAACGTGGCCTCCACTGCCTGGTTGTAGATGTCCGTCCATGGAATCTTTAACTCTAGACATTCTATCAACAAAAACCACCATTTAGGAAAATATTCACCTTAAAAAAGGTGTACAAACAGCATACCATGAGTTTAGATAGTGTACCTATGTGACCAGCTCTCACTTTGAAGGGGAGGTCAAATTGACTCTGCAAAAAAGAAATAACAATTTGGATACACACACAAAGAAATCACAAGTTTCACATCGTCATACTTGGCATGTTTTTTTCTCCGTATTTAGCTCACCAAGACATTTTCCTTTATTTCGAGGTTTTTCAGCACAGCATCCCCTGAAATGATAGCAGTATTCACACACAGACACAACAAACTGCTGTTTTGGCATAACCCCATGATAAAGTACCTAATAAACAATGACAGCAAAGCTTTAGTCTGATTTAATTTGACATCGTGGAGGAAAAAAAAGAATTATTTTAGACATCTAATGTAAATATCTGGTTTTATCTCAACAAAATCGAAATAAAAATGAAAAATCAGATTAACCCATTTGAAAAGTACAAATATTTAAAAAAAACTGCATAAACTGCATTTATGCAACTGATCATGTGGTCAATAGCCACCAATGAATCTTTTTTTTGTTTTTTCAACTGCAAATACATATTTTCTTTCCTAGCCCTAATATTTGTCCAGGAAAATTCCTGGTAACGGTGCAAGTATTCGTAGTAAACGAGGGCGAGTCTGAACCTGCTGTATCTAAAGAAGGGCAGGAGCTTCACTAACTTCAGACACCAAAGTCCGAAATGTCCGGATTAATAAAGAAAAGGTAAAAAAGTAAAAGGTATTTAATGTAAAACGATCGACCGTCATAACATACTAATAAAAGACAATTAAACAAGTAAAAAGTGACACTGAAAGCTGGGAGAGCCTCCCTGACCTAAGGACTGGGAGGCCAAACGCTTGTTAGCATGTAGCATGCTAGCCGAAGTAGGCGTTCTGATTAAAGCCAAACAAGTTCAGTTACCTCCCCATATGCCAAGCTTCAGCTGCGAGCAGTCAAGGTTCACAACGTAGTCCCCCAAAAAGCGGTTGAGGACGTCGACAACCACACTTTCAAAGACCATTTTGACGCTGCCTTCAACTGTGTCTCACCATGTTTACTTCCAGTTGACTTCTGCAAGCGGCCCCAACGTCACAATTAGCAAGACGTCCAGTGGGCGGTGCTTGCGTCACGCCGTAACTGCAGGCTGAAAGGGGTACGGCAAGTCGTCGTAGCATATAATGTACAACGTTCAAACTCATAATTACATTTCATGTAATGATTTCTACGTCTGTAACTGTATTAGTAAAAGGTGTTTACACACATTTCATTTTATTTAGCTAGTTAGGATGTAGTCGATATAAATAAAATGTTCCTTCTGCTGAACACTAAAAGGAAAAAACTAAAAGTGAAGTAGATTCAAAATAAGATCTGGATAATAACATTTGATGAATGACACCACTGCATAGGGTCCCTCCGTTTCAGGAGAAATACAACGCTCTCAAGCAGCTGCTTACAACAATTTCTACTTCGAGTAGGACTTTGCAGTACAGTGTTTGCAAGCTCAGTTACCATCATAGGGGATAGGTTCTTCTGTGTTAGTTGTATTGTGTTAATTATCCCAGTTTCCTTTACTGACTGTTCCCAATTTTTCTCACCCTGAAACAAAGCACGGGGTGTAACCGCTTTGATGCAGCTACACTGGTTATTGCACTGGAGGAGTCTCAACGTCATAGCACATGGTGCCAACTGTAAGTCGGAAGGTCAGAGGAAACCTTGGGGACTTTTTTTGTCTTATTAATGTGACACAGAGTGAGTGTTATTCAATCCCCAATATCCAGGATTTCTTTCTTTGAGCTGAGGATGTTTGTAAAACTGTTTCTAAACTGCTGCCCTGTTGGCCCACTCTTCCCTGTCAACACAGATTGATTTGAGGCATCTGATGTTGCCATGGGGGTGTTAGAGCATCGTGTCTTGGGGGTTTGGAAACCACTTGCTTTTTTCCAGCTGTATATTGCGGGACAATGAGTGTAAGTACAGTTTTTTTTATAGGGAGTTACTTGCTCTCTACCTGGCTACACACCATTTCAAAATTTTCCTGGAGGGACGCTTATTTACTGCTTATGTTGACCACGAGCCCCTTATCTTAGCCATGTTCAAAATTTCAGAGCCCTTGTTTGTACAACAGCAACGCAACCTTGTGGTAATTTCTGAATTTCAGACATTCAGCATCTGGTCGGCAATTCCAACTTGGTAGCTGACTGTCTGTTACATGCACTAATCTCCCCAATTTATGTCAGTATAGATGTTTCTGCTATGGCTGATAACCAGCATAGCGATCCAGAGAATCTCACGCACCAGTCTGGGCATAAAGGCCTCCAGCTGGAGGAAAGACAGGTGCTGTGATATTTCCATTGGCGTACCCACTCTCCAGTTCCTGTTTTGTGGTTAGATATGGGGGGATCACTATGGCACTCTACTTACACCCAGATGACAGGGTGTAAAAAACATGATTTTGTCACCATTTCATGTCAGAAATAATTTTGATTATGATTATTTATGATTATTTAGGGTCTGTAAGAGTCTAAGAACTCTGTCTATCTACAAAATGGTAAGATAACTTGCCTTATTCTTAAGACTCTCAGAAGACTGAAGACACTTTTTACAAGAGAAGTTAAGACATAACATGGAATTGTACAAATCACTTTAATAGGTAAAATCAGCATTTCAAATCCTAATATCTCTTTTAAAATGACAAAAAAACAAGAAAAAAAACAAAAAAATAGCCACAAGCAAAAAAATACTGCTACAACACCATGAAAACTGAAAAGCGCCATTGGTTCAACTTTTTTATGTCTTTTTTTCCAAACATCTTTTTTTTTATAAATGTGTGGATTCTTGCCCCTTTACACCATGGCTCGTGTAACATTTTACAGTTAAATTTTTCTTTTATATTATTTAATAAAACAATTGACAAAGAAATATTCACAAGAGTCTCACAAGTATTTTGACCGGTCTTCTATAATGGTTTAGAGATGCAGTTTGTTGAGTTACTCTCTTACACACTTTTAATGAAAAAACTATGAAAAACAACATAACATCACAAAGATATTAGAACAAATTTTTAAAGTCTTTGTTTTAAAGTCTTTTAGCATTTGTGTTGTTTTCTTAACATCTAAGACATAACCCAGCTCAAAGCATTGCATTCTCATAATCAGAATGTTTCTATCTAGGTTGAGTGTCCAAGGAGCATTCATTTTAGATAAGTGTCCTGACCTAAAGACTATCAGTTTAATATTACCTCTTTAAAAACTATGCATTCTTGGGTATTTTTGCTCCTTCTGCTAATGTTGCCTTTCGAGCAGCTATAGAGCAGCTAAGAGTGACAAAAAATTACTAAAAGGGATTTAAGTAGTGACAACGTAATCATTGTCATCACAAAAAAAACAAGGAAAAATGTTTTTTTTTTTACTAAATATGTAAGTTTCAGATTTGTTCTTACAGCTGTTCCTCAGAGAACAACAGCTGGGATAAAGGTTTACAGATCACCCCGATCACTGTTCCTCTCCTCAGACCTCCAGTTCCAGCTTTATCCACTACTTTTAACCGGAGCTGCATATCCACCAGATCCTTGTGGCTTAGCTCTGTGAAGTAAAAATCTTCATTGAACACAGGGCGACGGCAGTTCCTGATGGTGGCGCTCTCTTGATGCTGCAGCTTACCTGGTATCAGGCACAAATTCACAGCACAGTTCAGGTTCTGTTGCTCAGTTTGATCTTGCAAGCCCTCTACAGAAACCACCCGCACTCTGATAGTAGAAAAGCCCGAAGAACTACCATTAGAGGATGTGGTGTGCTCAGCAAAGAGTCGAACGTGGCCTCGGCCCTGCAAAGGAAGGAGGAATTCATGCTGAAGTCTCTCCTGGTAGTGGAGGAGGTCGAGGGGATGGTGGACTGTTGGCGACAGGTTGGGTTGGTTTTTCTCAAAGGTTAGCCGGCTGCAGAAAGAATTTGGTAAACTCAAAACTAATTTCTTTGGCTTCTTGCTTTTCTCCACGCTGTCAGTCAATGAAGGGCATGATACAGTTTCTTTAAGACGGCGGCTTCTTGTTGGTGATTTAGCTCCCGAGGAAGTTTCATCTTCTGTGTTTGCTGCTTCTGACAAGCTTTTGGATGCAAACATTGGGAGAAACCCTGACAAAGTTTTCTTTAACCAGGTAGTCTCTTCCACTTGTCCTGGGTTTGTGTTACGAATGCGTCTTTCGAGCATATACAAAGGCCGTGTCGAATGGAACAAAGACTCTTTCCTTCGAGTATTGGGGCTCTCATACACACCAGCTAGGCCATAAGATTCTGCAGAGAATGGCAAAGGTTTCCTCTGAGCCTTCTTTGGCACCAATGGGTCTTCACTGTTTTCCTTCTTCTCATTTACTTTGACTTGGCTAGTATTTAATACAGCACTACCCTTTGGAGTTTGCTTATTGTCGTCCAGGTGCATAGGGGTCTCCTCAGCTTCAGTTTCAACCATCTGCTGTCTCTTGTAAAGCCGTGGAGGCAGGCAGAACTCAGGAATGTTTTCTGGAGTAATGATGTTTGTGTGCAGGTTCTGAGAGAGGCTAGTCTTTGAAGAGAAAAAAGAATCCTCTGAGTTTTTTCCTGTGTAACAATCCAGCTCCACAGGAATGCTCTCCATGCTTTCCCTTATTTTTCCAAGGACCCACATAGTTGACTGTTGGCTTTGCACCCAAATCACAAAACTCCCTAAAATAAAACAAAAATATACACATATATATATATATATATATATATATATATATATATATATATATATATATATATATATATATATATATATATATATATATATATATATAAGCTAGTTATTTCAGCATTTTACATTTTTACTTTTGGAAAACAAGCAAAACAAATTTTATTCTCCTACCTGGAACGCAGACATGTGCCTTTAGATGAGATCTGCACGGCTCTGACGCCTGTGATAGGTTTTAAAGGTTAGTCGGACTACGTCACTGGTCTTCAAGCCCCCGCATGGATCAGAAAATACCATGCAAGCATACATCCTCTCAACACGCCTCAAAGGGTCTGTGTGTGAATCTGGGTGGGTGTCACATCAGATTTGCGCACTGAAGTGCAGTTTGCATTAGATTTTTATTATTTTTTTCAGATCACTGCTTCAATGTGCTTTGAAGAGCGAAAATTAGTCACGAAGAATATGACAAAAATGTCGCCTTTTTACTTACATTTGTATTCTTGAGTCAACACATGTTTTAATTTTTATTTTGTTTGTCCAAAGCTTTTCAAGTTGCTCATCCTGTAATTTCTGTACCCTTTATCGATAAATATAATTACAAGCAAGACAAGAACACCCAAAAATCTTTATACCAGTTTACCTGTTCATGTTTAATTACAAACTTTAATATAATTTGTTGAGGTTGACAGACCAACAGAAATAAGCCCTCATGTGCAAAGTTGAAGAAAAACTATCAATGCATATATTTAAAAAATCTTTGGAAAAAAGTGTGGCGTGGTTTTGAATTCTCCGTTCTAGTATAAATTTTGCGATTTCCACACCTGAACCTCCTCCAACTGTTGCATTGTAGCTTTAGCTTCATTGTTGAGGCCAGCTGGAAGCTGATTTTTGTCCTATTCCTACTTGATGCAATTTAACACAATAATAATTTCCTCCAAAGCATATCATATATTTTTTTCTACATCAACAAACATGCGGCTGCCTCTCATTCCTTATAGCAGTAGCTTTGGTGCCATTTTAAAACCACAATAAAATAACCGTGAATACAAATGCATTTGTTTTGCCAACATGCATGCTGGATTTTTTTATATCATCCTGGAAATTTGAGGGTAAAAATGACTAAACTTCCTAAAATTACATATTTCATCCACAAGATGTCACTGACAGAGTGGTTGAATTTCAGTTTGTCAAAGATTTAGATAAAACAAAAACCCCCTTTTTTTGGAAAATAAATGCAAAGATTTAAACTTTTTTAAAGTACTAGGACCGTCTAAAATTCGGTTATGTTTCTGCATGCAATTAAAAGAAAGAGCATTAGCACGCATAAGAAAAAACACTTAGAAGGATTGTGTATCACTAATTTTTTAATAACAATACTGCCATAATAATTTAATTAAGGGCAAGATACATGTTGCGTGAGTGTGTGTGTGTGAGAAAGAGAGAGTGTGCAAGACTTAGGAGTAATAAGAGGATGAGGAACACAATCAGACTGCGACTTTACAACGTCATTGGGTCAGGAGGCTTTTTGTGGTGCTGAAGATGAACTTTATTACACTAATAAAACCTTGGAGTGCTTTCTCTAATGGAGAGATAAATGATTATTAGTCAGAAGAAGACTTTGCCTTTAACTGCTGTCAAAGCACCAATTAGGGCTAACGAGAGAACAGTACACTGCAGCCAAGAGGTAAATTCTTCTTTCAGAACAATAATTTGCTGCTTTTTCTAAATTGTTTTGAGCTTAATTTTACTGAATCATAATAAGAGGTATCCCCTCCTACTAAAGATTTCATCTTGTGTGATATAAATGTAACTAATTTGCTAATAATAAACTATATTTATTTTTTATTTTAAATATTCTTCTTTTTCTTTGACTGTTTCCCTCACAAAGTCCATAAATACAAGATTTAAAGATAAAGTAATGATTGTAAAACTGATCGTATGAGTGAATATGCTCAGTTCTTCTCTCTATGTGTTGACCAGCTGATGGATGGGTACTCAACATTAACCAATAATCAATGTCTTACATTTAAAATGGGTCCAGACATAGGATGGGAAATTGAGATTTAATTATGCAGTTCATGTTAACATAGTTTCATAGTCTTTTAACTAAAATTTTATTTCGTTTTAGATTTCCTGTACGTTTAGTGTTGTAAAACCATAGGAAAGCCATAGAGAAACATTTTAAAGATATTTTCATGGAAAATAATTAATTCATAAATAGGTTAAATATTTATTATAAAGAAAGGAGTTTGATCTACATTGACCCCAGATTAACCTTTAGCGTATTTGCAATCATTGTATTTTTTTATGAACCAAATTGTCATGATCTTGGCTTATTCTTGTTCTTTCTGTGTTTGTATTTTTGATTATGCTCTGCTTAGTTTATTTTCACTTTTCTTTAGATTGAGTCTTATTAAAACTATCTGCTTGTTCTGTTTACCTTCATGCTCGATCTTCTTCATTTTGAATAAAGTCACTTAATCTTATCTCTGCCTCTGACTTTGACTGGATCTTTGGTCAAACTGAAACACTGTTGTTAAACACAAATGTTGAAAAAAAGGTTTAAAGACCTAGTAGATCCTCAAACTTTGAATATGACCTTTTGTCTGTATTCACCCTGTAGGTGTTGAACATTTGCCATTACATTTTAAAATCAGACAGATCTTCACTGTCTTTAACTATATTTAAACTGATAAAATAGGTTGCCAACTGTCTAAAACACTCAGAATCAGGAAGTGTAAACATTGCACTGCAAAATATTAGAAATGTTACAAATAAAAGCCACTAGTAAAGCAATCAAATGTTCCACATTTTTGCATTTTAGATCCGTGCCTGTCACACAGTCTTTGTGACACCAAGATCCAGTTTGTGTCCAAATCTACAAGAGCATTTAGAGGTAAAAATGTTTACCAAGTCAGTTTCGCTGTGATTGCTCCTTTATTTTTGGAAAAAACATAATCTCAATAATTTTGACATGTGGGTGGAACAATTTTTAGGAATTTAATGTAAATACATTATATTGCCTCACTGTACAAGAAAATATTACAAGGAATATTAGCATTGTATTTATCAAATCATGTCGTGTAATCTCTGGATTTAAATGTTTAGTCGTATTATCTTTCTGAAATATAATTTTGGGTAACACAATTTAAAGGTATTTTCTTCAAAAAATATATTATTTAATACAAATAAATGTTTTTTTTTTTATGTTTGTTATTAGTGCTATAAATTAATACAGGTGTGAAAACAAATTTAGGAAAAAGTACATTTGATAAAATTATGCAAATGTTACAGCAATCATGCTAATGGCATACTTCAGTCTGACAGCAGACCTGAATGAGAACTCATTTGTTCTCTTTCAGAGCCTTGACATCCGCTATAACTCCCATCGTTTTTTTGGCCGCTGAGTTTTTTGTCTCAGAAATATGCAGGAAAAGTGAGGAAGTCAGGGAGAGGAAAATTGGGAAGGAAGCCAGCATTGCTGAACTGCTAGCCTGATTTCATTGATGTCAAAAAGTGTAACACTGACTAATTAGGTGTAATAATTTGTGCCAATAAAGATGGGTGGCAGATTGAGGAGGATATGTGCTGCATCAGGGGAACGTTGCTGTGAAGTGCTCGTCCCTGCTCCGTCCTTAGTCACAGAGCTGGATAGATTTTGACCCCACATCAGTGAATCATTGTGTAATTATAAATTGGAATAGGGGAAAAGTTTCTTTAGAGATAGATCTTGGTGGAGGAAGGTTTAAAACTTCTGGAGAGGTCGGAGCTAGAAGTTTGGATTGGAACTCTCACAAACTTGTGGTTTCATAAAATGTTCCTCAGATAAATTTGCATCTCAATAAATTTGAATGTAATTGAAAAGTTATTTTACTGTCTGTCAGTTGCTCAATTTATTAAGTTATGCGATTGGATCAATTACAAACAAAATAAGGTGTTATATATTTTATTTCTCTTAGGTATGATGATTTCATGCTTGCAACGAATAAAGGCACAAATTCTTTTTTACATAGAGTATAACTTTATGTCAGATCAACAACAAAACATGTAACACAGACGTTCAATGAAAACCATGTGTAACATTGCCTCAGTTTTCAAAGTAGATTAGATTTTCAATTAGTATTCAGAGAAGTAGTAAATTAGTAAATAAAAAAGCAGTTTTCCATTTAGAGTTTTAGTTTTTAAAGGATGGTTCCAACCTGGCCTATAATGGCAATAAAGAAGAAAAGGGTCACATTGTTATGTCACAATATAACCCTTATAAACCGTGTTTTAGTTTTTTAGTATAAGCCCAATCGAACACAGATTACTGGCTTGCAAACAGAATCAGAAAATTACAACCTTTCTGAAAACATATTAATCTAAAAGGTCTTTTAGTATCATACTCTGTGGAGTATGATACTAAACATTGTGGAGAAACTGCATACAGAGCAGATTATGACATTTACGTAGTAAAAGGAAGAATCTCAGCAATGAAAAACGAAAAACTAGTATCTTAAATACTGAAACAAGTAAAGAATGTCCCAAAGAAACCAGATGATCTAATCAGAGGGGATGAGAAACAGCTATGACTGAAGACAAGCAGGGATACTTAGTGAATGCAGAAATTACTGGTTAGAATTAATTTTTCTGCCATCGCATTGGTACCCCTCTCTAAACTACGTGTCACCTACATGCATACTGATTTAGAGACACTAATTGACACAAAGGAAGTTAGAGTAAGACTCAAAACACCTGATAATAATCTAGGAGGGAAAAAATGTATCCTATTTGCGAATAAAAAAAGTCATACGTGGAGTCAAACATCATAGTGGTAATATTGGGGTTTGGTACTGTTGCTTCAGTATCTGAAAAACTTGCAACTATTGATGGAACCACAAATTCAGCTTTCTTGTATGAAATCCTAAAGGAGAATGCAAAATTATTAGTTTAGGACTATTAGCAAAACCCGACTTGGACTATAAAGCAGGACAATGATAAAAAAATAAAAACTCAAGATATAATGCTCAAATGTGGCGGAAAACTATTCTGCAAAAAAAAAAAGAAAGACAGAAGGGCCTAATTTCCCCCCAGTGATGTGAGACTTTTTGCTATCTCAAAATTAAGGACGTTGTTTCTACCGAAGGTGGCAAGACTAAATAGTTTAGAGGAAAAACTTTTTTTTTTTCACGTACGATTTTCTCACTTGATTACTAAATAAACAAAGTCCTTACCTTAGTCCAATATTAATATTTATTTGATGTCAATGATATGTTTTTGTACAGGTGAAAAAAGACATATTGCAAGAGATTTTAGATATTAAAGTTTTATAAAATATTACCAAACATTATAAGGCCATTAAATTATTTAAAAATGTAAAAAATATATGAAAATATATTTAAACTATCAGTTAACTGAATACTTAGAATGTATATCTGACAAGTTGATGACTGGTAACATGGATAAACACTATAATTAATTTTCATTTAAAAAAAAGAAACATTTCCAGAGTTTCTGGATAAACCCCGGACACATTACACTGAAAACTAAATCTTTGTGTGTTTTTTTGTGGGCAATTTATGTTAATTATAGGGGGATAAAAATCCATGTTAAGTGTAAATTAAATTAAAGACAGAGTTTGTTAGGAAAAAAATTTGTGATTAATTTGCTGTTACATTTCTTTTTTAACACACCGCTTTTTAAATTGGTTTTATAAATAGATGTGTTCTTTATCCTTTTCATTAGGGACATCACGAAGGGGAAAAAGCCCACACTTGCTGAGATGGAGTGCTCCATCCATCGTGAGATCAATGCTACATTTTTCCACATGTACATGGCCAACTGATTAACATCATCATTCTTTTTTTCTTTGAAGAGACAGAGATTTTATTTCTGATATATTTAATTTTATTAGGAGTTTGACATGTACTTTATTTGTTTTTGGTTTTATTGAATGTTTCCTATTCTCTAAAAACAAGAGATCTGTTAAAAAGCTAATCATACAAAACTAGATGTTGTACTTATTTAAGTATCTTCATTTTTGCTCATATAAAATAACGTTTCTTAAAAGAAAAAACAACTCAGAGTTATAAAGTGGTATGACTTTATCTGTAGTTTTTTTTGTTTTGATTTTGTTGTTATTTTGATATTTTTAAGACTAACTACGGCAATTATATGAACATTTTATCCTCATCTGATATTCCAAATATGTTCAAATTATGGCCTGAAACAAAGAATAATATTGAAGTATGTGTGTACTTGCAAGCTTATGTTGGTGTGAGTGACATATTAGATCAGATGAATTAAGCTGCTCATCATGATGGCCAGCTCTTGCTGATCATTAGGAAAAACGCATGTAGAGTTTGCCACCCTGCCCTCTATGAAAGATGGGTAATTACCACTAATGCACCATCATCTATGCATGAACGTCGCATTATGTTTCAGAGGGCAGACAGTGAAACCTCTGACATGGATGTTTTATTCATTCATAATCCTCATATAATTCATTTAAACCCCAATTTTACATGATGAAGTATTTTTTACATGCGTTGGTTCACATTAATTTCGGGTAATTGTTAGCCACGATGCTTGTTTAATTATAGAACATTTCTTTATTTCCACATTAAATGTCTAAAACATGGCTTTGAGTTTCTTTAAAGGACACATGGGACAATCCTTGGACAAACTAGAAAATCAACTTTCTGAAAGTAAAATTATCATATTTTCTTCCATAACCATATTTTGAATCACCATTTAGACCAGAGCAGCAGCTTTCTGTTAAAGCTTTCATTATCCAACTTTATTAAGATATAAAAGGCACCACACATTACGGTCTCATATATGCCAGAGTCAAACGATCTTTCAACATTGTTAAAAACCTAAATTTTACAAGCAAATAGTTTGTATTCAGCCGGCTTTTGAGGAATTAATCTATTGTTGGTTTTGTTAATTATCAATTCTTTTTAGCTTATTTATAGCTAGTTTAACCATTTTAAGATTATCTTGACAATCGTACTATGATCTGAGCAATAATAAAAACTCTACTCTTATCAAACCCAACCACAGACTCCTCCACAGATACAAGCGGACTTGTGGTCGGAACAAAGTAATTTAACTTTCATCCAGACAAATGTGGTCTTTGGAATGGTCAATTAGCCTTTTTATTTAGTTACAGACAACTATCCATATCTGAGCTGCTTTGAATAATTAAAACAGCTAAAATTATCATGATATATATATATATATATATGCCGGTTGAACATATATTTCATGAAACATTGATAGCGGATAAACCGAGTCACAACTTTCTTTAAGCCTTCACAATAACAACCTTAAGCATGTATAAAATGGTCTCAAATTGAAATCATAGCATTTTGAAGTTGATAAATACAAACCCAGCTTGTTGCACTTTTTTTTTAGAGAAACATAACAGTCTGAATGCTGAGCAAATTGTTGAGTCGGATTTTCCCCCACAGATAAAATCCTGAGAGCATTAACAAAGGCTGGGAAATTTCTTAACCCTGATTATTGCTGCATGGAACAACATTAGAAATGATGGGGGTTTTTTACCCGCAGACGCTGACTGATGCACTGCCGACAGAAGTCATAACATTTACAGTTTAACATGCATCCGTTATTTGGCTCATTGTAAATATCTCCAACAGTAAAACTGCATTCAGTTGCACAAATCAATGTCGTAGAAGGAATGTGTTTACTAATCTAGATCTAATATAGAAGTTATTACAATATTATTGGCATTACTCGTTTAATTTTACCTTCAATAGGACAACCACACTAGTTTGTAATGGATACACTGCCAAACAGAAGAAATTCCAATGAAGTGGGAGATAAGATGAAAGTGAAAAACATGAAATATTACTACTTCAATGTTTGCTATAATAATAATAATAATAATAATTCTTCTCATTGCATCATGCTTTAAGCAAGACATCATTTATCCTATGACCTTTGTGTTTTCATATCTGTTAATAACATGATCCTCATGCCTCCCATTAGCATTAGAGAAAGGAAATGTTTGCATGTCAAACTGATTTACTTTAAGGACCTTAAAAAACAACAACATTGCACTACCTGTTTGTTTACATCTAAATTCACATGAATATATAAAACAAAGAAATTAGGGCTATTGCTACTTGACAAAGTTATTATTTTAATATATTTTTTGTTGTTGTTGTTTTTTGTAAATTCAGGAGGCAAATGCTTGCATGCAGAAAGCAGATCCTGTTATCCTGTGTGTAAACACATGTGCTCATCAGGAGACCTTGTGTGATGTTATGATTCCAGAAGAACATAAAGCTATCGTGACGACTAAAGATCATGGAGGGTAATAATGGCTGCATTATTACTCCTCTTATAGTGCCTTAATTAGTGGCATTTAATTATGTGCTAATGCAGTGAGGACTATTAAAGACACTGAGACCTGCTGATCAGGGAATTAAAGAAACTCACACACACATACATAGCAGAGCTTTCACACAAACACCCTCAAATTTCAGTTCCCCTTAACTAGAAATTACAGGCGTCCTACAGAGAAGAAGCGTGCATGTTTGTGTATATATCAGACCTAACGTGATGAGGAGTAGTTGGAGGATAAGAAAAACTCTGTTCTACTGCATAAGCTGGAGAACAATACAAAATAAAATAAAATAAAACAGTAATTTATTTTTAAGTGTACTTTAATTGACACCCAAATATTTTGTAATTCCTCACACCCACACATCTCCTCCACTGGTGCATCTCAATTATTTGTTTAGAGGCTGGTGTGACAATGGTGTCGGCTTGTCGGCGTCTTTGGGATGCTAAACAGGGGGACAGGAGGGTAAATATAAGTCACTTTTCAGTGGGATGAACCTGAAGGGCTTTGTGCTGCTGGAGTGGAGAGGCTTCAAAGCTTCATTAAAACACAGCAAACAAAAGAGAAAACTTGATCCGGTGGCCCCACCACTTCAGTCACCACATCAACTGCATTTGAAGATGGTGGAACTGCAATTGCTGAGTATTGCTTCCTCCTCATTTCAGTAATATGAGGATCTTCTGGCTCTCTGCTTGGCAAATCAGCCTAAATGCTCGGTCTAGACCGACGTCACACCTGCATGAAGGTGGAGGACAGCAGCAGGGCTTCAGTCAGGCTCTTTTATTTCCTTTTTGCGTCTTTTTATTTTGTTTGTTTGGTTGGTTGGTTGTTTTAAATTTAAAATTTACACGATGTAACTGTAAAATACCATGTTTGCAAAAAACAAAACAATAAACCGGCAGGTTTTTTGATTGATTTCTTTATTTTTGTTATATGTTATAAGTTAGATATTTTTACATCTTATTCTTTAATTCAACCTGAATCAGTTTCTTCTTTTATTTCTTCTTCTTTTTTGTAGTTAAATATGCAAATAAATAAAAAAAACTGCACTCAAAATGATAAAATGGCTAATATGCAAGAGGAATTTCACATTTAAAACAACACTTGAGCTATGTAATATTATGCTTTGCTAACTTGCTTTAAAAAAAAGTTATTTAATACCTATTTTAAACAGTTGCCTAGTTGTTCTCTATATGCTGTAAAATCAGACCAAAATTCTTGATTGACCAATCAATCTGTTTTTTTAAAGAAGTATTTATAATTTTATAATTTTTTTCCCCTAAAAGTAAAAAAAATGCAAATTTAGGTTGTGCAAAAAATGTATTATAAATGTGATGGAAAAAAAGTACAAAAGTCAGGATTCAGTTTCGAATTGTTTATAAATATCTTCAGGTAAATAGTGTTATATTACAGACATAACGTTTTTAACATGACAAAAAAGTGCAACAGGCCTTTTATTAAAAAAAATAAAAAAAAGCATGAAGGCCTAATTTTACTTTAGCCAACAGACTTACAATGATTCACAGTAAGGAATGACAGCAAAAAATAGAAACATTTATTTCTTTTTTGTTTGTTTGTTTGTTTTGCATTGTAGGAAAGTCTTTTAAATGAAAGCTTTCTTTGGGATCTGCTCCTCTGATTACATTCGCCATTTTGGTGGCAAATGCCCTTAAAGTGTGCAAATTAATTAGGACTTTTTTTTCTCTCATTTTAAGAAATACAAAGGCTGACATGAAAAAAAATCACAGAGTACAAGTACTTGTTTTACAGCAGTTGAGTTAAGTTAGTGTCTCTGTTGGGTCTGTTCTGATTTAGCCTACATTTTCTTTCTTTTTTTAATCACAGTTTTTAGTGACTTTTGCAGACAAAAAATAAAATAAAATAAGAAGAGCTGAAGTGAACTGGCTGTTTACCCGGTTAGGAAAGAAGCAGCGCCGGGTGCAGCGCAGTTCCCTTCCCCTCCAACAGCAGCTCGCTTTTCTCCATCGTGGCGCAGAGCCGGGTGGAGCCCGGCTGCAGCCCCGCCAGCCCGGGCATCGCACCCAGGGTCGGGGTGGGCTTTATGGGCACCGGCACCGCGGGGAGCCCCTGCCCACCCGCGCTCTGGTACAGACCCTTGGCGGACATGCTGAAGGGCGCGTACTCGGGCTGGGACGCGGGCACGGACTCCGACAGCACGCCGACGTGCGGCCACATTGATCCGACCACGCCGCTGAGCTGCGGCGGCACCGGGTAACCCAGGTGGTGCATGACCGAGGTGAGGGGGAGCCCGCCGGCCACCACGCCTTTGTAGTCCCTCCCTATGATATTCTCGATGGCGAAGGGATGCTTGAACCCGGCGGGCTGAGCGCAGGAGATTCCCCCGTAGCCCTGGAAGGGAGGGAGGCGCGCGGGGGTGGCTGGGTGTTCCGGGTGTGTCGCCGGGGAGACACGCTTGGTGGCCGGGTGTTGGTGGTGGTGGTGGTGGTGGTGGTGGAAGTAGTGCATCATTGGGGACGTCTTGCAGGCCATGAGCTCGGCGCGCAGCACCTTGAAGCGCTTCCTTCTCCTCAGGAAGCTGCCGTTCTCAAACATGTCCCCGCAGTCCGGGTGCAGAGCCCAGAAGCTGCCCTTGCCAGGCTGGTCGGGCCGCCGGGGGATCTTGATGAAGCAGTCGTTGAAGGAGAGGTTGTGCCGGAGGGAGTTCTGCCACCTCTGGGTGTTCTCTCGGTAGTAGGGGAAGCGATCCATGATGAACTTGTAGATGTCGCTCAGGGGCAGCATCTTGTCCGGGGAGTTCTGGATGGCCATGGCCGTCAGCGAGATGTAGGAGTAAGGAGGCTTCTGGTCACTGTATGAGTTTTTCCCAGGTCGAGGCATAGTTGTTGCTAATATACTGAAGCTTCTGCTTTGAATGAATCACTTTTTCAGTTATATTTTTAATCGTTTTCCTTCTTGACAGTCAGTCTCCATCCAGCTGATTGGTTCCAAAAATCTGAGCCATCAAGTTATATTGTTTTTTTAAATCAACCAAAAGGCCTTCTGCTGACAGGTAAGATCCTCAAGGATGTGGGCATGCAAACAGTTTCTCTGAATGCCACTACGCTGAAAATGACGCGCTTTTGAGTTGCGCGCAAAGCGGTGCCTTCGTGCGTAAAAGTTGAGAGGTCCTGTGAGTTGGCACGGGGTGCGCAACGCTTTTCTTCCGTCCTCTCCTCCTCTTATGCGACGCTCCGGGTTGTCGGCTCTGTTATATCTTATGCAGTCTCTCGGGGGAAACGTCAGGAGTGTGTGTGTGTGTGTGTGTGTGTGTGTGTGTGTGTGTGTGTGTGTGTGTGTGTGTGTGTGTGTGTGTGTGTGTGTGTGTG
>JAVLVB010000003.1:2357437-2378883 GCA_032876305.1 Orestias chungarensis
TTCTTCTTCTTATAATATTTCATCCTGGGTTTTCGAATGAAAAACTAATATTGTTGATGTTTCAAAGTAAAGCTAATAGAAATGTTTTCTTTACTATGGCAACAACACATCATCAGTAGGGTAAAACTAATCTACTGTCTCACGATGGTAAACGTCTTGCTTTTCCTGAAGTTGATTATGATAAATTAAGGTTCAGTGCCGGGTTCAATGTTCCTGGGTAGCTTCAAAGCCCAAAGCTCATATTTTGGGGCCTAACTCTGACACAAGACATTCGTCATTCATTACCAAGAGGCAGATATACAATCAAAACTTCTCATTAATGTTCTGGTTTCTGCATATTCTTCTGGTTAAAGTGAGCCGATAAGGAGATCTGAACAGAAACCTGGCTGTTTCAGAAAGCAAATAGAAAAAAATGGCATATTTAAATACAGACTCTTTATTTTCTGAAATTTGCACGATTGCACTTTCAGACTTTCCCTTGCAATAAATCATGTGTTCCTTTGCGCGCAACAACCTCGTCACGCTCCCCCACGCACACACGAACTGCTCTGACACAGAAAAACGCTGGAACACGCACAGCGTGCTGAGAGGCGCTGCTGTTGATTAATTGCTGGAAGGGGGGAGTCCGGCGGCTGTCTGTCTGTTCAAACACTCTCTGGTGAATCCTACAAGGATGTAAACAAACTTCACACCCAGCCCATCCGGCTTGGTGGGGAGAGAACAAAAAAGCTGCTTTCTGTGTTTTGCCTCCCTGACCAGGTGTCGTGGCTTGGCCCTTGACGGCTCCCATCTTCCCCCGGAGCCCCTGCGGGCCTTAGAATACATTACAATAATTAAGCCTTCCGTGATTTAGCCTCCTTGGAAGAAAAAAGAAAAAAGTTCAACAATGTAATTAAGGACAAGCTCGCTGTATTAGGTATGAATATTCAAAAGCGCCTCAATTAATCAGACGGGGCGCCTCCCCTGTAATGCCTGGACCCTTAAAGCCCACGCAAAAGGTCAGCTGTGTCAACTGAGAGCATATTTTAAAGCCGTCATATAATTGCAAGGGAAATTACCTTTTAAGCGCCACATCACCAGCAGCTATACGGAGATTTAGTATTATTTTTTATTTAAATGAACTGATAAATAAAGAGAAGGGATGTTTTCCATGCGTGTTGGAAACTCCAAAGGCCCCTCAGAGGCCAACGTGCGTAAAAGCATCTCCCTTATTAAAACGCCCAGGAAAGATCAACACTAAATCTGTTTTTTGTCTAGTTTTTTTGTTTGTTCTTTTTTTCACAAAGGAGGCCGTTAAATAGACACCGTGGCTGATCTGCATATAGAAAAATTAATTAGGCAGACATTGCTTTTCCAAACTCCTGGACAAATAGCTGCTTGTGTAAAGCGCGTGCCTTCTGGGCATGCAGAACATATGTTGGAATTATCCTTAATTGACTAATTACATAAATTACTCATTAAGTTTACAACGCATCAATTATATAAGATGTATCAATTAATTTTGCATAAATTACAAGCGGCGAGGGCGGGGTGTCTTTTGCAATAGGTGAAGTTATAAAAAACATGAAAGTGCGTGGATGTGTGTGTATGTGCAAGCGTGAGCGATGGTCGTTTGACTGTTTGTTTCCAAAGCGTCTAATAATTATTTGCTCAGCTTAAGGGCAAAGATATCCGTTCTTTGTCTCCCAGTCGCAAAGGGAAAATGTGGGGGTAATGGCAATTATACTAATAATAATCTTAAAGACCTCTCTCTCCAACTCATAAGGGGCTCGTCTTCGTGAAGAGGGCCATTAAAATCAATTAGTGAAGCCCATTGTTTCCAATGGAAAATTAAGCTGGTTTTTAGGATAGAGCAAACGCTTCAAGGCTTATTTGTGCAATGAGGTATTATTTAAAAGAAAAATATCTTTCTGTTTTTTTTCTCTACTGTGTCTGCCTGTTGACTGTTTCCTTCAGCTTGCTATGTGTATATATATATATATATATATATATATATATATATATATATATATATATATATATAAGGAAACCTATTCAAATCGTAGATGGCAACATCATATGCAAATCAGTTCTAAAAAGTTTCCCTGCAGACTGCATCGAGTCACTAACTTGTAGCCTTCACTCCTTCAGAATTGTCATTGAGTTTACATACAATCCCTCATACTGGGCATGCATGTAGCGACAGTGGAGAGGGAAAACTCCCCTTTAACAGGAAGAAACCTCCAGCAAAACCTACCTCAGTACGAGCAGCCATCTGCGGCATCCGTCTGGAGGTCTAAAGAGACAAACTCCCAGTTTATTGTGGCTAATAAATGTTATAAAATGCCCATAAATGTGTTGCTTACTTCATTAATGTTCCCCCTATTTACATAGAACAAACCTAATACATTAATCCTAATTATAACACAACAGAGTGTTTTGAATATTGTTTGTAATGCCATATGGTGTCATCACTATATTGTAAGGAAAGCCAATAGTTAATGAACAGGTGCTGGTGTCATTCTTGGGATATGCAATTTTAATTTTGGTATAATCCCACTTAAGTGAGTTCTTTAGCTAATTTTCTTTAAGACTTACTTTCAATGCCTGCTTTCTTCACCTCCACAAAGGCCGGATTTGTACAGTACACCTCTGAGAGTCTTCCTGTCAGTAGATTTTCTCATTTCATCTGAGGATCATGG
Organism: Orestias chungarensis; assembly: GCA_032876305.1. Lineage (NCBI taxonomy): Eukaryota > Metazoa > Chordata > Actinopteri > Cyprinodontiformes > Cyprinodontidae > Orestias > Orestias chungarensis. The sequence continues at coordinate 2,360,119 of JAVLVB010000003.1, forward strand.
CATCTGCTTTGTGAAGATTCGCTCACTCCATTTTTACCGGATACACTGGACCTGTAATCTGGGAAATATTCCAAGATTGAAACAATGTTTTAAACCTAATTTTGTAATTTTGTTTTTATCCCTGTCCTGCTTGGTTTGTGTGGTCTTCATTATGTTATGTACCTTTTTCTGACCCAATGTACTTGTTGCAACCATTTGTTTCTTTCTTCACTTGTAATTTTATTTGATCACAATGGGTGGCGGTAAATTGGGGCACCAGGTTCATTAAATAGCAATCACAGGTTATGTGGGTCTTCTTTATTAGCTTGGGTGTGGGAGGACACACAGTTTTTTACCGCTTTTCCCCCTTTTGTTATTTGCACTTCTTTTTGATTTCGTTTAATCTAATCTGCCATCAAAATACCTACAAATGATGGAAAATAAACGGGATCATCAGCCAACACAAAGTTAAATGTTTTTGACCTTTTTTTTGTTTTAAGAAGCTACATTTTAAGAAGTTATATACCATCTCTCCCTTCACGCAGCTGAGTGACCTCTATAGTCACTACAATACCCTTTGAGTTTTTTGTTTTTTTTTTGATCCTGCTTCCATGTGAATTTTATCAGCTCACAACTCCTACATAAAGGAACAGGGGACAATTTACTGTTATCATCTGTGCTGTTTTTTGGTTTTCTTTGTGTTGTATTTCTGTGGTTAGTCTTAGTTACTCCATTATATTCAGTTCTACTACCTGTCCTGCTGTTTGATAATAAAGTTGTGAATGGTGAATGGCCCTAAATGTAAACAGAGGGGGCTAAATTAATCAGGTTTCTACTTTGTAAGGTACATTTCTCTCTTGGTTCCAGCATGGTTATGTTTTATGGACAGGTTTAATTACAACATTTGTATGTGTAAAGACTATTAGCCTGAAATGTACATAATTAACATTAACAAAACGTTATTTAAAGAGGATAAATGGATCTTATGTGTAATCATGTTTAACTTAATTAAAAGATGCAATGCTCTGCTTTGTGAAATCCTAAGGCATTTATTTCACAAAGTATTATAAAAGTCTGTTACGGTTGTCAGTTAAATATGGTGTTGTCTCATTAGTAATATGTGGCCTTCTCCAATATTTGACAATCATCTACTGTGTTAAGGATTTTCACATTTGAAGCTTTTGTCGATGACAATCCATGATTTCTAAGTTTAAAGTCAGAGTAACTCTCTTTGATTCATGTTGGGGTTGGCCATGATAATCTACTCAGTTTCAGATTGTTCTAAATTTTTTTTTTACCTCATCTCGCAGATCTGAGCTTTGACTCTCCCAGGGAGTTTCTATGTCTCCATGTTGTCTTTCCATGATTTACTAGTTTTGTGTAAAACCTCCTCCACTATGCCTCCCAGTTGGTAAAATATTATTTTCTGTTGAATGGTGAACTTGCTTTAAAACAAACAAACAAACAAACAAAAATAATTATGTTCCACAATACTGCAAAATACATTTTGGATTCACTTTTTCAAACCATAACAAATAAAAAAAATTAAAACTCAAGTACATTATTTTAGTTTTAAATGATCCGTCTGCCAACTTCTTGTATTTTCCTCATGTTTTTAACAAAAGTGAATGCAGTCTTTTTCAAATTTTATAGTTAAGGTCTTTCATGTCACCAAATGTCTTATGTATGTACCATAATAACATTACAAGGTTTTTTTAGCCTTATTTTAGCATCTTCCAGTCAGTTTTCAGTTTAAACTGCCATGGATCGGCAGACTTGAAAATAAAGTGTTTTTGGTTTCCTCCACTGTAGACTGTTGGCTGCTTTCTACCGAACCTCTTTAACGTCATTTATTTAACTCATACATTTCTGCTGTTTGTCATGTGCACCTGAGTCCTTTTCTGCCTTATTTTAATAATTGTAGTATAAAGAAAATTGGATCTGAACACATTTCTCCGCAGAAATTGCACTTGCATTGGATTAACACAGTAAAAACGATTTACTTTACCATTTTACATAGATAGATAGATAGATAGATACATACATACATACATACATACATACATACATACATACATACATGGATGGACAGACAGACAGACAGACAGACAGACAGACAGACAGATACATACATACATACATACATACATACATACATACATACATACATACATACATACATACATACATACATACATACATACATACATACATACATAGATAGATAGATAGATAGATAGATAGATAGATAGATAGATAGATAGATAGATAGATAGATAGATAGATAGACGGACAGATGGATGGATGGATAGATAGATAGATAGATAGATAGATAGATAGATAGATAGATGGATGGATGGATGGATGGATGGATGGATGGATGGATGGATGGATGGATGGATGGATGGATGGATGGATGGATGGATAGATAGATAGATAGATAGATAGATAGATAGATAGATAGATAGATAGATAGATAGATTTGTTGCAGATGTCTTGCAGTGATTGCATCTGTGTTGTGGAGATCACATTGCGGCATTTTTGCCCCCTGTGCACAGCCGTACAGTCGCTGTCAGTGAAAGCCCGCCATACGTACTGGCGAAGCGACAGTTTATCCCAGCACCTGAATTAACAGCGTTGTTGGCTGAAGCCGGACTGTTAAGCGTGCCAGGGTCGGTCTGAATGGATCTCTGTGTCTTCGGAGGGGGGGTCTGTCAGATCACACCCACCCACGCTCTGTGTAGTGGGTTCACCCCGTGGGAGAGAGAGAAAGAGGAAGGGGGAGGACCGACAGCAGCGAGGCGATCAGTGCTGCAGTAGGAGCGCAGCAGGGGGAGGAGAGATTACAATAGTAATAATAATTAATAATACAAACACACATTTAGCAGGTTCTTCATCCTGGTTTATGGAGACATTCGCTGCAGCGCCGTAGCGACACAGGTCGACATGGACGAGCATCTGCGGAGGCTGCAGCGACGACTAAGGGTGAGTTCATGGTGACGGGGAAGCTGCTTCTGCTATGATAGGAGCTCCTGTTGCTCCGACTGCGCGCAGCTAAATAAACCTCTGGTTACTCCCTACCTCCACATCTAAACCCCCCACCCTCCCTCCAAACAAGCACCTGTAGATCGCCAGTGTTTTGTTTTTATTGCAGTTGTTTTTCCCGTAGTTTTGACCTTTTTGGTCCAAACAAAAAGCATGCTGTGTTTGCAGGAAATGCATCCGAACGAGTAACTGGTCTCTGAAAACATGACATCAACAAGTTTGTCCATAGACTGCCTGGCGTGCCTTTCCTGCTATCCTGGCTATGTTCTGCAGGTGCCTGCTTAGAATTAGCATTTGATGTTCGGACTTGAACATGTTTAAATGCTCGCTAATAATGATAAAAACCCTTTTTGCAAACGAAGAAGAGAATGACAGACATGACAGAGCTGATGGGAAGCAGCAACATTCAAACCTGCAGTGGCCTTAAGGGTATAACGCCACTGAAGCTGCTCTATCCTTATGTTTTCCTTCAGATCTTCTTTGGCCACAGCGCCATGTAGTTTAACTCCAAATCTTCAAACACAGAGACACAAAGAAGTTGATTGAGAGAGCTGGTTACCGTTCTGAGATAGCCATCAGCCATTAGGTGTTTTGGTCCTTTGCCACTGAGTCTGGTTGGAGCACAGAAACATAAATGCACGCTGTCAGGCATCATAAAGGCTTATCATGAACACATAAATTGTTGACTTGTCTAATTTTTTTCATCGTTGAAACTTTCTGATCACATTAAAAGCTGACAAGAACATTTTTCCTTTTCAGGCTGGTGTTGGTGGTTAAAAACACTAAACATGAGCATGAATATTAATGTGAGTTTATTTGTCGTGTTCATACATTCATACAAGTTGTACAAGTCTTATGAGTCACTGACTTACTAAATTAATTTGATTGGGGCTTTTTGAGACAAACCAAACAGTAGTGGATAAATGAAGGGACTAACAAGAACATACTTTTGTATGAATACAAATTTGAAATCCCTGTAATTTAGCATATAGATGTCAACCCTGAGTTAGTTCTTTGAAACTCTACGTAAAAAATTACAACTACAAGCCTTTAGGGCTGTCTCTACCAGCTTTGCACATTTTTTATTTTTTATAATTTTTTTCAATATTGTCCAAAATTCCCCTCTTCTGCTGAAGAAAGCATCCTCGCCCAAGGAGGCACCAGCCACCAGTCCAGATTGTGTGTTCATGATTGTTGACATTTGGTTGGTTTTCCCCGACACAATAATGGACAAGCAATGTAATTGTTGTATTATTAGTGTCTTCACAGTCACATATGAACAGAGCCAACTGGTCCACATTTGTTCTAGTGTCCGCAACATGGTTTGTAGTAAATTAGGCTTCTTATGGTTTTCTTTCAACACCTATTTGATAAAGACCCTTCTCCCGGGCCCACACACTGCTGCTACTGCTTACTAATAGGCAATGTTTGTGGCACTGGAGTTTATTTAGGGGTATGAATTAATACTTAGGCACTCAATGTTTTGCAGATTTGTATTGGTAAAAGAGTACATCAAACCATAGCTCCTTTGAATGCCACTTCACAATTTTGCGCCAGCCTACATCAGTTTAATACATAAAACATAAATAAAAGGTACTTAACTTGTGGCTATAACAGGACAAAATGTGAGCGTTGCATGTTCTCTGCTGTGCGTTCAGAAGCCGTGATATATCCTTGTAACAGGAGCAAGAGCTTCCTCCAGTGAAAAGCCTCCTTAAAGTCCCTAATTAGGTAAAATCTTAGACAGAAGAAAAGATCAAAGGTTGGCATTTGCAAGTCAGAGCACTGCTAGATAATCGAGTGTAAGGGAGGGTGAGTGTTGAGTGCCTTAGAGATTGCAGATAAGATGTAACGTATGTCCATTTTGTTTCGTGAACACACTGACACATACACACCATCCTTATGTCTCAGATCAATCTCGCCTAAAGTTGGATGATTCATGCTTTTCCAGACCGCGCATTATCTCTGTCATTCTCTGCCAATTTCTTTGCTCACTTTAAAGATGGCTGTGATCCAGAACAGCCATACCTCTAATTAGCTTGGGGGTGTCCGTACTCACTGAATCTATCTCCTCTTCTGCCCAGCTCTTTGCATTGTGAGCTGGACTTACTAACATCCACACAGACTGTACACTTGAAAACACTTTTTTATCGTTCATTTTTCAAGCTATTTGCTGACTACTCATGTGTCTGAGGTGCTGGAAGATCATTTCCTGTCCAAGTTTTATAACATCACTTTAATGCTAAGATATACAGTAAAAAGTAACTGCTGGATCACAGAATGAGCAAGACAAGCTTTTTTTCAAGGTTTCCCCTGTGAAAAGAAGATGTAAACTAATCTGGAGCCAATCCCATCTGTTGTACCCTAAAAGTTTGATGCTGTAGTGGAAAACTGGACTTCAGGAACCTGCCGGTGGGTTTTGACACAAGCAATATGGCTTTGTGCCCAGAGTGGCATAGTCTGCTTAGGTGCCCAGTGGGTGTATTGTGTATTTATCTATATTTTTAATATTTTAGTCAGTTGTGTGTGAGCTCTGAATTAATACTTTAATACTGCAGATGTGGAGGAGGATGCTGAAGTTGTGATGGAATCACAGTTGAAGCCAGATTAAATGACTATTAAATGACTATTGATTGAATTTTACAAAGTTAACAAAGATTATTTCCTACATTATTCAAGATTTGTGAAACTGTTGTTTGTTTGTGGAACCACGCCACATTTTTAACTTATTTTGAGACTTTAGTCCACAAGATTACAACAGAAGAGAGAGCGTTGCAACATGTAGAAATACAGAAATGTACTATTTAGTGAATTTAGTAATGTGGATTGCTGTAGAAAGATGTAATGAGGAAAAAGTAATAATGAATGTTTTGTTTTTAAATTACATAACTTATTGTTAAGAAGTAGTGGTCAATTTTTATCCAGTGCTATTTGACAGACCAAAATATAATGTGGACCACCGTCAAAAAGAGGAGAGGTCTTAAATGTTGTAAAGGAAGGAAGGCGCACTCTCCGTCTGAAAGATATCAGATCACTTATACATGCTCATGCAGACACACATACACACACCAGTATTTTCCCAATGCAGTAGAACGGACACTGGCCTTTTCTCCTGTTAATGCATTACTTCCTCTTCGCTGCCTATCTAGTATGGATTTATCTTCTCTCTCTCCCTCTTATGAAAAAGCTGGATCAAATCTTTCTCTTGCACACCTTCTCCTTTCTATATTCCTCTAGTAATTCCATCTTCATCTGTCTTTTAACTTGTCAATTTGTGTACCCTCCCTTGTGGTTGTATCTAATTTTCATAATTTTGATGGTCAGCTGTTCTTTCTTTTTTGTGTATTTGATCCTTTGCATTCGTTTGCACCCCAACTCTTCGCTACTAAGCCTTTTCAAAGTCTCACCTGACTGATCACATCACTCTCAGGCTATTTGATATGACAACTACTAACCTTTTCTCTACCCTCTGAGTTTTATCCTCTTCACTCCTTACTGCCTGTGCTTCATCCATGTCTGGTTTTAGGTGTTTAAAACTTTAAATAAGGCTCAAGTGTTACATTTTCAGGTTGATGTTCAAGAAAGCTGGTTGACTTTTTTAATTTATTTATCATTTATCCGTTAAAAAAAAAAAGAAGACACGTTTGGGGTGATGAATGGAGTACAACAGGTGTTGCCGCTATTTTTCTTGCTAAAGTACACCAAGAAGTCTGTTCAACCATTAATTAATCAAACAATCCATTCATCCATCTTCTGCCTGATCAGTGGTTAGTTCACAGGGGCAGGTGCTTAAAGAAATAGGCTCCGGCACCCCCGGGGAATCCAAAGGAGTTCTGGGTCTTCCTGTGGGTCTCTTAATCAAGTGCTCGAGCCACCTCAACTGACTCCTATTGATATTGAGGAGCAGCTGCTCTACAGTGAGACCTCTTGGCTGGACGGGCTTCCTTTCCTATCTCCAAAGGAGGGCCCTGACTTAAGCGGGAAACTTTTTCAGCCACTCGTGACTGTGATTTTTTTCACTGCAGATCTACCAATAAATCAGGAGCTGGAAAGGAATTAAAAACTCTTTACGATGAGAGAGCGGTACAGCGGTCACATCACTGCAGACGCCACAAAACTTCAGTTTTTCCATTTTTACCTCAATAATGAACATTTACGTTTTTATATCCTTTAACCTATTCTTAATTTTCACCACCTTTCACCACAAACAAAAGGATGTTCGTGTGTTAGGACGAAATAGACTTTTTATGCTTATTAGTGAAATGGAAAAATGTCTATAAAGTTCTAAAAGTGAGAGAACCTCATTAAACACAAAACATTTTATAGACTGAGAAATCTAAATGCATTTTATTTATAAAACACATTTTATAAAATATTTGTTCAAACTTCTGTACATGCTGTGGACTCTTTTGCTTTTAGTTCAAATTACTGATAGAAGTGTTAATTTGAGATGCTTTTACTACCTTTTAGTATGTACAAACCTATATACAGTAGATTATGCTGTAGGATCATTAATTATCTACCATTTTCAAAGATAATTCGAATGATCAAAGTCAATGAGTCGGGGGACTTAATTTTCTGCCTTCCTTGCGCACAGATAAATGTCTAATCTTTGCGGTGAAGCTCTCATTAATGTCCGTTTACCCGAAAGAGGGATTTTCTTTTCCCTCATTGTTAAACGTAGTAAGTGGAACTAATTGTTCCTCTGATGAGCCATTATACAAAGACGTGAAAGACGCTCCTGTTGCTTATCAGTTATAAGTGATTTTGACACAATTGCCAGCCCTGTTTGAACGTATGCTCTGTCGAAAACTCAACTGTATTGTGCAACACAATGATTTCATTATTAATTCATGCACAGGGTTTCAAGACGCAACAGTCATCAAGCTGAGACCTGCTGGCTCACTGAGTTTTGACTGACACATTGTACCGTGTCCGGATCAGCGCTTTAGATAGTACAATATTGTATATTTGCCTGGAATGATATGGGTGCTATTTTCAATAAAAAACAAAAAACAAATAGTACGTATTACAAACTGATTTCTCACCATTTCCGACTGAGGTAAATCAATGCAAAGTTGCAGTAACTGAAACTTGTGTGTGTTTTCAGGCAGGTCTACCTGAGGGTCCCATCCACGCTGTTTTAGGTGGACCAGAGCCTGATGTTGACACCGTGGCAGCGACGCTGTGCTTGGCACTGCACCTCAGTCAGGTAATGCCAGTAACGGTCGCTGAAGCTGGCAAGAGTTAACTGTTATATTCTGTTGTATTTACCTGGAGAAATGTTAAGGTAAAGTTGGAACAAATGTCTATGACTGAAAAAGAAAAATCGAGATTAAGATGTTACGTAGGATTCGTCTAGGTAAGATATTTAGGAGAAAGAAGGAACTTCTACGCAAATACAGAATCTTTTGTGAAGTGTGATGGTGAACGAATGAGAGTGCACCCCTGCACTGATCTGTGAATGAATCTTGTACCTCCTCTAGTGCATATTTGTTGACAATAGGCTCATTTCAGTGACCTTTTCTTTAAAATACTTGACCGTTTATTTTATTTTATTTTTGCAGGTTCAGATGATCTTTAGCTTGTCCTCTAAACTCTCACACATGACACAGATAAAAGGTGCCTCAGGCCTGACTAGAAAGTGCCGTATGGAAACGTTTTAGTTGCACATTAACTCATTCTGTATACCAAAGTTTTCTGAGCTGAAATGCGAGGTCATTTATTTGTCATCTGATGTTTGTGTAAAGCTGCTTTGTTGCAACAGTTCAATGAACCACAAAAGCAAAGTGACAACCAAGCAAAAAAAAGAAGAGTGTAATTTTAACCTGATAAAAATATTGTGGTTTAGGCTTTTGTGAGTTGTGGATAAAAATACTCAAAAAGCTTAAATACACCTAAGGAGTGGAGCTCGTCTATTCATCATTTTATAAATGTTAAAAAAAGACTGAATTTTAAATAAAAGTTGTTCTTAGCCACACCCATGACTACTATTGTGCCAATTTGCATGCTCAGTGATGGGGAATGGCCATCCTATTCTGTATGAAAATAATGCTGTGCATTAGAGCCAGGAACCAACCAGCTTAGAAATGGCTGTTTCCCCCGGACAGTCTACTGAAAAATACCTTTAAATTGGACAAGGGACAGTCATGCTGAAGATGCTGTACTGATATCTGGGTGCACAAATACATTGAATTCTAAAAATATATTTTTTGCATATTATTGTTGTTAAGTTAGACTGTACAACTTGTTTATTATGTTTTTGACCACTCTGTGTAGTCTGTGTTTTTTCATCTGGCATTCTGTGGCCGGCAAAATATGCTGCCTGCACTTTTCCAGTTAGAGTAAGTAGCCTTCAGTTAACAGACTTTAACCTGATGAGACAGATATGATTAAAAAAACAAGTGGAAATACTGGAACGTGTCATCTAATGTTAAAAAACACAAAAAAGAGCCTATTCAATTCATTCTTTGCATTGTAACACTTTATTTTGAGGCAATTGCGAAGAGTCTATTAACAGTCTGTCTACATGAGTTAATATAAGATTCACATTTTTTTTGGATGATTTGTGCTTTTAACAGTGAATTTTATGAAAAGTTGTTTGAGCTTTTTTAAGGAAGGTGTTTACGAGTGTGATGTGCATGGTGAGTTATAACAGGTTTCTTGCTCCTGGGCTTTGCTGTATCAAACTATGTTTTATATGTTAACACAGACTATAGGAACACTTCATTCCCGGCTGTTTTTGTTTCATGTTCCCTTTATTTACTTCTCTGTTATCTAGAAGCAACCCTCAGGTGGAGTGTGTGTACCCTTGCTGTGCAGGGGCCATTGCGGCACCAGGCTGCCGGAAGAAACAGCCGTATATCTGCGGAGATTGAAAATTAGCGAGAGCACGTTGGTATGGAGGGACGATGTAGACATTGTGAACCTTCATCATGATGGAAAGCTTTTGCTCACTCTGCTGAGAGATGGACTGCTAGAAAGGTGACTAAATGTCTGATCTCCGACAAATTATGACAATTGACCTAAAAGTTGTTGCACTTAATTTGTATTTTTTCAAAGTAATTTATAGTAGTCCTTTTGCTTAAAAACCTTTGATCTAAAATACTTGATTGTCAAGCTTGTTTGTATCCTTTGAAGGCTTGTCAAAATACAATTTAAATAACATAAGTGTTTATTTCAGGCCTCTGTGTGTTCATGTTATGACCCGAACGAAAATTTCATTTGCACAAATGCTTTACAACCATGACTCCTTCCCCTGCAGTCAACCGTATCCTCTTCACCCCTATTTCATGTCTGCCGTAGCTCTGAGTACAACACTGTGGAGTCCAGCGTCCTTCGAGTGGTCCATCAGGACGGGCAGCGGGATGCAGCGGATGATGGGACAATGTCAGCGCTTACGACGGTCGCCAAAGAGATTCTTCAAGACGCAGCAGAGCAGAGCGGAGCAGCGCTGGGGGAGCTTCTCGGAGGTGAGGGAGGTAAAGGCTCCCCCCTGGGGGGAGTAATGGGGCGATGAAGGAGGACACACACAAATCCCCTGACATGACTCGCTTAACTCCCACCAGGAGAGATGGAGGGAAAAGTGAGATAAGGGTGGGTGAGTAAGGGTAAGAGAAAGCCAAGAAAGCACACAGAGGTCTTTAATGCAACTTTTCAAAACTTTAGCCGTTTTTTTTTATATATTTGTTGTTTTTTAAAGCAGTTTTTCCCTCACTGGAAAAAAGACTGCAAAAAACAAAATCCAGATATACCCAGGTGATCACAATAAATATGCGAATGTAGCTGACTTTGCTTACTTTTTTACCTTTTTCTGCACCAGGCGTTGTAGGGTCAGTTAAAGAGATTGTTCCTTCAACCCTAACCCCTATAAGACTCCACCGGTATTCAAAGCATGGTTTTCTATAGACTTTGATGAGCTGGTTTGGTGTGGAAGAACTTGACTGGCCTGCACAGACTCCTGACCCCAAGTAGGAAGCCTTCTCATCCAGCATCGGTGTCTGACCTCACAAATGGACTTCTGGATAAATGCTTTACACAATTTGTTATAGCTTTAAACAGTGGGATGATATCACGTGAAGCCCCAATAGATTAATGGACTTGGGATGGGCTGGTAGTCCAGTTCACCTGTTTGTAGAGGCAGACATGCAAATGCTTTCAACTATTTAGACTATTGATTTATGTTTAACATATTGAAATAGCTAGCATAAATCACATTATGCTTCAGTTACAGTGCTCTTAAAAACATCTAAAGCAGCTGTGCTTAGATGATGCGAGGGACTGATCTTCATTCTGTAGTGCACTGCTGGTTTTCTACTTATTCAATCTGTCAGTCAGGGGATGTTCATGGAGAGAAAGCTCACTGTAAATCAAGGAGAACACAGCAGTTAGGAGAGCAAAGAACAATGAACAGAGCTGGGGAATAAAGTGCTCTTAAGAGGTCTGTGTCTTATATGTTTTAGTGACAGATCTTTGTACAACGAATTTTAGGTTCATTTATTCTTTAACGAATCAACTCTATTTCTGAACAACAAAATCCAGGTGAGAAGAGAAATGTCACACAAAGGTAGAGGGACTTTAAGGCTATTTACTATGTATGGTTGCTTTTAATAATTGATACACCTCCATATTCAACCATGCATTATATATATATAATGAGCTCAACTTTGATTTACAGAGGCCTCCATTTATATGAACAACTACGAGATAATGTTAATATTTAATGTTTATAGCTGAACTATGTTTTAGAGGTAGTTGTTCTACAGAAGAATTGTCCGGATTGTTTATGATGGGCTCATTTTCTGTATGTTCAACTTCTTTTCTTACACAAACTGTGCTCTAATCACTGATTGGAGCCTTCTTCTCTGTCTGTGTTTTTTGTCTCCAGATACGTTGGAGCTCATTAGAGAAGCTTTGTGGCTCAAACAGGACTCTGTTGAAGAGGAGCTGGAGAACCTTTTGAGATCTTTGCAGCAGTTGGCTGATGTCACTGTTGATCAGACCGATCAAATAAAGAAAATAGGTAAAGTTTTATTTAAGTTGGATTTAATCTGAATGCACAGTAAACAAAAAAAACTGTTAAGCAGGAAATTTAGGTTGAGTTGGTTTTGTCTAATATTTTAAAGTCATCTGTGTGTTATACAATTAATGTAATTAATGATGTTTTGTTTTGTGTTAACATGTAAAATCTTGAATTTATTTTAAAGACAAAGTGAAGTTTAAAGCAACTAGAAAAGAGTATCAAGATGCTTTGCTTTTATTATTTGGCATTCTTAGCTCAGAAGGATATGCAGTTTGGTTTAGGAAATGCAACACCTCAGGTCTACATTTGGTGAGCAACATTAGTGGCATTTTTAAAATAAGTTTTAATAGATTTCTTTTATTCAGAATGCTTTTAAAATCCTAAGAAAGCTCTGGTTTTACACTGACATGTTACAGAGTGACCATTTCTATTAGCACATCAAAAAAACAATGTGGTCAGCCTAGTATGTCTCCCAGTATCAACAAAATCCTCCCTTAAAGATACTTTCTATATGTTTGGTTGGAAGGTTTTCATTTAGAACTGTCCGGTTAACCTTTGGTTCTGGTGAGGATATTCATTCTTGTGTTTTTCTCTGTCTGTCGTGAAACTGTTTTGTATCATTTTGTGCGTGTTTTCATATAACTGTTAGTATGTTTGTGTATGCCGACCGGATCTAGACTTAACGCACCTGTTGATGGCGGAGCTGAAGGAGTTCACAGACGGAGAGATGACCCTTGCACTAGCATCACTGACTACAGACAAGGAGGTTTGTTTCTTGACCTTAACGAGAACTACAGGTTTTATTCTGTGTAGGTCAGCTTAACCATGAACCATTAAAAGGTTTCTCTTCTTCTGCGTTAAATTATGATTTATGTAGGATTATCATAGAAATGCACTATTTAATTAAGTAGATGAAAAATAAATTGAAATCATTGTGAAATATTAATGAAATCAAGATCTACTTAGTAATGATTTAATAAAGCTCCAGAACTGCACAAGCACATCTAAAGATTTTATACAACATGACTCTGCAATGTACTTTTAAAAAGGGAATATTTTTTTACTATTTGTTGACTGGATTACTGTAATGGACTTTATGTTGATGTCTCTCAGTCTTCCAAAAGACAACTTTAACTTGTTCAGAATGCAGCTGCCTGACTTTTAACCAACACCTCCAGATGTGAGGCCTTTACCCCTGTTTTATCCTCCATGCATTGGCTTCCTGTTCATTTTACCATTGATTTTAAATTTTTAGTGTAATCCTATTTATTTAAACTTTTATAGTCCGCCTGTACATAGGAAATCCCTGATGTCATGAAGTCAACTTTTATCAGATATCCCAAGAAATAAGATAAAGCACTGGGATGACTGGCCCGTCTCATTCGCAGCATGCAGGTGTCCATCTTTACTTTTACCTTTAAGTCTAAGCTCAACAATGATCTTATAGACATACTTTTAATAGCTACTAGTGGAGTGGCATTTCCCCATAATTTTTTGTTTGATTTATTTTCTTGTAATGTAATTCTTACCATAAAGTGCTTTGGTCACCTTAATTTGTTGTTGTTAAGCCCTGTATTAATCATTAAATAAATCAATTAATCCAGATAAGTAAAGAAAAGGGAGAACCAACAGGGATCATTTGCAGAATGCTTTACAAATCATCCAAAAGACAAAACTTTAAAAGTTCTCTTTGATTTACAATATCCAAAGTTATGTTTTTGTCCAAAATCATTCCATGATCTGAGGTTTGTGTGACTGATATAAGCCACAGAATAATTAACATACAGATTTTTGCCGTTAGACCTCCTTAGTACAGACTTTAATAATTTACCTGAGATTGTTAAATTTTGTCTGGTGTACATTATAAACAAGTCATTGATATTTATCTTTTTTTTTTTTAATAAAGGAAATCGTAGATCGAGCTGTGCTTGAAAATCAGCATTTAATGGAGAATAACCCATAATCCAGTATCATTGAATTTTTACTTGTGCTAATCAAATTTAGTCAAAATGCAAGACAGTTATGTTGTACTTTGTAAATGTTTCCCCTCAAAGGTTCAGATTATTAAAACAAACTACATATTGTGTACATTGTAGTAAAAAAAAGTACTAATATTTGAAATGGAAAATTTAAAAGTATCCTGTATCTAATCCTATTATGGATGTAACATTATTAACTCAAATGAAACAGAAGAAGAAACAGATGAGGCTGTAGAGATTCTTTAAACAAACTTGTTGTTCTGGTCATATGATTTCCACACCTCCATCTTTCTCTGCCTGACTGACAGTCAGCTTTTCTGCTGAAACCGTGGTTCTGTTTGCCACGGATCCCTTTAAAACAGGCAAGAGGTGTCGATACAGGAAACCAAGGATTTTGGATGTTAGGACCTTTAGAACAGGGATGTAAATAACAAGAAAACACAGTTAAAGTCAACAAATGATCCAGAGTACACAGTAAAAAAACAAAACTAAATTCTTGAAGAAATTAACGCAAAATTAGAAAAACAAAGCAAAAAGCAAATGACACAATCATACCTGGCATTAGTCACTGGGTTCTTTTGGAGGGTAGTGGACAAGAAGAAGCTTTTCAACTAATAAGTGGAAGACGTAGAATAAAGTAAGACGTCAATCTATATATCTGTATGTCTGTCAATGTCAACAGCTTATTATCTTATTTAAAACATTTTCTCCTGATCTTCGATTCAGAGCTTTGAGGATGATTTACATTCAGGTTTTCCCCTTATTGAAAGTTATAGTAAATAAGGGGGTTATTATAAAGAGTTACTTCTGTCTTCTAAATAATAGATGCATGCAAGAAAAACTCAAAACACTTATGACAAAAGAGAACTTAGTTTTTATTCATTCATCAAAAAGTTACTTTTGGTTTATTTTAATGTTTTTGTTTCATTATACCTGCGCCATGTCACTTTTTGAAGGCGCGTGTGTGTGTGTGTGTGTGTGTGTGTGTGTGTGTGTGTGTGTGTGTGTGTGTGTGTGTGTGTGTGTGTGTGTGTGTGTAGCTAAGGAGCCCCTCTGAAGTTTTATTCTTTTTGCATTTTGATGATATGTAGATAGAGGCCTGAAAGCATCACACACAGTGATGTATCACCATCCTCCCTGCTGATATTCAAAAAAATCCAACAAGCACACCGAAACGGGCTATTATTGTCACACACATTTGTGTAACGTTGGTATTGACTTTCTTTCACTGTCGCTGGCTTGCCTTGTTTCTTCGAGGTTGCTGTTGCAAGTACACACACACACACACACACACACACACACACACACACCCACACACACGCAAAACTAAGTAGGGTTTAAGATTTTAAGACGGCTCCGTGTTTCTTTCCGTGCTACAACCTCTAATGTCTTCACCCCCCCCCCCCCAACCCAAAAAAAAAATCATTCATTATTTCTTTATATTTTCTTTCTCAAAGCCCATTTTTCTCAGCGGCTACCTAGCGTGCGGTATTAGGCTATGTGTAAAATAAATGATGTCTGTAGCCGTAGGGGTATGGCTCTTCCTCCCCCAGAAAACTACCTAACGTCCAAGGAACATTAAACACCCAGATCCTCGTTTAGCGAATAAATAACCATTCATTTGAATGGCTTTGCTCATGTGTGCGCACCGGACTTTCTGTGCATATTTTACCAGCGCTGCGCCAGCATGCTGCGTGTCAGGAGGAAAAGATGGAGACAGAGAAGAACCAAAAGAGAGAGAGAGAGAGAGAGAGGGCCCATTAAAGACTTAATATAGAATAAATGGCCAGGGGCCTGCGTGTCGCCAGCGGACCACAACTCCACAGCGTCATGGTGGGTTACTAATGACCTGAGATCGGGCTCCAAAATGAACTCCTCATATGCATGTCATTTGCAATGTGTATATATTTATATATTATTTTTTAATTGTGTTTGAAAAGAGAGTAAAACGAGAGTCATTTATTGAGGGGGGCTTAGGGAAGTTCTGCCTTAAATGATTCTTTCCAGAAAACTAAATAAATTAGATTCAATTAGTCTTTTATGGTTTATGTGCTGTGAGTTTGGCGGAGAGACGTGTGTGTGTGTCTGTGTGTCTGTGAGAAGGCACTTACAGAGGACTGAGTTAGAGGTTTGGATGGCAGTGATTGCCTAGTTAGCAAAGGGGAAATATTGTGGTGTGAGATAACGATATGGACACATCAAATACACTGACTAATGTATTTTTGTTTACTGTACAAACATACATTAGTCAGTCTGAGTGCTGCTCAGTAATGGAGGTGAAAATGAAAAGAGCTTGAGAATCACTGTGAGAAATAATATGTGTGGGTTGTTAGCGTGCTGCCAGAGTAACAGGTACCTGGGTTTGTTTTTAAGGGTGTAGGATGATTAAACCAAAGCAGGAGCTATGTCCACCTCCCTGGTACACTCTCACATTTTCTCATAGAGAGGGTTGGACTCCACCAGGCTGCCCAATGTCTTCCTTTATGTAGTTGATATTTAGGGACAGGTTTTGCAGGGTTTTTTTTCTGTGGAATATCAATCAAAATTATTCATAGAAAATGTGCCTTTTCTATGTATTTTTTTCTAAAATATATCAAAGAAACTATAGCTTGGTAGCCTGAAATACTTTGGAGCTAAGCTACTTGACACAGGAGTGCGGGTCGCTTACAAAGAATCCTTTTATTTTCTTTGGTCCTCATGGGCTGTGCCCCAAAGAGCAGTGATAACGAAGACTTTGGATGTTTTTGGGGTTG
Organism: Orestias chungarensis; assembly: GCA_032876305.1. Classification (NCBI taxonomy): domain Eukaryota; kingdom Metazoa; phylum Chordata; class Actinopteri; order Cyprinodontiformes; family Cyprinodontidae; genus Orestias; species Orestias chungarensis. Next base: position 2,376,897 of record JAVLVB010000003.1, read on the forward strand.
CGCTAACAGGGTTTCCAAAGAATTTATTAATTCATATTGAGGTATATGTGGTGTTTAAACCATGAAAATAAGTGGTTGTACACAGTTTTTGAGTTTGGTCTCAAGGGTTCAACCATCTTTGCTTTTTTGAGACATTGTGGTGTTTGACCTCCACAAATACTAGAGAGTTCACTTTCATCCTTTAAAATATAGATGTTGAGTAATATATTAACTTTTTTTAATTAAATAATTACATAAGATTGATAAATAAGTAACCGTAATATAGTTTTGTATTTTTTGTCAGTAGATTGGACAATATACATTTTTAAATATGATTTAGTTTATTTATATTAAGTATTTTGTCCAATCTTTGTCCAAGATTCTGTAAAGCTGAAAATCTTGTAGTTTTAACATTGAAAAATATTTATGCAAAATATTTTCCAGGAATTTTTAACTTTCAGGAACAACCTTTTAGTACAGGGAGCTGGAGGAATGTCCTATTCATCCACTCTGTAACGAATTTGTGTTCAAATACACACAAAATGTAGACCTGTGTGTGTTATTAAGAACAAGAGGTGTATTAAAAATTAAATATTACACTATAAATTAAGAGGGAGTTGCAATGTTAAAATGAAATACAAGTGACCTTAAAATATAGCCTTGAGGAACGTCTTTTGCAATTTTATTTTTTCTGTTGTCTCAGATATTAACATGCCATATAAAAATAAAAATAAAAACTATTCCAAGTAAAATCAATGATTATTGAAACACACGGAGACCCTTTACATGTGGATCATATACTAAAGATCAAAGCTTTTGTTTTTATGTGCAAAGGGAATTTCTATGAATATTTGTTACAGATTTAGATTGTTACTGTCACTGCATGCTTTTCTGGCATTACCTACAGTCACTTCCATAGCTTTTTTGCTTCTTTTCTAAATGCAGATAAAAGTTGGACATGGTCTTGGCATCGTCTGTGAGCCTTGGCGATGGCATCCTGCTTTCATGCATTTAATCTACTAGAGTGACTGAAATACATGGCGTGTCACAGCTCTTAATATTCAAGTTATATTATTGACAACACAGAGGCTTCCAAAAAATAAACAGTTTGCATCATATGGCAAACACTAGGTTATATTAATGTTGTATTAGTCCAAATGTTGCTCCTATGTTTGTGGTGGCAGTGATTCATCTACCTTTTTTCATAAAAAGAAATACTTTATATGAGGCAGTTGAGGTTGAATCAAATGAAGGTGTAAAAGAAATAAAAGTTAGTAGCACAGCTTAAGTTGCAACAAACCCTGCTTGGAATGTTTTCTTGCTTTTTTTATGCTCAGATAGGCAGAATTTGAATTAATGAATGCAGATTGCAGCAAAACACAATCTTCCCACAGTCGTGTCAGAGGGTGTGTGTCGAAGCTTTTCACAGCCCAAAAATTAGCACTGGCAGATGAGGCTGCAGTTGGATGAAGAGTCGTCATGCTGTGGGGTTGATGAACTGTGGGGAGGACAGGAGCCCTCAAACACACAGATTCACAAACATGAGAATAATGTGTTTTTGCTTACATTAACACGGACATCCAAGAATTGCAATATGTACCCACAGTTCTTTGTTTTCTTTTTTTTTTAGAGCCATTTCAACGCCTCTGTGTCTATACTTTAGGAAAGTACATTTTCTCTTTCAGTTTTATGCCCTGCTTACTTTACGTACACAAACCCACCGTCTTCTCAAGACAGTGATGATTTTAATGTTGCTTGTTTAATGTTTGGTAAAAAGAATCAATCATCTTTAGTTCTCTGTGCGTCTGACCACTATATGTGTTTTTGTTTATTAAAGTGTGAAGGCCAAAAGTATTTATTCCTTATGACCTTTGTTTCTGGTAAAATACACTCTATTTTATGTGTAGGCTGAAAAGTTCAATGTTGATTAAAGCATGCTCCATGTTTGATTCGTCTTCCTTAATGTTCTGTCAGAAACTGTTAATGCGATTTCTAATAGCTTTCGTAC
>JAVLVB010000003.1:2378983-2398963 GCA_032876305.1 Orestias chungarensis
AAAGATGTTTTGCTGTCAATTTTCAATTACTTACTGCTTCATGTTTGACCAGTGTATAGATTGACATAAAAAGTAATTGAAGTATATTATTTCAATCCACATTTTTACTGTTATATGTGTCACCGTTTTCTGTCACAGCCAAAACCTACCTTTAGATACCAGTAAAGGACACCAACTGATAAAGGATTGCTTTCTCCAGCTGCAAGTGGCCTGAAAATGTGAATTATCAGTTTACATTGATAGATATTTACAGGAAACCTAATAAAGACCCGTGATTTTATATATATATATATATATATATATATATTTATGTACATATTTTGTTGTTAGTTATAGATTATAATCTATTTTAAAAACATTGTAGATTTAGTTCTTTACTATTCTGCTGCCTGAAAGAAATGTCATTTCTCACCAGGGCTCTTAAGAGATTTCTCTCACCCCGAAAGCTTCATACCTCCCTTCTCTTCTCCTTTCTGTTTCCTGAATAAAAAAGTAGCACATAATCTGCAGAGAGGTTACTCTGAGATCTTCCAGTGGAATTTCCTTGTTGTTTGTTGTCTCTAATCTTTGGTAATTAACCAACATTCTTTTATTTTTATATGGGTTGGGTGTTTGTCCTTTGTTCATCTAAGCTTAGTTTTTGGTTTTATTTTGGCAACGTTGATTGTCTCTAATGTGTTGTTTGTTCGTAGTCCTCCAGCCCTTCTGTTTGTTTATGCAGGGCCAGTTTTGCCCTACACCACTTGCACAAATAATTATGCTCGCTAATGAAGGGGCCCGCAGCCACGGCACTCCGTAAATGCCTTTCTGATGAGAAACACTGGGAGAAAGCAGGTGCGGGGTGGGCCTCCTAGGGACTAAGATTGAAGACCAGGAAGCCTGCCTTTCTATTTCTCTGGATTTCTATGGGACACTATTTAAATTTCTTGCTGTTTGTTATGCAGCAGGAACATAATTTAGCAGATTATGGTATGAACACAATTTATAGCACTTGTAAATTGGAAAATAATTTAGTAATTTTAAAATGAACATTTTAATAACACTAATCTATTTATACTGCATTCCTACTTACTTAACATGTTTCTGTTGCAAATAGCCTATTAGGAACATTATTTACAAGTATATCTTTACATTTTTTTGGGATATAATAGGAAAATACACAGAAACACGATTTTTTTAAACAAGTTTGAAATCATGCTGCACACCACGGCCATCTCTCGCTGATGTTTCATCCTCATCATCTAATCTTAAAGGAAGAAAACAAGATCTTTTGACTCCTCTCTTTTCTCCCATTTTCATATTCCCCCTGTGGTTTCCATTGGTTTTGAGGGCAAACAAATAAAAAAGCAAAACATTTATAGAGTCAGTGCTTAGATTCTGGTCCCCAGATCTCTACATTTAAAGCTAAGTGAATAAAGCATGTGGAGAGGGTCCATATGAGATTGAAGAAGAGACATTGGGGTTTCTCTGTGCAAACTTTAATGCCACCCTCCCCTCCTCTGTCTTCCTTTCCAAAAAACTTCATAAGCAGTAATATTCTTGTGTGAGCTGAGCTTAAGTGTGAACAGGAGGTGATGACTGTTAGTATGGGAGTATGCGTGTTGCAAATGGTATATGTCGCACATGTGTGTGCACATTTGCATGTGTGCGTGTGTTTGAGCAGGGTGGTGTCAGCTCGCTCCTTGCCACCCCATTTACTGTAGCTGTACCGCTGTGATCACAGACAGATGTATAAATCAAACCTCGCCTGATGGATTCATCAGGGTGGCGAAACGATCGCCTGAGAAGAACTCGCAACTCTCTTAACGTTCTGTGTTCTGACGGAAAGGGTATGCAAAGAGCCTAAATGGAAGAACGCTTGATTAATTCTTTTCCAGAGACGTTGGCGACAGCAGGAAATGTGTTTTTTCTTTGAGTGTGTTTGCACGGGAATTTACACACGCAGGGTGTGAGTTATGAGGCCTGAGTTTTGTACCTAAGGCTATTGTTCATAATGACGGCAGGTTGGGAGAGCTGCACGCAGCTGCTAAAGACTTGCCACCTGTGGAGTGGAAGCAACCAATGAGAGAGGGACATGATGTCTTGTGCGTTGAGGCCTGTGTGGGAGAAAAGATAGAGTTGCACACTGTGATAGGAGGATATGAACACCAAAGTGTGACAGAGAAACAGGTAGTCAGGTATAACCTCCTTTACTTAAAACATGTCAGAGGAAATGAACAAATCAAGAAGTTTATGACAATATGTGAAAACAATAGCAAAGGTGTCCTCTAAACACTAAAACTATCTGGTCACTTTAGCAGGGATACAAATGGATTCATTATTTCGATTCTGCAAGGTGTCAAAAACATTCCTGAGAGACTTCAGCAAATATTTGCGGGACAGCATGACCTACATGCTGCCGATTTGTGAACCGCACATCTATGGCATGATGCAAAGTCCTCAAACAGGCTCGAGCAGATTGAAATCTGGTAACTGTAGATGCCATTGGAGTACAGTAAAATCATTGTTGTGTGGCAGAAACAAGTTTAAGAGGATCTGACTTTCAGATTAAAAGATAGGTATTAGTGATAACATTTCATGGAACGTAATTGTACTTGATACTGGTAACATACGTTCACTTAGCTTCTGATCTGGGGATATTCTTTCATAAATGTTTGTATAAGGATTCTCCATGCATTAATACATGTTCTCATACACCTGTGGGCATCAAAGTGACTCTAGCACCTTGAGTTGATGATTTTAAGAGTTGAGCAAATATTTTTGTCAACATGCTGCACAGGATCAGCAGCAGCAGGGGTTTCTGGTGACTGTCAGGTCATAAACACCCATGTGAGGCAATAGATTGGGGATAAACTTTAGGGAGCAGCCAAACAAAACTGCTATGCCTGTGCAAAACTTGGCCTAAGAAACAAGGGTTTCTGTGCATGCATCTAAATATTCTTAGAGACAGTTAGCAAGTGGATTTTAAATCTAACATGTTGATAATTTATAAGAAAAGGCAATCTGTGTGTCTGGGGGTGGCAGAGGGAGAAGGAGGAGGGACAGCAATATGAGTAGTAATTTACTCAGTTAAGAACCAAATGGCAGACAGACTGTCACCCTGCGTGTTATCACAGAGCTTCGCACTCATTTTCTGACTACGTTAGACCCCGCTCCTGTGTGTAGTTTTGTGTGCACATGCATACAGTTACATTGTAGCTTTGCAAAACAGACATCATCTGAAAATTTCTTTGCAGAATGGGATGTAAACGGTGGCGCCTTTATGGCTGTAATAGAGATTTTATGTGCACATGTTTGCTCATAAAGTTGGGTTACAGTAGATAACTCCAGGTGGATTAAACTGTGTATCTGTGTGTGCTGGGAGTCACATGTGTCCTTACTTGTGTATACCCATGTGAGTGAATATGTGTGTTTTATTGAATCTCGGGAGGCTTCATTGCACTCATCAGGATATCAGCATTGAGGAATGGCGGTGTCAGTGAAGTGACAGTTGTGTGTGTGTGCGTGCAACGATTGATGTTCCCAAATCTGACAGCAGCCATATTGCCGTGAGAGTAGGGAGGGATGGAGGCTGAAGCAGAGGGAGGAGGACTGCAGGCCCCTCATCCTTGCAGGTTAATATTGACACAGCCTGGGCAGGCAGCGCCTGAAGCACTCATCAGTCCCCTTCGGTGGACTCATGCTAACACACACATACACATACATGCGCTCCCTCAAGTAATAAAAAGGACCACGCACGTATTGAAAGAACATGACAGAAACACATGTTCTTATATCCTCAGGCTGCTTTGATATGTCAGATAATGCACACGAGCATCTCTAAAGGAGGATTGGTTTACCCTAAATATTTCTTCTTATGTGAAAGTTCAACTTAAATAAACACAACAATTTCCAAAACTTCCATAAACAAACAGTTGTACAGCAAATGTAGATAAATCACGCAAATATGTTTTCAAAAGTATCATTCTGTACACTTTATGCATATCCCTGCGTGGCAAATTATGATTGCAGTAACACTGTTGTTAATCATTTCAGAGTGCAAGAAAAAACAAGTTCCCTTGACAAACAAAACAATTAATTAATGCAACTTTCTATCCATCAATCACAGACGATGTCAGTGAATTACCATAATCTGTCCATGGTGGCTGTTTTAAGAGCAAACAGTTAATTTCCAGAAAATAAATCACAAAGTGTCTTTCTACCCCTCTGTGCACTTCGACAGCTTCGTCTCTCATTACTACAGATGAGGACACACTTGAAACTACTTTTACTAAATAAAATTAAATCATATGTGCAATAAAAGTTACAAAATCTAACAAAGTTAGGAACAGATGTAAGCAAAACGTTTGGAATAAAAACATTTATTTGTAAGCTCATAATAAGTTGATAGTAATGATGTATATTTTTTCCCTTTAACTTACAGGACTGGTATGAATACATGCATGAACTGAAGTTTTTCTGTCACCAAAATGAATATGAAGGTCTTGTGGTAGTCCTGTCCATCAGTGATACAGTTCACCACCCTCGCCAGCAGGTGGCTGTCTACTCAAACAACACAGATATCTTAAACCAGGTAAATTTCACCATGACTTTGTTTTAGGATCTCTTGCATTTATTAAACCCTTTTTTAAACAGTTGCTCATTTTGGTCGGTTCAAAAATAATAAATAACTAAAAATACTTCAGAAAAAAATTAGCCACATTGTTAAAGTTTATTGAATGAGATGTAAGATTAAATTATTAGTATTATTATAACACTTTTCTTTTGTTTGGTTTGTGTTTTTCTTATTTTTTCTTGTTTTAACTTTTTTTACTGTCGACCTCTATTGTTGATGCAATCCTAATAAAAAAACCAAAAGAAAAAGAAAAAAAATGGAAAGATCAAATTTAGTTGCTCTGATTACAGATCTGTGCTGAGCTGGAGGAGTCCTCCAGCTGGTCTTTTTCTAGTGAACCAGAAGAAAGGGACAATCTCCAGGTCTACCACATTCCAATAAACACATCTTCCACTTCCGGTACTCTTCCTATGCTACTGGAACACATCCAGAGCATCCTGAAGGACTTTTTTAACCGGCGTAACTCCATATTAAGCTGCCACCCCAGCAGCAGGACCTCCTCCACAGAAGGAGTTGCAGGCAGCGTGGAGTTTTCCCAGGGATCATCCGGCATCAACGACATGGACGGATCCGACACAGAGAGGGCAGATGAAGGCAACGGAGATGTTGCTGCTGAAGCAAGGTAGAAAATGCACTCAACTTTGAAAGTGTACACAGCCCCGGTTTAAAGGACTGGTTTGTGACGTCAAAAAGATGAGGTCATTATTATGTATCGTGAGAAATTAATTCAGCTATGATGTGGTGCATTACTTGAACATTTTAACTAAAAAGCAATACATTTGGTCAAGGAAATACACTATTTGCAACCGTATTATGAAAGAGTAATAGGAACCACATTGTGTAATGTTACCTGGTAAAGTACAACACATCTTCATTAGCTACAGGTAAAGAAAAGCCTAGACTGAAACTGGTCACTGAGGCTGCCAAGAGGCAAATCGCAACACTAAAGCAGCTGCAAGACTTTTGGCTGAGTACTACTTGTGATTTACATATGAGAGCAATCTTTTCTATTCTCCATATTAGTGAACTAATGTTTTCAAATTCTTTCAGACAAAGAAAACCTGAAGGTCATAATAAAGCATCAACACTTTATGTGTTATAGTATTAAAAAACAATCCTAAACCTTTTGTGTTTAATTCTAAAAGTAGTAATTTAGCATTCAATTGATATTTTTAATTATAAAAAGATAACCCGTACCCCAGTAAAACATGCTAATGGCTGCATTGTTCTCTCTGGGTGGGTGAATTCATGAACAGTCCAAAATCCCGTAAGATTTGACTCTGACCTCCCATATGTCTGGTATATGTATTTATTTGTCTTTATATTTCAGAGATTCCAGTTACACATTGAGTTAAAAAATATCTTTAAAACTAGCTTTACTAGAAGAAACCTAATTTTTGAAACACCCCAGACACAATTCAGAACAATATCCAGAATTGCAAAATATCACTATGCCAAGATAAATAATGCTGATAGAGTGCGTTTTATTTTTGTCTTAATGAAAGTACAATTGTGGCAGTGACGATTGTAGAAGATTTGAGATTCATACTGTTCTCATCATAATTAACATCTCAAAAACATTGATTTGTAGAATTTTGGGACCCACTTTAATTTATAGAGTTAATTATTTATAATGTTAACTAAATAGTGCCACAGTTTAATTTTATCTTTACACACAGGATGAATGCGGAGGGTGAAGAGGAGCCGGGAGCAGTGGGAGTTGTGTTGAGCCCTGACAGCGGTATGACCACCATCCGCAGCAGTCGTTCCTCCAAGGAAAGTTCTGTGTTTCTCAGTGACGACAGTCTAGCAGGCGAAGGTCCAGCTGGAGGGCCAGGCGTGCTCTTTCTGAGGAACCCTTCTCCTCTGGGGTTTTTGTCTCTCTCTCCTCCTGTCCCACCTGAGAGACAGAAACACCGATCCAGCAAAAATAAGACAGACAATTATAATTTATTTTGTTTTGATCCACTTCACAGCAAGGACCACCCACTGCCAACAGATGGAGAACTGGTGGATTCTCTTGAAGGGTTTGATGAAGTGGAAAGAAGAGCTGGCAGCTCTAGCTTATCGGAGCTCGAGGAGATGAGCCTGCTTGATTTTTCTGCACCAAACTCTATAGGAGGGCTTGAAAGTAGAAATTCCTCAACTGATCACCATGGTCAGATCTATGGGAATGAGATGATGGACACAATGGTTCCTCCAACTCCTGTAAACAGCCTAGTAGGTAGCCGTCCGCCTAGCAGTTGTGGTGTCACGTTTTTCCCAGAAGATATAGTTGAAAGGATCAATGGCCTACAGCACAAAGACAGTGTGTCATCATCCTTATCAGAGACTTGGGATGACCTCAGCAGTGAGGCACAAGGAGCTATTTTCTCCTATGATAATAGTATGTTGAATACAGTTCGTAGTTCAGGCAGTCCCCAGAATGTTTTAGATGAAGTGAAACACTTGATTGCTGATGTGAAAGAAAGAGATATTGTGGACCAGATATCAAAGCCAGATAGTGCCCATAAGAAGGCAAAGACTATTGAACCTCAGCGTAGTTTGATTATAGAGCAGACTGATACATGCGAAAACTGGAACCCACAGTATGTACTAAAGGATCTGTGGGACCCTGCTACCTTGGCTGATCTTCAGTTAACACCACCTAAAGATGGTGTGTTTTTAGATACTGAATTTGCCACCCCCAGACAAGTTAAACTCTCTGAACTGAGATTGGAGAGCACCCTAAAGACTTTAACACCAGCTGAATCTAAAGAAGAGGAAGAAGGTCAAAGATCGGGCCAAAATCTGGAGCTCTTAGACTTTTGGACATACTCAGCTCAAAAGGGATTTCTGAAATCTGACAGCATAACCACCACCTCCTACCCTGAATCACTAGAAATGTGGAATTTGACCATTAGGGATGACAGTCTGTCACCTCTGACCACCCCAGATAATCTGTCTGAAAATGCAGATTCCTTTTATGGGGTGAATGCTATTATGGGGAAAGACACATCACTGGAAAGTCCGCTAGGATTCTCTGATGGTGGTATGGTAATGTGGAACACCACCGTTCAGGAAGAAGGCTCTTCCACATCAACAACCCCCGAAGGAGCTATACAGGAAGAGGATTTAAGGTGTTTTGGATCCTTAGAAGCTAACTTGTCTTCTGAGACAGAAGATAAAGGTGACCTTCAGTTATCTAAAGAAGGTGACCGGCAGGGTGTTGAGCACAATGTGAAAATAGTCATAGAAACAGCTGACAATGGATCTCAGGGTGAGGAAACCACTAACAATGATTTTCAGATTCATCAAATGGAGCATTTGGAGACAAAAAATAGGAATTTGGTTTCTACATATTCAGATGTTGAGCCTTCAGCTAATGGAACCAATGACCTCTGGGAATTACCTGTCCATGGCATGGTCACCTCAACCTCAGAATATGAAAACATTGGAGCTGGGGCATGGAGCTGTGCATCCTCCCTTGACAACTGTGCCAGCCCCGTAGTAGACCTCATACAGCTAGAAGAGCAATGTAGTCCTTTTATAGCCGTACCCAGACCTTTTCAAAACCAGAATCAGAGAACTGATCCTCTGGGGGAAACAACACTAGATTTTGATGGAGACCAGACTGAAAAACAAGTGTTTATTTTTGACAAAGAACTGGTACATATGACAAGTAGCACAAAAGGTCAAGTTGAGAGTAAGCCCAAAAACCCCAGCAGTGATGACTTGCAGGATGCTGATTGGATGCAGCAAACAATTAACCACTCCCCAGTTGTTTTGGTAGTTTCAGAAAGTCCCAGAGAAGATGCTGAACCCTTCATCCAGACTCACCAGTCACTATCGCAAAGTCATGTGGAAAGAGGTAGTCATCTATTAGAGAGACATGATGGCTCAAATTCAACCTCATCTTTAGATGTGGCATTCAAAATGTCTGACAGTGTGCAGCTGGGGTCTCCAGCCGGATACCAAGAGCTGGACCAAAAAGAAAGCAATCAAAATTTGGGAAACAAAATAGTAGAAGATATATCTTTGTGCTCTCAGCTAACGGGAGAACAAGACACTTCAAGTAGCCCTAACAGTCTTCACAATAACCATTATCACAATAACCATGAGTCTAGTTCTGGTGTAGAGTCACTCTCAACCTTAGAAATGGAGTACATGGTCATGCCTACAGCAGTTAAAGAAACTAACAGGGGAGCTACGAATGAGGTTACCATGGAAGACAAGGAATCTAAAGTAAAGCATAACCCTATGGGGACATTCAGCATGCTTTCCTACGCTCTCACTGCCCTGAGATCTCATGCCAAATCTGAAGATGACAAACACCTGGATAATGTTCAGCCAAGCAGGAAACAACAGACTAGTGGAGCTGAAAACAAATCTGTGTTTTACCAATCCGGTCTAGACAGTAAGCCTGACCATCGCCTACTCCCAGGACCTGCCACCTCTGACCAGTTAAGAAACAATTCAGAAGCTGTCCACCAACCAAATGTTAGACCAACAGAAGAAAGAAACTTGGAAAATGAGCCTGGCAGTGTTGCAAGAAGTGTGTCTTCTTCACTAAGGTATCCATCAGATCACTTCCTGAAAACCAGAGAGGAGGTTTATGTTCATTCACAGATCTCAATGGAAGACTCAGATGAAGGTGGACAATCACCACTAGCTCCTCCTCCAAACACTGCTCCATTGACTGAGTTCAAACTCTGGGGAGACCAGTTAGTCAATCAGGACACACCTCAAGCAACATCTGAAGCCCAGTCCCCAGTACTCACTAACAGTTCAGTCTCTCAAAGCAGCTCTCTTATAAATTCCCCAGTAAGGGATTTGTGTTTTTCCACTGAGAAAAGACTCAGCTTACCATTTTCTGGAGATTTAATGGAAGAGGAGTATGAAGATAACAATATAGAGTGCACTGCCCTTCCAAAATGCAGCTCAAAGGAACAAGGGGAAGAAAGACAAGGACTTGAGTTTGAACCTTCTGATCTCTTGAGTTTTACTGTCGATCTTATCGAAGCTCCCATATTTCAACAAACAGATTTAGAAACTATAAAACCAGAGTGCGATGACATGGTACATAACAGAAAGGCCTACTATGACTTACAATTTAATAGGATCAATGAGCAACTGATTGTAGCTCATGAAGCTTCTGAAGACATCAATTCTCCTGATTTAAGGTAAGCCCTGTAAAAAATAATAATAATAATAATAATAAATATGTAGTAAATGGCCCTTATTTTGAAAAACCAAGAAAGATAGGCCAGTATTTTTTAATCCTGTTTTACACAGAATTCCCACCTTACATTTTATTATTCTAGTTTTCACTCAGGTTTTGTCTAGTTTTCTCACTTGAGTCTTTTACAAAAAAAATGGCATCACTGGGAAGCCTATCTTAATTAAGCTGGACAGTTCCCCCCCCCAGGATATTGATATAGGGAAGGTTGTGTGTGGATGAGTGAAAAATGATGGCTGTATCAGTGGTGTAATAGGAATCTGTGGTTTTATCTTTGTGAGGAGGTAAGGATACATATGTATCAGAGTTAATCTGATGTGTGTTTAGCAGCGAGGTTTGATCTGCAGCTCAGTGAGGGTTTTCTTTTTTTTAAATATAAATCAGTTTACGCCTCATTAAATATGCATTACCTGCCTCATTACAGCTGGAGTCTCTGTTCTTCTGATGGGAATGGCTCCCCTTGCTTTCTAACAAGGTGCTGGCATATGTGCATATGCGCAGCTTTGTAAGCCATTGTTTGCATATGTAATATCAGGAACAACAGTGAATACCTTGTCCATGTGGCTTTAACTTTGGTTTCACAAATGGTTTCTGTGGTACTTTGTGTTTTACCTAAAAGGCAAAGGTATTTTACAATCTATTTGTGCATTCTTGTTTTGATATTAATAATAACCTGAAGTCTTAGAATCATACAATAAAGCTTAAATGAGACTGGCACAACACCTGATACAGCCTTGTGTAAATAACTTTCCAACTTGATACTTCGGAATACGATTTTAACTAGGAAATATATGTAAACACACTGCTTTGAAAGTACCCAGCTGCTTCAGCATCTCAACTTTTCTTCAAAATATTATTTCTACTTAAGTTTCAAAATGTTGACCAAATTTTTGTTTTTGTTTTCCATTTCAACTTTTTCCTTTCAATCAGTTTAGCTGTATATGTAGTCCCTTTAAATTTAGGTTTTTCAGCTGCATTTATCTAGATTTCCCATCTGTTTGTGACCGATACAAAATAATCCACTGATTGCAGGAATTCACCGTCTGAAGCCACAAGTTAAGCTTCATCTGATCAAACAATTAGGCATATTTGGACATTTCCTAGCTTGGAAAAGATGTCTACAGGTGTGTGGCATCAACATACGGTCACGTTTACAGTTTGGGCAGAACAAAGTATTCCCTATTCCTAATGTAGCACAATCTGAAGGTATTTTTGTTCCTCTTCCTCCTACAGGACCTGAGGAACTGAGGCAATCCTGATTTAATGTTAGGACTAATGACATAGCCACAACAGAAAAAATAACTAATTACAGATGATAAAAGAAAGACTGAAAGCATAAAAATAAAACAAAACAAAACAAAAAATAAAAAGGTTTAACACATATCCCTCTACCTTGGCTCAATTTGTTTTTCAGAACACTACTGCCACCTAGAGATTATTTAAATAGTTGCAGAAAGTTTATGCAACTGTTTTTGCTTTTGTGTAGAAAAACAACATAATGAGCTGGTTGGAAAATAAAAAGAAAAGAAAATGTTACATGAATCTGTTGGATTTTCCTGCATGTAAGGTTTTTCATAACTAAACAAACATAACCAAGAGCATGAATACATGTAAATTTCTTGTTACCCTGATATGAATGGCATAGAGTCAGCACATGCAAACTGTGTTGTTTTATTTTTAGAAATATTTTCTTTGAGGTGTTTCTCATATCTGTTAGACAAGCTGACAGATTTTGGCTATTTCTCCAATTTGTAAAAACTGGGTAAGATTGGTATTTTTAATTTATTTAGACTTAATAGATTAGCATTACTTAGAAAAAAGTGAGATTCTGCTGACTGTCACTGTGTCCCGTATGTTTCCACTGATCGCAGATCCTTTATCTCTATAACAGACACCAAGACGAAACTTCTCAGTCAACAAATGAAGGTTCTGCGTCAAACTGGGGTCTGAACACAAGTCAGGGTCAAAACAAGTATGGGTACAATTACCACCACATTGACCAAAGAACTGAAAGCCAGCATGCTCACCCATCCTGTGTAAACACCAAGCCTGTGATGCAGCAGAGCGCCTCAGATGTATACGCAGAGTTCACAACCGATGCGCTGGGTAAATATTTCAGATCTGAGCAGAGCCAGAACCAAACTGGAGCCAGCGCCTGTCACAGTCTGGAGGATTTACAATTTAAGCATCGGTACGTTACTGACAACACACATGTGGATGAACCAATGAGCACCTCCGAGCTCCAGTCCTCTCAATATGAAGCTGGTGGAAACCCTGAGACAGATGATCGTGCTAAGTATGTTCACTTTTTCCAGTCAAGGTGAGTTGGATCAGGAAACAAGTAAGATTTCCAGGTACTGAATTCATTTTTCCAGCTTGCCCAATATGAACATGTTGAAAGTATAATTAAAAACTGTCTAAAATGAGCTGTACATTTAAAAACAGATATATTTAGGCCTTTGTGATTGCAGTATTGTACAATATAAACAAAATATAAAGATTTATTCAAAATATTTTTGTAACTTTAAAAAAAACTTTTGCAACAAAAAAAATAGTTTATAGAAATATAAAAATCTAAACATGATCAGCTTCACAGCATTGGAATAATAGGACGAAGTCACCTTTTTTTGATTCTCCCTCTCTACTGCTGATTATCTTTTGTGTCCATTTGCGGTATTATTCCTATTTGTTTTATTTTTATCCAGAGGCTTAACGTCTTAGCATCACTCAATTACAGAGATAATCACACAATTACATTTGTTCATGTTGTTTATAAGATAATAATCTAAAATCACAAATCAGTTAATCACAACTTGTTTTATTTAATATGCAACAACAAGTGTCTGACTTACTTAAAGAACTATCTTTGCTATTTATTTTTGCTTAACTCTAATGCCTTAAAAGGCAACTGAAAAACAACTTCTTATTGTAATCACAATTATCAGAATGGTATTTCCATTGTAAAATGAATAAGTAATCATTTATTTAGCAAAATTATGGTTGAATTCTATTGGAAGAGTAAACTGTTCATGCATTCTTTTTGTTGTAGTCCTTTTAGTCCATTCAAATACTTCAAATATGGCAACTATGCTTTATTCTTTAATTGTATACTTTTCGATTATTTTATGCAAGGAAAAAATTACCGTCCTCACCTAATTTTGAAACAACCTCTTAGTGCTTCTTATGGACTTGAAAAAAATATCTAAAAACTCAAAAAGAAGTAAAAAAAACAAAAACAATAAATCCATTATTTTATGCCTAACCAGAAATACAAATATTTTTCTGATGAGACACTAGATGTGTTAAATAAACATTAGTTTAGTGGGCGCATTTATAGATTTGCTCTCATCGTACTGTTCTCAAAGTCGCTGCAGCGTTGTTACTTTGTCCCACACTGAATTCATAATACCCCACCCCCTCTTTGGGATGCATGGTCCTCCCCTGTTTATCAGTGTGTGGATTTGCATACATACACAATAGACCTTTCCATAGTTAACTAGTCACATGACAAATCTGGTTCAAAAGAAGCTGTGATGCCAATAAGGTAGCCGTCCAGAATTTCTGTTAAAGGATAGAAATCTCGTGCATGTGTCTTCTTGTGTTTTGATGTTTCTGGGTTTCTCTGTAGTCCCTTTTCTCTATTGTTACCGGTCCGTATGCTAATCGGAATCTATTAGAGGGTCTATAGTTGGAGAGAGGTGGTAACACTGCGCAGTATTGTGTCCTCGGCCCACACGTGCAGCTTGGGAATGAAGCGGCGGGTCAGTTTCTCTCTATCTGATTCATCACGTCCGTAATCCTTCACTTCTTGAGTCAGACGCATATTTTAGACTCATTTCATTTGGTGTCATGGGAACAACAGTGTTCTTTTGGTTTGGAGATAGATGATTGTCTTTGCCTTGTTTGGCCCTGTTTTGTGTGTAGTCGTGCCTCTGGTGGCTCTGGCCATAGCAATGATACTGTATGTCATGGCTCACTATTTTATTTCTTTGCCTCTGAGCAGAAACTCCCAGCAGGAAGAGGCTGAAGCAGAGACGATAATGAAAATGGGTTCCAGTGAAGAAGCAGCTCAGGACCTGGAAAACAGAGAAGGTAAATAAACAGAAGAAAAAAAACTTGTGTGTGGATTTTGAGTTCTTATTTTACACCATTAAAATCACAGTGGAACACAAAAACTCAAAATGGAATCAGTGTTGATGTATGTTGCTCTTTGGAGGATTAATCCTGTCGAACATTTTAGATGTTGGACATGGCACACATGTCCAACATCTAAAAACTACAACTCCCCGAGATGTAATTAAAAACCACTAATGTGAGGAAAGTTAGTTTAAAGGAAGAGAGATAAAAAAGAAAATGTTTTTACTCTGAAACATATTTTTGGGGGGTTTTCTCCCGTTTTTCGCCGATAAACAAAAGAGGTTGTTCCCACAACTTGGTTTTGAGATACCAGGTCCTGGTATTTTTAAAATGGCTTGTTTTCAGTGATGTTGTATCTCGTCTTCTGGTGATACTCTATAAATGTTTTAAAGAAGCTATGCTTTTAAAATGTTTGCACAGGCCCCTCCTCTTCAGCAGATACCTCAGCTGGATCTAACCAAAGGAGGAAGCTATCTGCTCCACCTATAAACTTATCACTGGAACACAGTGAAGGGTCTCTTCTATCGGAAGATGCTCTGGACACAGATGATGATGCATTGGATACTGGGGATGATTTCGATGTCAGCATTGATGGGATGGAAACCCCTGATGAGGCCGACTCACTCAAAATAAATATCCAGGGTAAGATAAGACCCCTTAAAGTCACTTGCATTCAGTTGTATATATTGGATTTTATGTCACAAATCAATTGTGAATTGTACGGTGCAAGACAATCTAAATACGGTTTTAAAATATTTGACATATACTGTACCAGCTTCGGTTGAAGTTGTGTTTGAGTCTTTTAGGGAATGCCTCCATTATCATATCACCATTTATGGCGGTAACATGGCTTAGGCTACTTATCTATGCCGCTGTGTGTTATTGTTTTTGCCATTCTCCTTTGTAAAAATATGTATCTGCCGTCATTTTTGAGCATAAGGTTAACTCACATGTGATACACACTAAGCTGGAAGCAACACAAATGTAAACAATGGAGGGAAGAGAGAGATCCTCATTTTCTAGCTAAAAACACCATCACTATTTTGAGTTTGTATCTTATAAATATAATGATCTTGAGGTTTGTAGTTTACTATGTGCTGGTGACGAAGGCTTATCTAGCTTTCTAAACAGTACGACGCATTTGAAGAAATTACATTTCCATCAGGAAACAGTTTATAAGTAAAACTTGAAATGGTAAAGTAACTATTGGTGACTTGAGGAACTTAGAAAATCACCTGATTCTTTGGAACATTTATTTAACCTGAACGAGAGGATATTTACATTTACATTTCTGCATTTAGCGAAAGCTTTTATCCGAAGCGACTTACAAAAGAGTACTTTAGTTTTAGTCAGTTAGTTTCAGTTTGTGTAAGTTTTTTTTTTTTTAGATTGTCCTGCACACACTGCAACAACTATTATTAATTTAAAATTAGAAAAGGCATAAAATGCCTTTCTGTTATACACATTTTAAAAAAATAGATTATTTGAACAGCTCTTTTAAATCTTGAAGATTCCCTTAAAAGAGTCATAAGTCTCATCACTTGTTACTGTTAAAAATGGACTTCCAGTAAAGAGTATAGGCAAGACTAGTTTGTTCTCAGTGGTAACTGGATGTAACGGACAAACTAACTTGTAATCTGACTTTGTTGCAGTGTGAATCAGGTAATCAGGATAGTAACTAACTTACTTTTTTACAAAGGTAGACAGCAATCAGTAAAAGGCTTACAGTTTAGTAAAAAAAGATGTAGAATAGGGTAATGTTAGGGTATCTGAGAGCATCATTGTCAAATTATTTTCTCTAATGTACTTTAAGTGGCCTGATTCAGACCATCTTTGTCTTCAGCAGTGAGTATTTTGGCACACAACCCTTGCCATACACAGTACCAGCACTATTTGATTTTACCCATCAGCATCATGTTTTCCAGCACATGATGCGTATTGAGACTTTTACATCAGCCTGTGTTTAAGACACTGGAACCCACTACAGCTCCACACCATTTATTTTTTTCAAATAGAAGATAACATCAGATTTTCTTTTTACATTTCTAAAGAAGAAAACCATAATAGTAAACAGCTCAAAGGGAATCATGATTTCTTTATGTTTTTCAAGGTTTTATTTTATATCTCTATTTTTTCAGTAAATTTTCGTTATCACATTAACACAATCAGGTTTAAAGTCAATAAAAGTGGCTCCATGATTCTTTGAATTTGTGTCATGTGGATTTGATCTAAAATTTGATTACTTATTTTGTTTGTTGTAATTTGTGTACAATAAATTATTGATCCATGGATCAATACAGTTTTATATAAAAATATTACTAATGTTTCTGTCCCATATCAGACATAAGGGGAGTGCCGGCACTTGTTTTTTCCACCTAAAGCAGTGGTTCTGTAAAGATATGTTTGTATCTGGATTTAAACACACACAGACTGTACAAAGGACCTCTGATGGTAATTGTTTGCACATGTGAAAAACTGTAAAAATTTAGAATTCTTTGCAGGGGAGAATAGTTTCCTAACATTACTTATGCCATTTTTTTCTATTACACTTTTTGTACCAATAATGTCACCAACAACAGAGTCAGAAGAGGTTGGTTTGGGAGCAGGAGCTGCTTCAGGTGATGCTGCAACAGAACATCGAGCAGAAAAAGAAAGAGACGAGCGGCTGTGGAGGAGTGTGGTGATTGGAGAGCAGGAGCATCGCATTGACATGACTTGCATCCAGCCATACAGGAAGGTCATTTCCCATGGAGGTATGGATTCAGATGGTTGGCATGAGTTTTTCATGCAAGACTTGTCACTTTTGTTCATTTGTCCTTTTGTTTCTGAACAATTGTGGCGAAGTTTCCGCCTTTTATTTTTTAGATTCGTATAGTTGACCTCATAGAACCTGATTGTATGGGGTTTTTTTTGTTTTTGCTTTTTTTGTTTGTTTTTTGGGGGAAATGTTCTCCGCTTGAATTACTTTCTGGTTAAAACTATTTTCAGCTCCTTTCCTCTAATTTGATCAGTTTGGTTAATGAGCAGTACAGAAAAGAAGCTTTTAATTTTTTCTCAGTTGTATATTTTACCTTTTAAAACGAGACTGCAACATTACTGATGTCAAGTTTAAAGATCTTGCAGAATGGGCCTTTTGTCTCAGAGCCTGTAAAATTAGGATATATGAAAAAAGTATTTTGACAAATTTCCCTAAACTGAGACGTGGCGTGGTGACTTGTTTTTCAGGTTATTATGCTCAAAAGAACGCCATCATCGTGTTTGCAGCTTGTTTCCTGCCAGACAGCGACTGTGAAAATTATAACTATGTCATGGAAAACCTTTTTCTGTAAGTTAAACTTTGCAGTGTCCAACATTTTCTTTGATCAAGTGTGCAATATTTCCACATCCTTTATAAAAAAAACATAACCATCAATATACTCCATGAACCTTTCTAGAACTGAGTCTGATTTAACATTATGTTGGATTGGCCCATGCTTTTTGAGCATAAACAGTCATATTGAAAAGAAAAGTAAGAATATCACTAAGTTATTTAAAACCAACAATGTTGGACACAGAATTTTGAAAAATCATCAAAAAGTATAACAAGATTTACTCATACTTATGAAGGTATTAGGTGATAATTCCAGATCCTAACCACAATGTGATATCTTTCTTTTTATAGTTATGTAATCAGCACCTTAGAACTAATGGTGGCTGAGGATTACATGATTGTGTACCTTAATGGAGCCACTCCTCGAAGAAGAATGCCGGGCTTTACTTGGATGAAAAGATGCTACCAGATGATTGACCGCAGGTAATCATGGTAGTAATGTTTACTTTCTTACTTTCTACATATGATGCAAATCTAAACCAAACTTTATTGAAGAATGTCAGATAAATTTGCCTATTGGTTCTGTCTTCCTTGTTTATGTTTATTACCACTAGGAAGTTGCATTTCATGTAATGCACTATTTGTGGCAGAGGCGGTAACAAGGCTTTTTAACACTAGGTGTAGTTCGATTCACATTTGCTCATGAAAACGGAGAACATGCTCAATCTTGAGTTACCTGTTTTCTTTATTCTAAAAGGAAAGGGCAAGATAAGCGAGGGTTGTAAAGAAAACTATTCATCCAAACCTTTCAGTTAAAACGTTTGGCACTGTAAACCTGCTTAAGTAAACATAGCTGGTGGCTGTTTGAATTCGGATAAGTGTTTAAGTAAAATGTCACAATAGTTAAGTTAAGTCAAAGCTTTTTTTTGTTTTAATTTAATTGTATAAAGATATCAGCAGTCCTGCTACATTAATCTGTCATAATGTGGAACATGCAGACTAATATCGAGATGTTAAGTTATGATACGGCAGAATTATTTTTTTAACCTTGTAGGAGATGTTTTTGTGTCTTCTTTCATTGTATCTAAGCTTTCCTCTGGCCCCAAGTGACCAAATACGTTTGTTTTTGCAGGTGTTTTTCCAACACGCTAAATGTAGACACAAAAAAACAAGAACTACAATCCAGTTGAGGTTAAGTAAATCGCATTGCAGGGAGAAAACCATTACATTTGCTTATCATTCTACCAGTATTTTGAAAATTCGGATGACATTGCATATTTGTGGGAACATTGCACTAGCTACTCTGCCCACTTCCTGATGCGGTCCTCTTGGCACGTGGTTTGTAAATAAGGTTAGCTCACGCCCTCATGCTACTGTTTGAGCTATGACCTGTTTTTGTTGTTTTTTTTACACACAAATCTTCTGTAGATGTGGACCTATGGGTTTCTACATGTGCTGGCCCATTAATCTCTGTGATTTTACATATATTGTAGTTTGTGACTGAGTTGTTGCTGCTCCCAATTAGTCCACTTTTGTTAGAATACCTCAAACAGTTACCTGTTACCTAGTATTTCATTATAGAATTATTTTTAACCTTGATCCTGGACTTTAATCAATATAGTACATTTAAACAAGCTGTTGTTTCGCTAAATAGTCTAAATTTGGGTAGTTAACAATCAGTACAGTTAAGTTTATCATCAATGGATCTAAAGCATTTTGAATTTCTATATTAGCAAAATCTAGTCTAAGCTATATTTAAGGTTGGTTTAATACCTGTAGGAAATCCACAAATGCACAGGGAAAACATGCAGAAAGACCCCAACCTGGCTTTGAAACCCAGAACCTTCTTCCTTTAAGGCTACCAACTGTTCCTCTTTTCAGCCCTGATTTAGTCCAATTAATGTAGAACTGTCTGGGCTGAACCCACAGGACCATAACAAACTGTACCTTCACAGTCTTCATGCATTTATGGAGAATATGGGTCGCATCTTGCATAAAAAAGCCCATGTGCTGAATAAACCTTTGGTTTTGATAGGGACATTTTGAACTAACCAGTAAAAAAAGTGGTTAAAGAATGTTGAAATTCTCCTGATCTTCCCCTTATCTGTCCTGCTTCAGCTCTGCGTTTTGTGTGTTTTCATTATTTTTTATTTTTTATTAATTTATTTTTTAATTCTTTTTGGAGCTTCTCCCTGCATATCTTCCGAAAACCGAAAAATCCATCAGCATGATGCCTCCTTTTTCTTTTTCTGAGGATGACTACGCTAATCTCCTTCAGAAACTCAACATACTGGAAACCAAAATCCAACGACTAGAAGTAAATGTGGAAATAAATGCCGGTTACGATACAACTCTACCTCTTACTGGACATGATGCTGCTAACCGTCAGCAAATCAGCACGGGGAAGGACAACCAGAAACAGGAGGATGTTGCTTTGAATAGCAAGACAAGTAATGTCTGGAATGTGCTCGGCGCTAAACCGAAGAGTAAGTCATCTCAGAGGAAGAAGAGAGAAATCTGCGATGCGACCGGCTGGCCTGCACTACCGACGAGACCAAAATCCTCCTCGACTCCAGTCGTTGGCAGGACACAGACTTGGAAAGCTGTCAGTGGGAAACCAAAAATGAAGCTTCCTCCTCCTCAAACAACTATCCCACTACAGAACAGATTTGCACCACTACAGAAATCTAGTTCTCCACT